>JAHBCN010000084.1:306053-316534 GCA_019359885.1 Listronotus oregonensis
ATTTTTTTTTCGGTTTTTTTGCCCCCAACCCCGCCAATTTTTAAAATGAGACGGCTGGATGTAGTTTCATTAAAATTTGACAGATATATAATTTTTTTAATTTTACAAAATTTCATCATTTGTTAGGTTATTTATTGACTATGTCAAATAAAAAGGAATAAAACGAACTACAACTTTAAAAGAGTTTTATTATTTCAAATGTTCAATTGACCCCAAAATATTAAAAAACTGCGGAGGGCTACGATTTAAAGAAGTGCATTTTTAAAATACCCGGTGATTTTTTTCATTTTTCAGTTTTTTAATTTTAACTCAAATTCCAGACATTTTTCCTAAATAGACGTTAACATAAAAGTTGTTTAAAATTAACTTTCCTATCGAAATGTCACTTTCTAAAAGCAAAAATAAATTACAAAAATATCTTCAAAAATCGAAGCAAAAAAATTTATATTTTTACCCCATAATTTTTTTCCACGTAAATTTAGGTATAAGTAGGTATTGCTTTAAGAAAAAAAAACTTTTATTAAACTAGTAGGTAGTTAGGTAGGTTTAAAGTGACTGAACTTTTTACGCCCTCCACCGACCCTCGGTCTATTGTGGCCCCACCTTTTTTATATTTCTCCCTGGATCGGACTTCTTATGAATCCGATCCCGTTGGGGAGGTTCCCATCTCCTCTTCTGTGGCTACCGGCACGTTCTGATGTTCCTGGTGTTCCTGTCTTCTGGAAGTATGCGAGCAGACGATTAGATCCATCAGCCCCCTCTCCCGCTCTAGTGACGTGGGTAGCTACCAGGTCCTTGTTACCGGAAGGATGTTCTTTCTGAGGCCGCATCTCCGGCCTTATTCTATGAAAAAGGTCCTATCCCTTTCTGTTTAAAAGGAACCCTTTTTCATATAAAGGCGGTTCATCCGCCTTCTTTTGGATTCAGGGAACCCTTCCTAAGCACCTGTTTGTTCGGGATGGATTGCCCTTCCCCTGAAAGAGGCGCCTGACTTCTCGCACCTTTGTCTGCTTGTGACCTTGAGTGGCACCTCTCGAAACGGTCATCCGTTTCGGTCAGGGCATCTTAGTCACTTTTTTGCCTGTCCGTTTTTCTGTTTGGAGCTAGGAAAGAATGTCCACCACGAGGCCCCGCATTCCGAAAGGCTAGATACTCGGGGTCCCCTCATCTCAGAGGCACCGTTGGGGACACCTGTTTAAGGCACAGGATTCATTTCACTCTTGCACGGTATGTTACACCTTGATTTCCTTGTGTTCATCAGCTTCGGATCCGTTCCATACGGTGGCAACAAGAGTTGCCGATAACCAGCAACTCTAGCGCATGTTTCAAAAGTCCTACTGGGCCCAACCACAACGACGATTTGAACACAGCGGTTGGGTATAAACAGTCTTTAAAAGTCCATTATTTAACATTTTTTACATGATAACGGGAATAAATTTTATCTCTTTTCTCAGATAATAGCCGTAAATCTGGCACATTTATTTTTAAAACCCCTTTTATAATTACAATGTTTGACATTTTTTATTTTAAATAATTTAATTACTATAGCGATCAGTATAAAATTCAAATTCTCTCACAAACTTAATGCTAAATTTTGCCACCATGAGCGCTAGTGCATTTAAACAAGGTCACGCAGGTTCTCTATAGACGCACAAAACAATGTTAAATTTTTGGCAATAGCTTTGGACGCTCGCTTACTGGAATGAGCATCCATCAGGAGAAAATACGATCACACGCTCTACAGGGTGTTCCTTAATGATATGCGAATATTTAAGGGTTGAATCTACATGAAAAATTAATGATAGTTTGCCTTATAAAAGGTCCAAAAATTGTTCCGTTACGAAATAAATTTTTTAGGAAAAAATTGAAATTAATTAATATTTTCGAAACTCCTAAATATCTATGATAATTAACACGGAGCTAATTGATGAAAGGCATATTTTTCAATCAAAAACAATTTTCAGCAACAGTGGCGTCGTACGGGCCCCTGACTTCAATATTTTTGAAGAAAAAAATGGTACGCCAAGGGTTTTTTTCCAAATAAAAAAATTTTTGAATTCACCGTTTAATTTGAAACATAAGAGCTTCCTTGTTGTTTTCGTGCGATACACCGGTTTTGAGAAAAAAAAATACAAACTTGACATTAATCGAAAAAATAAACATATTACGGGTTGACCTGCATGTAATGAACTACTTACACTTACAATATACAACATTAACAAAACATTACAACTAAAATTGAGTAATTATTACAAAAATTGTTGGAAATGGCTCCCTTCACTTAATATGCATACTTCCGCCCTCCTTCTCATGGAATCGCGTAATTACGAGTGTAATTATCTTGATAAATTTTCCTAGAAAATAAAACAGTTTTTATTTTTGTTCTCAAAAACAGTGCATGGCAAGAAAACAATTCAAGGAAGCTCTTATGTTTCAAATTAAACGGTGAATTCAAAAATATTTTTTATTTGGAAAAAAACCATTGGCGCACCATTTTTTCTTCAAAAATATCGAGGTCAGTGCCCGTACGCACGCCACTGTTAAAGCTGAAAATTGTTTTTGTATAAAAATATGCTCACTTATCATGTCTAGGGGTTTCGAAAATATTAATTAATTTCCATTTTTTCTTAAAGTTTTAACACCCCTATTTTCTGGAACTTTTTTTGGACCTAGTTTTAAGGCCACTATCATTAATTTTTCATTTAGATTTACCCCTTAAATATTCGCATATCATTAGAAGGAACACCCTGTATAAACGAACAATGTTGCCAAAGCTACAGCAATGGTAAAAGTAATTAGAAATTATTTCTGTGAAAAATAGGCCAAATTCATTGTAATAATATTATTTTTTGTTGTAAAATAATAAAATTTAAATTATAACTATATTCGTCTTTGATGGAACCAACTTATCTGTCCAAAAATCCCTAGATAATTTTGTAGATGTATAAAAATAAAATTTCTGAATGTGTTTCTTAGTAAAACTTACGAGTAAATAATCGTGAAAAACAGTTAAGCCTGTAAACTAAAAGGTGTTCCACCAAAATCATTTAGTTTGGCTGCGCCCAGGTTTAAGAAGGAGACATGTTAAGAAAACTTATGTATTTTTGAGGTTAATCTAAGTAGGGTGATAACCTAAAAACTAGAAGTTTTCGACAAAATTTAATTTTACTTATCATCCCACGGCCGATTTTTATTGGGATTTATACGGGGGTTTTTTGGGTCGCTGATTCCTTATTTTAAAGATTCTAGAAGAAAAACAAGAACTAAATAGGTTAACAAGTAATTACCGACATTTTAAAAAGTCTTTGCTAGCTAGCTGGAATACCCAGATTTTATCACCCACGCTGGACGACTAAATTCAAAAAATCATTATTTGATATGTTTATTAACGGCATCCAAAAAAGATTAAAATTTACATTCACAAAACATAGATTAAACCTTTTTAGCCCAGTCTGTAGGTAAAAATAAGGGCTGTTTATGACGTTAATTTGTAACAGGTTGAAAGGTGTTAGAAGTTGTAGAGGGTGATTACCTGAATATGAATATATAGTTTTAGACTCGAAAAAAGTGTGCAGGGGAGGGTTAAAAGTGCTAAAAACGTGTTTTTCGCTTCTGCAAGCGCCATTGTTAATTTTAGAGGAATACGTTCAAAATGTTTTTTTTTAAGTATTAAAAAAACCTCTAATTTGAGTCCGGCTAAAATTGATTTGGTCCATTTGTTTATGAAAAAATACAAAAAAAAACCGTAAAAAATAGCCATTTTTTAAAATGTTGATAATTATTGCAAAAATGTTTTTTTATCCATTTTTGTCATTGCAAAACATAGGTTTTTTAATTTTTAATAAAATAAGAGGTTCTAAAGCATGATCGGATAATTTTTTGCTAAGATAATTGAGTTTTACTGATTTGTGAGCCCTAATCTAGTAGGCTATATCTTTTTTGTTTATAAATATTTTAGGTATTACAAACTGTCTTTTGCTTTTTCAAGACTTATATTTTACTAATTTAGATCAACGAAATAAAAAAAATAATATCAAGTCTTTCGTTTTGAGCCTTGAAAAAAAGGTACTTTTTTGTTAATAAAAAATTGGAGCCGGAACGCCCCCTGCATAAGTTTAGAATTTTAAACCAAGAAATATGGAAAGCTGGCTTCAAAACAAATATTTTTGAAAAAAAGGAGGTATTTTATTTATTTAAATTCCAAATAACTTAAAATTTGCAATAAACATTAAAAAATAAAGAAATGGTAATTTTCAGTTTTTTCCAGAAGCATACCTTAAAAAAATCCTAAAAATTCGGTTAATTGATTATAACTCGAAAAATATTGCATTTTATAAGTCTTGAAAAAGCAAAAGACGGGTTTTTAATACGTAAAATATTTATAAACAAAAAAGATATAGCCTACTAGATTATGGCTCTAAAATCAAAAAAACCAAAGACAATTGTAGTTATCACTTTATAGACACACAGAACAATGTAAAATTTTTGGTAATAGGTTTGGACGCTCGCTTTCTGAGATTCCTCGAGCGGCGTCCATCAAAGGATGCACCTTTTTGTATAAACGAACACTGTTGCCAAACCAATAAAAGTAACAGAAAGTAGGAATTATTTCTGTCGAAAATTGGCTTCTATTTATATTCGTTTTAATAATCTTAATCTTATTTTTTATATTTTTCTTTATTAAATAATAAAATTTGAATTATTTAAACTTGTACTGTGGGAATTATTTTGTAAAATATATTTATACCTAGTATAAAATACACGTTGGTAAACATGATTTTAATTTTTTACAAATTCTATTTTTTTATTATAAGACATCCTTACATAACAAGAAATATTTGTATAGGCCCACCTAAATTTTTTTAATTTTTTTTATAAATAAAATCCAAATAAATGCCTGTACTTTTTAGTTTATTTTGTATTTGCAAAAAATGTCAGAATTATTAATTAAAGTGTGGCCATCAAAGAAGCTAAAAACGGCTAGTTTTTTGGAGTGAAATAAAAAAAACGTTTTTGTTTAATTCATTTCATATCGTATTGTCATTTGTGCGTTGTGATTTGTTTCTGTTTTCCCTATGGTAATTAAAATTTGTTTTCTTGTTAAAATGTCGGGAAATCTATAAAGTTGGGCATTTTCGTTTTCCCTACAAGAATAGTACACTGTGTAAGCAATTGATTATAAACTGTGGTAAGTATTTATCTATGTATATTAAAATTATTTAGACTAATAACTACCTTATGATTATATGATCGACACCTAAAATTTAATCGGTGTTTAGAGTAACCTTTTGATAGTTATTAATTCAAATATTTGATATTAAAAAGAGTGACTCCAAAAATCGCTTAAGAACTGCCTGTTTTTTCATATTTATTTATTTAGGAAGAGCATTGCTTTTCGTTTTTTGCAAATTTTAAAAAAATACTTCTATTTAGGGGTTGGATAGATGCCAAATCTAAAAAATTGCAAAAATAGCAGTGGTATTAAAAGTTATTCTCACTGCAATTTTTGTTTCAAATGGACCTTGAAAAAATGAAATAATACATTTCCATCCCTGCAAAGGTTGTAAATCAACCCCCATAAACTATGTAGGAGTACAATCATCTCCTAAAATATATAAAATCACGTACAACTTAAAAATTGCAAAAAATCATTTTTTGTGTACATGTCTAATAAAAAATAAATGTATAATATGATAGTCAACCACCCTTTTCTAAGGATAAAACTACCCTTATCGGTGAGAAAAAATGAATGAAATCCTAGCTTTTACAAAAAAAAGTCTTAGCTTCGTATTTTTTTGATTTAAGTATAAAAAGCAGGTGTACCTAGATTTTATGAGATCACTTTTAACCAAAACCACCCCTGCAAGGGGGTAAATTCGTCCCCTAAAATTAAGAAAATTCATGTTATATTTGAGATATTCTAAAACACCCAAATATATTCTTTAATATTTTAAAAGTTTTATATGGTTTTATACATTTAGGCCTGATACTTTCATTAACGAATAAAATTATTTTCCAGATAATTTCCATAATCACAATTGTTGTGACAATTGTTACCATGAAAATTATTCGGACAATAAAGTTATCCGTTTATGAAAGTACCAGGCCTTAAGGGGATAAATTAACACCTTTGCAAGGTAGCTTTGATTAAAAATGAACTTGAAAAACCTAAGATGGCCTATTTTATACATCTGGGAGAAAAATACGAGGCCTAAACGCTTTTTGCATAATCTAACATTTTATTCAATTTTTCTGATAATGCGGGTTTCTTTACCCTTAATTTTAGGAGTGGTTTATTGTATATGATTTTCTACATTTTAGGGGATGAATATACCCCCTTGCAGGGGTGGTTTTGGTTAAAAGTAAACTAGAAAAATCTAGTTACACCTGGTTTATATACTTGTATCAAAAAAATACCAACTAAGACTTTTCTTGAAAAAGCTAGTATTTTATTTAATTTTTCCTATTGATAAGAGTAGTTCCACCCTTAGAATAGGGTAGTTGATTATCATAAACATTTATTTCTTATTAGACATGTCCTAAAAATCCGATGTTTTGAAATTTTTGAAGTTGTATACAATTTTATATATTTTAGGGGATGATTGCATCCACACATAGACCATGGGGGTTGGTTTACAACCTTCTTAGGGATGAAAATGTATTATTTTATTTTTCTAAGGTCCATTTAAAACAAAAATCGCAGTAAAAAGAAACTTTCAATGCCACTACAATTTTCGCAATTCTTCAGATTTGGCGATTTTCCAACCCCTAAATGGGGGTGATTTTTTAAAATTTGCAAAAAACGAAAAGCAATGCTCATCTTAATTTTTGCGACGAGTAAATTAGTATAAAATTCATATTTGCATGTTTTTTCTCACCTCTCTGTAAATTGTGAAAAAAAAACAGGCAGTTGTTGCGGTTACTCCTTATGATTACAAACAAGATTCCATATTTATTTTAGGACTGAAATAAATTTTAAAAAAATAAGTTCCGGGGGATTGGAAGCCACTACAGGGAATATGGAAAACAATTTAGGTCGCGGTTAATTTTGATTGGCTTTTGATTTCTTATTCAATTATATTTTATGCACGGTACCTCTGAAGCATGGGTAAGAATAATAAAAATGTGAAAGGTAACGGGGCGCGGGATTCGGATCCCCATGTTTGTACTGCAAAATCCAGTTTGAATTGAAATCGTATCTGGCCCCGCAATTTAGGTCGCGCGTTAATTTTGATTTGGTTTTGATTTCTTATTCAATTATATTTTATGCACGGTACCTCTGAAGCATGGGTAAGATTAATAAAAATGTGAAAGGTAACGGGGCGCGGGATTCGAATACTCCATGTTTGTACTGCAAAATCCAGTTTGAATTGAAATCGTATCTGCCCTCTTTCTCGAGATTTACAAAAAAAAATCTTTTAAATTTTATAGAAATTTTTTTATTTATTTTGAAAATAAAAATGCATTTATTTAAGTTTCGCAATTTCTAGTAATTTGTTTCATATTCCACGTGTAAAGACAAATATTTCATTTTTTTACATCAATTTTAAATTTAACAAAAAAAATCTAAAAAACTTTTTAATCGAAAAAAAACATTTTTTTACTTTATTTGACAATTTTAAAAAATAAAAATATTTGTTAAATTTAAAAAAATATAATCATTTGATTTTACATCCCAAAAAAGTGGGGTCGTGATTTTAAACAATTACCAAAATTTTAGAATAAATAATTGTCTTTTATATTGTTCTTAATAAATTGGTATTTGCGTAATATTTAAAAACTTTACAATTTAGACCTAACAACCCTTATACTACGTAAATAAAGTTTTATAATAAAAGTAAAATAAATATAAAAGAGCTGACGTGACGATTATTTTTTTAACCACTGTATAAGATTGTAAAAAGTCTGCTCTTTTTGAAAAAATTATAGAATCTGTAATTTGATTTATATTATTGTTAAAATTTTTAAATATTTTTGCAGCTTTTCCTTAACCCTTGGGCTCACTAGCCAACTTATAGAAAATTTTATTTCTATTAGGACTTTTGAAACGCTTTGTATTTACATTTCATATTAAATGATGGCTAATTGCATAATTATTATCTTTTTGTTTACATAAAAAAGTTAAATTCAACAAAAACTCTAATTTTATTTTATATTAACAATAATAATTTATTTATTCACTAACAGCGGTGGCGTACTGGCCAGCGTACCAGCCTCTCAAATAGGCCTTACGAGAGATTTTTTTTGCAGATTGAATTTGTATGCAGTGTTTTGCATTTGATTCGTATGAATGGCTACAAAGTTAATAAACAAATTTAATTAATGGGAAATGAAAAACTGGATTTTTGTATTAAAAATCATTTCTAAGTTTAAAATTATATATTTTTTTCTAATTACAAACCATAAAATTTCAAAAATTTATTTTTCTAATGCACAACGGGAGTTTTTCATTTCCCGTTAATAAAATTTGATCACAAAGTTTTTAGAGGTTCATACGAATCGAATACCAAAAACCGCATTTAAATCCATCTAACAGCACAAAAAATTTATCGTGCATTACTTCCTTTCCTCGACTAATATCTGTGCAAAAAGCAGTTTGTTGTTTTTGCAACATAAATATGTGCGGAGGAAGCCTACGCTTTAAATAGACTATGACAATAAGAAGTCAAAACGGCAACGCTGAAAGGTACCTCACCAGGTAAAAATTAAATATTCTAATAAAATTCGATTGTCGGCAAAAAGTATTTATACAAAGGGACTGGGCGTCTATAGTGATAACTACAATTGTCTTTGGTAAAACTCAATTATCTTAGCAAAAAATTATCCGATCATGCTTTAGAACCTCTCATTTAATTAAAAATTAAAAAACCAATGTTTTGCAATGACAGAAAGGGATAAAAAATATTTTTGTAATAATTATCAACATTTAAAAAAAATGGCTATTTTTAACGTTTTTTTTCATTTTTTCATAAACAAAAGGACCTAATCAATTTTAGCCGGGCTCAAATTATAGGTTTTTTTAATACCTAAAAAAACATTTTGAACGTATTCCTCTAAAATTAACAATGGCGCTCGCAGAAGCAAAAAATACGTTTTTAGCATTTTTAACCCTCCACCCCCCTCCCCTGCACACTTTTTTCGAGTCTAAAACTATATAGTCATATTCAGGTAATCACCCTCTACAACTTCTAACACCTTTCAACCTGTTACAAATTAAAGTCATGAAAATTACCTACAGATTGGGCTATTTTCATACTCAAACTTATTTTAAAATAAAATTGGCATAAGAATTTTTACAAGAAAAATGCCACAAAAATCTCCAGTAAAAATAAAAATCCCAGATATTTTAATTATTTAAATAAATTCTATTTGACTTACCCCCTCCATCTGAAAATTGCACTGCAAAAAACAGAAACAGGCACGTAACCAAAAAATTTATGGCGTTAACCGAAAGTCTTTTGTTTTTTTCTTTGCCTCCCATGGCGTACTGCGACATTATTTGTTGTACAGCCAACTACTTTTGGAAGACTGATAATACTTCTAATGCAATTATATTGTTCATATTAATTTTGCGCTTCGTTATTGATAGTTGAGAGTAATAATCCAGGTGATAAGATTATGTTATCTTCCTTTGGTGTTTTTAAGCTTATTTGAGCCAAATTTTTCGATTGTATGTTTATGTTTGATTGGCAGTCATTTTTAGAAGAACGTTGATTGCAGATTGAGCCTAAAACAAGAAACAAATGTTTAATATGGACTTATTCGTTTTCAATTAAAATTATATCTTTAATCGGTCAAAGTGACATTCGCTGACAACTTATAACCATAATAAGTACTTTCAAAAATTTTTGGGGTAGTAGTGAATTAAGTTGGGGTGTTTGGCTGTAAAGGCTCCCATTCCTAGCACGTGCTAGAAATACGATCATCGCTTGGCTCTAAACCATAAATAATCTAGTACTAAATTTAGATCACACCTACAAAAGTAAAAAACGACGAGATAGTTATAACCTTAGAGCATACACCTATAGAGGCAGCCTTGGCGCTTGGCAGTGTGAACAAGCGTACGAGAGAGAAAGAAGAATCACAGAATCTCTCTCTCGCCCCAACGTGCTGATTGGTCGACGGGGAGGGGCTGACAAATAGTACGCAGAGGAGGGTAACGTTGTAAGTAGATACTGATCGTAAAAAAATGTAGAAAAAGACAAATTTGGTAATTGAATTATTTATATAGGTAATAGGATTAGTTGGAAATAGCAAAATGCATTACGCTTGTTGCAAAATAGCAATAACCAAAAAAAAAACATGGTTTTTTGGACCCTTTAGATTTCTGTAAGGATCTCCATATTCGGCCAAAAAAACCCCATCTATAATTTTACACCAGTGTTTCCCAAAAAAGGGGGGGCCCACCCCCGGGGGTCCAAAAAATTTTGGGGGGTCGCCGGGAAATTTCCAAAATAAGACAAAAACACTACTTTGTTAAA
>JAHBCN010000084.1:316551-352317 GCA_019359885.1 Listronotus oregonensis
ATTCCTTTTTAAATTACATAATTTAACAATCTGCCTTTACACAACATCTGTACTGAGGTTTGTAGGCCCGTGAATTGCAAAAAAAATATAGCAAATCCGTTGTTTTCTTATTACCCATATGATTAATGCTTTTCTACAAAACGCAAAAATTTTAAATAAAATTTAATAGTCAAAATTTTTTTAAAGATCAAATAATTTTTTTAAAGGTTAAAAATTTTTAAAAAAATGGTTTATGTATTTTATGGCCAAACGGCTAGCTGCTGCATAAAATAGTTTCCGGTTTTTTTTTGAAGGATAAATTTAAGATCTATTTTCTTCTCCACTACTGTCTCAACGTATTAATAAATCGTTTCTTGATTCTAAGATTCTTAAGTTGATGTACTTATAACTGGTGGACTACAATATAAATTTAATGTACCTTTATTTTTTTTTATAAAAAATACTTGTATTATCAACTAAAAATAGGAAAGTTAAGTAAATCTTTACTTCAAATGATAATCTAACAACAAACAGATTAAGTAAGGAAAATCTTTTTTTAATTGACAATAAACTCTAAAGCATAATTTAACCAGGGATTGATAAATTTAAATACATAAATAATGTTTAATTATTAATCAAACAATACACATTTTTTAATAACACTAAAATTGGCGCAAGTACTACTGTTATCAATGTCATTGTTAACTTTAATAGTTTAAATAATAATAATTGGTGTAATTTTGCCAACCTTGCACATAAAGCACTATTTTTATGAGTTATTAATCATTGTAATCCAATTTAACTAATTGGAAAATAACAAAGCAATTTGTTTAATTACAATTTTTATGTGGGAACTTTGCCGACGTTTATTAGATTTACAATAACTGTAGAAAAAAAATTTTAAAAATTTAAGGGTTGGTAGGAGGCCTCTTTCCTTCACCAGATCTTGACTTATATGTTTAGGGGTCCTTCAGGTTTCAAAAAAGTGGCTCAAGAACCTCAAAATTGTTCACCTACTTTCCTCTACTCCGAGATTCAGCCCAAAAAGCAATCCGAGGACTCGTAAATGTAAATTTCGCTTAAATATGTTTTTATTATTGACATAAACGCGGATTATAAAGGTATAAAAACATATAACCTTTTATTTACACTATTTTAAACTTTTTTGGTTAGTCATTTCTACCGAAACTGAGGAATTTGAAGATGACGACGCATGGCGTATCAAGGATATTCTACCGTTTTTGTAAAAGCACCAATCATCAGGAAAAATGTAAAAATCCTAAAATGATGAGCTTTAAAATTGAAAGACCGTGCAATTTACAATTAACTCGATATAGTAAACTAATTAATGCCGCCCAGTTACTATTTTGATTTGTTCACTGTTAAAATTCAAAAAAAAAATTTTAAAATAAACAAATTTTTAGAGCTTATTAAAAAAAATATATTGTTTTTTAACACACTAACACAGTTTAAAGTTTTATTTTAATGTTGTTATTTTTGTTTCTTTATGTTGTTTGGTCAACCCCATTTGAACCATTACATGTCTTAAGTTGTTTAAAACGAGTAGGGGAATAGATTTTTTTGATTTTCTTCCGTCCACTGAATGAATTTAATGATTTTAGTGTTACTTGTAGTTACCAGAGATTATTAATTTACTAAAATATCGTGCTTTACATTACTGTCTTATCATTTTCAACAAAAGTTCAGTTTCATCCATATCGGGAACCATCCTTATTCCACTTATCAATACAATGCCTTCAATTTGACATCAGGATTTACGTGATGTAATAAATCTGTTACCTCTGATCTCGCAACGACAATCTTTTCATTGCAATTCGTAACCTTAAAACAGACAAAAGGGAAGTCACCTTCATCATCGTCTAAATCTAAAGGTAAAATATGTTATACCAACATTTTTTAATATAATCTGGTTTCAAAGAATTCCATGCCATTTGTTAAGTTAACTCACTAATGCGTGACCACAAATTTTTCCATAAAACAACTTTAAAATTACTCTGTCCATGGCTGTATTAGCGAGGCTACATTAGGTGGCACATGAATCACGAAAATTGAACCATAAGCACTTTTAACTCTTCTGCCGGTGGGTGGCTTGGCGCATTTTCCAACAAAAATACTGCATTGATAAAAAGGTTTTGGTTAGTTGGGAATTGAACCTAATTTGAACTTAAAAAACCGAGAACAAGCAATGATAAAACTCTAACTTACCCCTGGAATAAACATCTTGTAAAACCATTCCTTAAAAATGAATCCTGTCATCCAAGCTGATTTAGAATTTCTACAATGAACTGGGCAATTAAAATAACGAGACGCTCGTGGATTTTTAGCTTTTCCAATGACTAGTGGCTTTACCTTATGATCACTTGCTGCATTTGTACAAGCAAGAGAGGTAGCCCTTTGCTTTTTTGTTTTTCTTTCTGGTGCTCTCCTTTCCTCAAGACCTACATATGTTTTTTCGTGAAGAAGTTTCCAGTATAAAGATTCATCCGCATTATTAATCTGCTGCTTTAATAGCTAAAGTTCATTTATTTTTGAAAGCGATGTTTGTTAAAATGCAACTCAGTTGCATTTGACAGTTTTTCTCTGAAGATTTTTAAGTATCGAATTCCAAAAGGTTTTTTGCATCTCTGTAACCATCGGCTACTTGCATTAAAAGATGCGAGTTTCTTTGTATTTATTATGAAAACTTTTGGCTTTTTCTTAAGCAGTGACAGGAATATGTTTTTCTTTTTGCTTTAAAAACTATAACCGTAACTTTAATGCCCTTTTTTAAATGTTGGACTATTTCAGCCTTTTTACCTAGTTTTAAATGAATTCTAGACATATTTACGCCTAATCAATAGCAGCAATGCACCTATAAACTCTTGCTACAATGTACAACTATGCCAAATAACTAAACAAAAAACAAATAAACGTTTTACAATCGTTTTTTATCTTAACTTGTCAAAAACAATAGGCTCACTATTTCCAGCGGCTAGTTGTCCATTGTAGAGAATACATAATGTAAATATTTTGGTGTAGTTTACTATAAGCCGTGTTCACTACATCGAGAGTCTACAGTATTTGTATTTTATTTCCAAAATAAAAAAATCCGTTTTGTTTAGTTTTAGCACGTTCTTAATGTATTTACCCGTAGATAAAATAAAAGTGGCAAAGAGATATGGGCTTAAATACCTTTTAGGGTTTCGTAAAATCCTCGAAATATCATGTCATTCGTAAATCCTTGTATTTGGGGCCGTCTTATCAACCTAAAATTACAGGTAAAGAAAAAAATGATAACCCGAATATTTTCTCTAACATAAAACCCCATTAAAATTATGATTTTGGGTTTAATGAAACATTTTTGCTAGGGCGCCTAAGAGACGAGACTAAAGCCCTTAACATCCAATTTTTTAAGCTAGAAATATTCCATGAAAATTTTTACGGTTAAAGGAAATAAGTTAAGAAAAAATGATTTGAAATTTTAGCATAATAATTAAATGCCAGGATAAAATAAGCATGGGAAGAATAATAAATAAATAACCTAAAGTTCTCTTTTAAACACTCTTGCATGACCGGCTTCAAATATATCTATGCAATATCTTAAGGTAAAGCGTGTTATTAGACATGCAACTATGTAGGAGAAATTTTATACGATTTTTTCTGAAATGATAGAGATTAAGATTTATTTATTTATTTAAAAATACACGATATTTTTTCATATTATAGTTATAGAAGTGAAAATCACACACTGTATTTTTCTTTAAAAGTTTACTTCAACAATTTTTCCAAAGAAGAATTTCTATTATGACATGATGCTATGACAACGATATCGATTTTTTTTTCTCAAAGTTTTATTTTATTCTCTACTTACCTCATATAGACAAAAAATTTTTAAAATATTTAAGTGGTAAATTTTCAATAATTCAAGTTATATTGGTATTTAAGTTTAAATATCCTTCTAGCTATTTTTTGAAGTACAGGGTGGGCATATAAGCGAGGTAAGTGGCTGTATCTCAGGACCTGTACATCTGACAACAATGGAATTTTTTTTATTATTATAAAAGTGGCCATGAGAAAATTCTGGAAATTATTTTCAAGTTCCGTATTTCACCGCTAGAGGGCGTAACTAAAAATTAAATAAGGAAAACGTATTTTTTTCCGAAAACCCATATATTAGCCTATATTTTTGATAATACTGTTAGAAAGCCTAGAAAATTCTCTATTATTTTGGATTAAGGCTTATTGGCGTACGACCGATAGTAGGGGTGGGGGAAGCTCTTGAAAGTGTAATCAATAAAATCGGTGTAAATTTTAAACCACTTATTCGATTACAGCAACTTAAAATTTGTTTGCAAGATAAATAAGGCTGTTTTAAATATCCGTTCTCCTTATCGCTCTACAGTTCCCAATAAAAGAGCTAGAGGGCACAATTCGTAATAATTCCAGTTTTGTTCATTTTACTGCAAAAATTTAAATCGAACGGTATATTTTTGACATCATATTTAAAAAGTAGATAAAATTTTCAAAAATATTGTGAAAACCCGACGATGATATCTTTGCTCGTTTTAAACTTATGGCGAATTAAAGTTTTTTTTTACGCGCAGAGTCAAAACTTATGTACCGCCATCTAGCGTTCGGCCCTAGAATGTCTAATTAACGTATAGTAGGCGGCAAAAACAAAGAGAAATTTTCAAATAATATTTTTTGAAACGTCAAGTATTTATTAGATGCTTATAAATCTTGTCAATTTGGTATCTAAATATTTTTTGGGCGATTTTTTTGTAAAATGCCTCTTACAAATGATGAAGCTGTTGATATGATTGCTGTTTTCTTCGAGTGCTTTTAAAATGCAGCAATAGCTAAAAGACAGTATGCCATTCGGTATTCAGATCGCCGTCATCATGGCAAAAGAGTATTTCCACGCTTGGTACAGCGATTACGCGATACTGTGAGTTTTAGTCGGCCCAGATTTAGAAGGCGTCGCTACTACTGGAAGAACGGAAGAAAACATTATTAATGTGTTGGCCTTTAGATTTGGGAATAACTCGAACTACTGTTCGAAATATACTAAAAGACCACAAGTAAGTAATTGCATTAGCGCGCCTTTTTAATACACATTTTTAATATAATTTACTCCTTGAATATAATAGGCATTTCTTTTTATTTTAAGGCTACACCCTACCATATAATCCTACACCAAGCCTTAAACGAACATGATTTTGAGCGCAGAATTGATTTTTGTCAATGGATGCTAGCAATGATTCGCGAAAACAGGCATTTTTTGTGGACCGATGAAGCTACTTTTAGCAGCGATGGTAGAGTTAATAGACATAATATGCATTATTGGTCGGCTGAAAATCCCCACTGGATGCGAGAAGTCCAGCACCAAGGCCGCTGGAGTGTAAACGTGTGGTGTGGCATTATACGGAACGAAAATTATTGGTCCTTTTTTTGATGGCACATTAACCGGTAATTTTTTTTTATTTTTAATAAATGCTTTGCCCATTTTAATGGAAGATTTGACATTGGAAGTGAGACGGACCATGTATTTCCAACTGGACTGGTGTCCAGCACAGCCGCTGGAGTGTAAGCGTGTGGTGTGGCATTATCGGAACGAAAATTATTGGTCCTTTTTTTTTGATGGCACATTAACCGGTAATATTTTTTTTGGATTTTTTAATAAATGCTTTGCCCATTTTAATGGAAGATTTGACATTGGAAGTGAGACGGACCATGTATTTCCAACTGGACGGGTGTCCAGCACATTTTTCCCGTTTCGTGCGGGATCAGATTAATAATTATTTTCAAGGGCGCTGGATCGGAAGGGGAAGTCTATTTCCTTGGCCGGCCAGGTCACCCGATTTAACATGCCTCGACTTTTAATTATGGGGTCGTTTAAAAGATATTGTGTAACAAACTCCACCCACAACTAGACATAATATGGAAAACAGAATCCGTGATGCCATTAATCAATTATCAGCTGCTGAAATCGAAACAGCAGTTTTATTCACCCAAAGAAGATTAGAAGCTTGTTTGGAATATGATGGAAAGCAGTTTAAACATCTATCGAGGCATTAGGAACCTATTATGTTTGGGTTTAAAATCGGTCCTTTTCAGGACCATCACTTAAATATAAAGAGAAATTCGTTAATAAATAATGATCCTAAGAAAATCACATAATCATCCTTTGATGCTGTGATCTACTATTTTAAGTAATAATTTATTAATTATGACAACAGGATGTATCTTATTAACAGCTTGAGAAATCAACTATAATGATGTTAATTAGACATTCTAGGGCCGAACGCTAGATGGCGGTACATAAGTTTTGACTCTGCGCGTAAAAAAAACTTTATTTGCTAAAAGTTTAAAACGAGCAAAGATATCATCTTCGGGTTTTCACAATATTTTTTAAAAATTTTATCTACTTTTTAAATATGATGTCAAAAATATACCGTTCGATTTAAATTTTTGCAGTAAAATGAAAAAAACTGGAATTATTACGAATTGCGCCCTCTAGCTCTTTTATTGGGAACTGCAGAGCGATAAGGAGAACGGATATTTAAAACAGCCTTATTTATCTTGCAAACAAATTTTAATTTGCTGAAATCGAATAAGTGGTTTAAAATTTACACCGATTTTAATGATTACACTTTCAAGAGCTTCCCCCACCCCTACTATCGGTCGTACGCCAATGAGCCTTAATCCAAAATAATAGAGAATTTTCTAGGTTTTCTAACAGTATTATCAAAAATATAGGCTAATATATGGGTTTTCGGAAAAAAATACGTTTTCCTTATTAAATTTTAGCCCTCTAGCGGTGCAATACGGAACTTGAAAATAATTTCCAGAATTTTCTCATGGCCACTTTTATAATAATAAAAAAAATCCATTGTTGTCAGATGTACAGGTCCTGAGATACAGCCGCTTACCTCGCTTATATGCCCACCCTGTATAATACGAATGGTTATCATGAGAAAGTTTTATTGTTAATAAGAAAATTTCTGCAAAAATTAATATGTAACACATTTTGAAAATTCACCCCTCCTAAAAGCTACACTTTAGGGATGCATGCCGGGAATTCAAAGTAGGGAATAACGTTGTCTATCAGCTCCCAAAGCCTCGACGTGGGGCCTATGATACATGCTAAGACCCTCTCGGCTCCAGGTCTATTTGTTATTAACAATCTAAGAGGCTAAAAAATGAAAAACGCCAATAAAGAAATGAAAAAAATTTTTTTTTGTCTTGGGACAGTCCACGAAGGCTGATGCCAAAGTACTAACGTACCGTGGGTGTCTTAAGTGTGGTGAGAGGGAGTTTGTTCACACGGGACTTAAATATTTGGAGATTGGGAGGAAAAGGAAAAACTTCTGCGGGCAGCAGGTTCCATAGTCTTGACACTCTAGGGATGAAGGAACGAAGAAAGCGGGAGGTTCGGGGCCTCTCTAACTGAACTGTAAAAGGATGCATAAAAGTTGCACTACGTGTTGCTCTGTTGGGAGCTGCCAGAAAAGGAATTATACTGGCCAATTTCTCTTAGCAGAAGCCGTGAAAATACCTATAGAAGAGCGACAGATCCCCTACAGCTCGACGGTGGGCAAGAAGAGGGAGCTTTTCTGTGAGCGTTGGATCATTAATAAGACGAACGGCTCTTCTTTGAATGGAGTCCAGAATGCTAAGTGTTGTAGGGGACGCCATTCCCCAGATATGAGGACAATATTTTAAAGAGGGTCTGATTTGGGATACATACAGAGTGTACAGATTGGAAGTAGAGAAATATTTTCTGGCTCGGAAGAGGAATTCAAGCTTTTTTAAAGATGTCGAGGCTATGGATGTAATGTGTTTGTGCCAGTTGAGGTTATTCTCAAAAGTAACGCCGACGAGATTAATCGACTCTTTGTTGTGCAGAACTTGGCCGCTCATATGTAGGGGATGAGCATTGACAGACTTTTTTCGCGACAGCAAACATGACTGTGTTTTCGAGGCATTAAACTGAACAAGATTTTTGGCGCCCCAATCCAAGATAAGTTTGAGGTCTTGTAAAAAAATATCTGCATTGACCTGCGCTTGTTTTCCAAATCAGAATTACATGGTGGCTTAAGCAATTGAATACTAGAGTGGAGGGTACTATCGTCAGCAAAACTATGAATGGGATTGATTGTGAAAGAGAGAAGATCGTTAATGTGTAGAAGAAACAGCGTGGGTGCCAGCACTGAGCCCTGGGGCACCCCAGCATTAATTTGGTAGAAGCTGGAGGAATGACCATCTACATCAACTGATATACGTCGATTAGAAAGAAAACTGGAAAGCCAAGAGCAAGGCTTAGTTGGAAGACAGTAAGAAGAAAGTTTGTTAAGAAGCCCATCATGTCAGACCTGATCGAAAGTTTTGGATATGTCAAGAGCAACGATCTGGGATTCGCCAAGAAACTCAAGGGACTTGTTCCAGTTGTGTGAGAGAAAGAAAAGCTGTGGATCTACTGTGACGGAATCCATATTGTCTATCATGTAGGATCTTATGTTTTTCCAGATAGGTACTTTAAGATTTGGGAATTAATTAATTTTTCCATTACTTTGCAAACAACTGAAAGAAGAGATATAGGTCTATAGTCAGAAGGGAGAGTTTTGGATCCTTTTTTGGGGATAGGTTGCACACGTGCAGCTTTCCAACTCTCTGGGAAGACGATTGCTGGTTTGCCATCTAGCCCAGACGATTTTTTAGTATTAAGAGAAGCAAGAATACGCTTGATCTGTTTGACTTTAAAAATTATATCGGACATTTTATGAGAAACAGGGACAACTATTGAAAGAGGAAGATTAATAGGAGGATCAAGCGTAGAATTGACAGCCAATTGTTTGGCAAATAGTTCGGCCTTTCCTATGGAGGTAGAGACAATTTCATCTTCAGAGATTAGGGGTGGAAAAGAATTTGTGCAAAAGTTTTGACTAATATTTTTGGCAACAGACGAGAAAGCTTTACTGCCATTTGAGCAAGAGAGAACTTTATCTTTTATCCGATTGGTAAAACGGTCTCTTGCTTCTGAGATGATCTGATTATACTAATTTTTTGCTTCGATGCTAGCATGTCGATTTTCGGTACTGGGGTTTTGAAGAAACTTTTTGTTGCTTGAATTTTTGGTTTTTTTAATATTCCAATTTGTTCATATTCTTATTATTTAAAGTTACATAATTTATTTAAATAATTGATAAGCAAATGCATTGTTTATATAATAATGGGATTTTTTTAAAATCATTAAATTTAAATAAAAGTACCAAAAATATTCCTGTAAACTGTACTAATAAATTTTACCTTACGGATAATATGTGGTGCAACAAACGTAATAAAATATAATGATGAAAAATTATACATTTTTATAGTTATGATATCCACTGCATGTTAATAAAGCCTTACTGCATTGCCAGTTTAAAATTCTCGGAATAAAAAATTTGTCGCATTTAATTACATTTCATTGCCCCCTCTGTGCATTGTGTTTGTGGTTATGAGTGTTAATCAAGGTTTTGATATTTCCACTGTTATCTCAAATTTACCATAATAGTCAGTCTCATGATATCACTTAAATTTGGGATTAAGATATTTAATCCGAAAAATATATTTAACACTATTAAAAAATTTTCTAAACTCATTATCTAATATTTCTTTTTAATCTTCCCCAAATTTTTTTAATAACTGTTCAATGGATAATGTCACATATTTTCCAGTGGCCGATCCCCCCATTGGGTCATTTGGTAAATAAACTCCCAATATTTTTTACAAACATTTCTAACAAAAACATAATAATGATATAAATAAAAAAAAACTATTTTATAAACTCGTTGACCGATTCCGGATTCCACAAGCTTCGCGCAGCGGCTCTCCAGATCGGTGGTTTCGTTTGTTGCCCAAAACCGGGCTGCCTGCCTTCTTGACCCCATTGTTTTAAACGGAGCCGAGTCGAGTTTTCCCGATCTAATTACGATTGGGCGATTTTGGCGTTTTCCCCGAAGCAGTGTAATCCATGATCGGGTCAACAGCGGCGAAGGAAAATTACGCATTTTTCAAGGTGTTTGTTTGTTATACGGTTATTATAGAACGGATTATATACGATTTTAGAAATTTATTTTTGTTGGATTGTTTGCGTATATTTTGTAATGTAAATTCGGAAACAGTGCATTTGCTGACAATTTTGTGTAGGTTACCGATGACAACTGTAGGGGCGAGATATGCTTCTCTGCGTTGCCATTTAAGTATTGAAAAGGCCTTTATAAATAATACTGTAAATTACAATAAAAAGTAATCAATCATTTGCAAGTGCTAAAGCAGAAGGATTGAACTAAAATTATGACTTCTTAGGTAAATTAAGTAACCCCCTTTTAAATTTTTTTAAAAATCTTATTTTTTAACCTATAAAATTGCCGTCACCTCTGGCATAGCGATATTACTGTCGGGTGTGAGATTTTTTTACAATATGTTATCAATTTTTTTGTTTAAACAGATGTCGATAAATATTATTTGTTATATTGTTATGTTTCTTAATAAATGGAAATATAATTCTACAAATAAAAAAAAATCTTGCTAAATCATTTTTTTGATTTTTTCCCTTTTTATTTTTTTTTTGGAGTAAACGTCTGTGTGAAATAAAATGCCTAAAATTGTTTTTTTAAATAAAAATAAGTTAAAACCATATGCATTTGAAATTTTAACTAATGACGTCCCCCAAGATTGAAGAGCCGCCCTGATTTTTCCTCTCACGCATTAAAAAATTAATCTTAAAAAACCTAAAAATTATAGAGCTAAATCCAGAGCATGTGCGCGTGACGTCACCAGAGGGTTTTTGGTTCAACAACAAACCTTTTCTTTCTGTTTTCTGTCTGATGTTAAACATCTTAAATCCTTGTGAAAAAAAGGCTTTAAAATTGTATCAAAATGACTTTTTTCTTAGTTATGAAGCATCATCAATAAATATCGGTGTTTAAAAATTTGTCACGGCACAATAAGACAATAAAAACCTTACCTCAAAGAAATAAAGCCACTTTTTAAAGGGAAAAAACCCAAATAAAATATTAACCGGGCAATAAAAAACATCCCAAGACAAAGCTTGCAAATATTTACATTATGAATCAATCTGGTAACGACAAATACAAAAAACCGCAAACTAAATGCATAAATGACCATTGTTGCTTGCTTGAATGAGGTTCTCAATTCGTCCCCGGGTATGGCATTATTGTTGTTGATCCACGAACGATGAAATGACCTATGGATGTCAGTGCCCCCAATAATCAATAGCTAAATTAACACCTCTTATGGTAAAATTTTCAACTCAGATCAAATGAACTAGGGACCTTTTACAGGTCAAAATTTTTTGAAACAGATCAACTAAATTTCGCGAACCCAAACGATTGGGCTAAATTTTTTAAAAAAGTATCTTATATTTCTGTATATTTATGATATTATAGAGGAGACTATTGATTTCTGTTTTTAAGCGCATAATTGTAAAGGAGACGTTTGGACTGAGGAAGTCGGTTGTTTTTACTAGGGATGTTCAATAGGTTTTGCGGTTCGAAAAGAGGGGGGGTTGCTACTAGCGTAATTTTTTGTTATGTTGGTACACTTTTAAATGAATGTATGAAATGTTATTTCAATCTGTAATTCGTTCCTTGTTTAAACCTTTTAATCGACGTGTCCGTTTTTTTTTACAATGGAATAAACCCAAGTATGTGCAGTGATTAAATTTTTATTTATAAAAAGGTTTAAAAAGAAAAGGGAAATTTATGAGCGAATGTTGAATGTGTATAAGGACTCTTGCCTTCAATTAGCACAGTAGAAAGATGGGTTGCTGAATTTAAACGGGTCGTACAAAGCCTTGAAGACGATCCATGTAAAGGACGCCCAAAAACAGCAACAACACCAGAAATCTTAAAAAAAATACGGGATTTTGTATTGGAAAATCGTCGAGTGACTGAAAAAATTTAGTAGAAGCCCTAGACATCTCATTGGGCAATGAAAAGCAATATTTTGACTTAACTATTGGGTTTCAGAAAGCTGGGGCACAAAAGTGCCGTAATAACAATGGAACAATAACACATTCGAATGCGCTTTTTCAGAAACATTTAGAGCGTTTTCGAAAGGAAAAGTGGATTTTGTGTTTCGATTTATTACTATGGATGAGACTTGGGTCTATCACCATGATCTGAATAAAAAAGAAGTTAAACAGGGGTTTAACCTGGTTTCAGCTCGAAACGATTTTGTGTAAAATCGGCCAAAAGGTGTTAGTATAAGTTTTTGGGATGCGAAAGAAAATTTTGTTTGTGGATTACTTAAACTTTAAAATAAAAAATTTTTTAAATATTATTGTAACCTTTTGGAAAAGCTGAAAAAAATTCGTGAAAAGACCCGGTTTGCAGAAGGGAAAAAAATTTCATCAGGAAATGCACCGTGTCACAAAAGCTTTTGACAATGGCTAAAATCCATAAATTTAAAGTTCAAATGGTTGAAGCATCCACCGTATTTATCAATTTGGCCCCTAACTTCATTTTTTCCCAGAAATTTATGCATTAGGCGTTTTATAAATGATAAGGTCTCAGCTGTAAGCGTTTTTGCAGCCCTTCAGATTCTCACTTCAGGGATGGAATTCAAAAATTTGGGAAATCTCGTTGGAACAAGTTTATTGTTTCGGAAAGACTATACTGAATAATAAAATGTATTTCAAACCATAAAATTGTGTTTTCTTACCCGAACCGCAAAACTTATTAAACAACCTGGTAGTTGGGACCGGTTGAATCAGCACCCTCCTGATCACAGTGCTGAGGCCCACCTCCCTACAGCACAATAGTTTATAATTAAGGGACCCCGCACAACCCTTATGAAAACTCGGTTTCGGCCAATTTTTTTTTGGAATTTTGCACATTGATAGTCCTCATAAATACGCTGATCAAAAGTCTTAATTTCCACAAAACCCGATAACCCCTCCAACCCCTCAAAATCACCCCCAAAGATCAGAGAATGCATTGACTGGTTATTGATCCCAAATTCCCCTTACCAAATCGAACCTGCAGTCACTAGACTTAAGATTGACATCCCCCAAACATTTAACTACTCCCCCATCCCTTCTCGTCATTCCCACCACCTATCAAAGCCTGCCATGTGATTTACGGGTTGTGGAACCGTTTATGTGGGGTTTAATTGTTTGGGTCAAAGGGTATTGGCTTGTGATAGTTTAGGTCAAGTGGCTGTGTTACGAAAGTGACGATTAAACGGTTTTACAACCCTTAAACAGGGAAAAGTTACATGGCAAGTTTTGGTCGGTTTGGAAGGTGGGGTGGCAGTAGTTGAATATTTGGGGATGTCGAGCTTAAATATAGCGACCAGGGAGGTGTCTGTGGTTTCGACTATGGTAATAACTATTTTGGTGGGGCAATTGCCCAATGATCAGTCAAAAGCATCTTCCTGACCTCCGGAAGTGATTCTGAGGGGGGAGTTTCGTGCCCATTGCGACTTTGATCAGCATGTAAAGGACTATCAATTTGCAAAGTTTAAAAAGATTAGCCGTTTTTCTCGACAGTAAACATGCTGGTATTTTTAAGACATTAAACTGAAAAGGTTTAGGTACCTCGTGATTGATTTGGCGAAAGCTAGAAGAGTGATTATCTTCCATAACAGATTTACGTTAATAAGAAAGAAAACCGAAGATTTGAAAACAAAGTTTAAATAAAAAACGTAGGAAAAAAGTTTGTTAAGAAGCACAGCATGCCAAACCTGGTCAAGAGCTCTAGATAGGTCAATAAAGAAAGTGTAGAAGTTTGCATAATTTTAACAATAATTACCTTCTTATCTGAAATTTCGTCATTCCAGAATTATTTAACAAAAAAAAATAGCAATAATTAAATAGGCTTAATTTATTTCCCTTACTTTAATTGTAGATATTAAGATTACCATTTAATGCGGGGTATTGTTATGGCTTGTAATACCACAACTGATAATACAGTATAATTTCATTTTTCGTGCAGTGTCGTATGGACTCATATCTTAATTTTACACGATTTTAGTAATTTTATTATGTTCTCGGCTATGGTAGCAATAAATTAGTGCAAAGAATGTGTAGTATTTAACCAACAAGGGTATTAATAAGGGCGATTAATGATCAAGGCCATTTAAGTAAGGGTTGAGATCATTAACCGCCAATTAAAGCCTGAGTTGTAACTAACTATTTTTTCGGCAGTCATGTTGTTATTTATTTGTAAAAATCATAACCCTTTTTAAATTTTTTTCGAGGTGTATTTCAGTTTTAGGTAACCAACTTGACAGATGTTTTAAGGGTTGTTATTTGAATTACAAGGCTATAAATAGACAAAATGTCTATATACGTATATATGTATTTTTAGTTGCCAAACTATAATCGTTGATTAATAGAAAATCAAGCATAAATAAGGACTGTTAATGCATGATTTGTGTACGTTAACAATATTCATAAATAAACGATTGCCGAAAAATATTTTAAATAATTCATTATTTATGGAGTGATATTAGTATTCCAAATAATAACATTTCCTATAAATCTTCGAAAAAACGTAGTTTTAATTCTGGATATACATAGTTCCGTCCGCTCACTTTATTTATTGATCAAATGTGAAGAAACTTTTTACCTGAATATGTAAAGTTTCGGCCGCCGTCCCCCTTCGCGAACATACAATTTCATACGATTTACCTGGTTTTAAATATACCCAAAAATACAAAAAAAGTATAAACGAGAAGTTTTTGGACATCCATGTTCGTTATTTATCTAATCGTTCGATAAACTGAAGTGAAATGAAACAAACATTAAGCAATGCTGAGTTACGATTAAACTCAGTGCCGGATTACAATGTAGCAAAAGTAACAAATGCTATGGGCCCCGTGCAAAAGGGGGCCGTCCCGCGTATTAAATCATGCCCACCTTCGCCTGGGCGCAAATTTGGAGTGAAACATGGTATACTGAATTTACTTGAAGTTACAAAAACGTGAAACGTTGAACCTTTTCCGACTAAGACAATCCATGTTAGACAATTGGTAAGACAGACTTATACAGTATGTCCGCGGATGCGGTTAACAAGAAGACAAATGGGCCAAAAATTGAAAGATACGAAAAAAAGTCATTCTTGATAAAAAAAAATGTGCTTGTCCAAAAAATATGATCTACGATGAGAAAATAAATTCTTATCATATAGGGCGTCTCAAAAATGCAGAAACATAAAACAAACAAGAGCAAACCGTTATTTTTTTGGGCTTTAAACGTAAAATAACAAAAAAAAAATTTCTCAAATTTCCTCCGTTGAACATTTTGAAAGTTTTTGAATGTTCACAAATTATGTTTTGAAAATGTTTTAAGTGTTATGAGCAATATCAAGTTTCATTTTGAACGTTAAAAAAAAACAAAACAAGCACTTGCTTTGAAAAACAACAATTGTCTGTTGTACAGTTTTGATACTGCAATCCGTAAATTAAAATCCATTGCTTTTCTTGAGAAGCAGAGCTAAGCATTTAAAGGTGGTACAAAGAACAACTATTTAAACAGTTTTAAAAGAAAATAAAATTTACCCTTACAAGCCTCATTTCAACCAAACCTTGAAAGCTGGGGATGAAGCTAAAAGGTCAGAATTCTGATTTTATAGGTTTTTTTTGTTAATACTATTTGAAATAAATATAATCACGACTGATATCTTTCACTTTTTCCTAAAATATTTAACAGTAGATATTAGAGATTAAAATATATTTAGTGCACCTTCTTTGGTCCTCTGAAAAGTGCACCATGTATCAAATCAATATGTGTTTGGAAACTCCTGTTATAGAAAATATAACCATAGTTTGGTAAAATTATATTTTAGTGGGGAAATTTTTTTTCTTGTCACTTGACAACCTCCGGATGACAAAAAACCGACAAAATGACAAAAGCATAAGTACGACCTTGGACTTTTAAAAAAAATCTTACTATCTTTTTATTTTCTTCTGGTATAATTAGGCCATCGATTGGATCATTTTAATTTAAGAGTGATGAAACCAAAATGTATTGCATTCGTCCAAAAGCCAGTATTCATGGTTACAAACTCAAACGTCCAATGGGAAGACCTTTTCATCATTTTATTTGTTTACGTCATTCTCAGATTAAAATAGCCCGATAAAAGTAGATTAAAAGAGGCAGCTTCATGCCAAATAAAATTACCCTTCAACAGTATTCAAAATGTCAAGTGATTTGAGACCAACTTAATGGCCAACCTCTCGGGTTTATGTAATTCGCTGGTTCCTTATAATCCCAAACCCCATGGACTATTTAAACCCTTAACCAGGTCATAATTTTTTTTCTTAAACGTCAGCTGCAGGTCCGTCTCTTACCTTTTAAAAGCATAGAGATATAATCAGTGCATACTCGAACTTGTTTTTCTCAAAATATGTTAAATAAAGGCAGAATTTATTGAGGGAGCCTTTGAATTACTTATGTGGTTGTTATAATGACTAAATTTATTTATTTTTCAAACAAAAAAAAAATTTTTACATTAAATTTCTATTCTGGTTCTTTAATTTTTGTATTTAAAAAAAATGTCTCGCGCGCCTCGTTATTTGTACATGTTTATTACTATTTTGATATAGTTCCTCCTTTTAAAATTATATGATGATTTTAGTAACGTTTGAGTACTCCCTTGAATTTTTGGGATATGTCTGTAGGAAGAAAATGTGAAACATAGTGATAAAAATATATTCCCATACCTAGATCATTTTATGCAAGAATAATGCAAAACAAATCTCATCTACGCTAGTGGCAAGGTCACCTGAATTATGTGCAGCTTTTAATTATTTCTTGCACTCACATATATAATAATTACACAATTAGCCTATGATGCAAAACTACATATAGATAGAAAGTTTGTACGATCTTTAAAATAATGTGTTCTTTTATTTTTAAAAAATGTTGATGATTATTTTTTAGATATTATTAAAAAAAAATATTAATTTGTACCCACAACTAACCACAACTAGGACGTTTTAATATGTTAATCCATTTTGTAAATAATTTCACGCTTATTTTCGTCATCGAACAAGGACTTAAGCGATCCATATTTGTGGCCTTCCTTATATTAAAAAAATAAATTAATAGTCATCTTTTGTATTTTCCTGTAGAATCTAAAGAATATCTACGAAAATGGTTTAAATTAAAACAAAGAAATACGACAAAAATAAATATTCTTTTACGCGGTTCGTTTATGAAAGCGTCTTATTTTATAATACGTTTTAATAAAAAGGTGTTTGTATTTATTTTTAGTTACAGAAAATTGATTTAAAATAAAAAGAGAAATTTGTGTTTAAATAAATAGCTTTAGTAACTAAATACATGAAATCCCAAAACACAAAGAATCAATATTCTGTCAAGTCTAGCGTTTATAATCGTTTTAAATACATATAGTCCAGTTAATGAAGGACAAAGCTGTAAATAAATCTGTACAGTTTTCCCTTGTGGCGCAATTTTAGGTCTTCTTGGATGCTTTTGAGAGAAAAAAAGTTTATCAACATAACAGGTGGGAAAGGGCTAAAAATGGCCCCTCAAGGCCCAAAAAATGGTTTCCATAATATCTATAAAATATGAGAATTGGAGAATTTTTGTTAAGACAAAAATGAAGACCCTTGTATACAAAAAAGGTCCTTAATTTTTTTAATCAATAGTTTCGAGATAACGGAACCCAAAGTCCCTCATTTCAGCTACCGCTCTACCGTTAGAATGCCGCTATCTTTATGGATTCACTTATAAGCGGGCGGACGAATTGTTCCATTACTCGGGCAATAATGTACATTTTTTCATCATTAAAAGTTCATCGGAATGGGCAAACCCATACCTATCATTGCATATGAGTTTGACTCCATTCTGATTTTTCTAGAATATTAAAAAAAGCGGTCAAAGTATTTTTTCAAAATATTTTAAGAGTATCTCATTAATTCATTGTTTTTTTTTGAAAAAATGGTTTATTATTTACATTTCTGTTTATTATAAGACCTTTGCAAGTGTTCAATGATTCAGAAAATTTCCTTTACCATCTTTCTAACCTTTTGATAAAAATTGTTTTGCCCATCTGCATTTTTAGCCGTTTCCGGAGTTATATCAGAATAAACGCGAATTAAAAACTCATCGTCTATTGAAATGCTTTTCAATGCAGATCTTGAAAGCTTAGAGCGTCTAGTTTCTAAATGTACTTTTTTCTTTTTAATAAAAGTCCAATAATTTTCAACAATGCATTTCCAAACCGGTGGACCATAAATTCGGTAAGAAACTACCACATCTATCCAGTGTGAAAAATATTGGTGTTGCGGAAAAAATGTTAAGGACCATTTTTGTATATTTCGAGGTGATCTTCATTTTTTGTCTAAATAAAAATTCTCTAATTCGCATATTTTGACAGATATTTGCGGGAAACTCATTTTTGGGACTTTGGAGGGCCATTTTCAGCGGGTTCCCACGTCGGAATCGTGATAAACTTTTTCTTGCTCGAAAGCATCCGCGAAGACCTAAGAATTACGCCACAAATAAAAAATGTGCAGATATTTTTACAGCTTTGGATACTTTCAGGTCTTCAGTTACTGGACTAATAATACTGGTAAACGTGAAATAAATTTAATATTACCATCATTAACAAACAATACATTTAACCTTTAATATAGTTGCTAGACATTGCAGAATATTTACTTTTTTGTTGTGGCATTTTAGGCATGTAGGTATTGTAACCTTTTTCTCTTTCCTTATTTAAATCGATACTTTTTAGTACGAATTAAACTAATTCTGTTGTTAATAAAAAATAAACACGAAACCAATAAATAAGGTGTCGAATCCCGTACATTATTTTCCAAGTATTCTTGCAGATTCTACAGGAAAAAATACACCAATCGCCATTTTGCAAGTTTTTTTTAATTACGAGAAACGCTACAAATAGCTCCCTGTTTAAACCTCACTGGATGGCCCTGTACCTCTAAATGTTTAAGGATAATTCCTCAACAACCTGTATTTATAAACAAATTAACTAATAAATATCGTTTTATGGTTTATTCTAGTCAGAGCTGTCAAAACTTGAAGTACTTCAAGTAAAATTTTACTTGAAGTACTTTTTTGTACTTCAAGTATTTTACTTCAAGTACTTTTTATAGGAGGTACTTGTACTTGTACTTGATTAGTTTTATGAAGATACTTGGATTTTTACTTGAATTTATCAAATAAATTACTTGAAGTATTTATTTAAGTACTTGAAGTAAAAAAAGTACTTCAAGTAAAAAAAAAGTACTTTAAGTAAAGAAAGTACTTCAGTACTTGAAGTAAAAAATCAACCATAATGGGCCTCCTAACCCAAAACAATAAAAAAAATGAATTACCTTTGCTACATTCCTCAATAGATCATGTTATTATAATTAAAGGAAAGGTATATCTTTTGCTCATCAAAGTATAAATTATCCTTTCTCGCTAACACTATTAGTTTTACGGCCAAGTGATGATCGCGTTGTTAAATTTAGCAATGGACTTAGCAATTGTTAAAGGTTAACAACGGTTTAGAATGTTTAACAAAATGTCAGATTTTGACAGGTTGCCTACTAAAATCATTAAATAACACTGACAATGACGTTTTGTTAAACATTCTAAACCGTTGTTAACTTTTAACAATTGCTAAGTCCATTGCTAAATTTAACAACGCGATCATCACTCGGCCGTTAGACTATTAATCATTTAACTTAATATTTTTTAAATTACAAAAAGTTAGAGATGTTAAAACAACGGGTCTTTTTATTTTAGGCACCGGTGAGCTGGTGCCAAGGTTTCCACAGACGATTTTTTTCGAAATCAATCCTTATAAAAAATCCTTTATTTTGATACCCAATTTGTTATATTTAAATGATTACTAACAGCCATTTTTCATGACAATTTTATTATCGAACGCATTCAGGATACGAAACAGTTTCCAAATCACTCCCAAAAATGTCAAAAACGTGACAGTTCAAGAATATTCTATTGGTGCGATTTGACGTTTAATGGAGCGGTTCCCCAACTATTTCGGATTTTGAATGCGTTCATTATTACCTTCATTTGAGCGAAAACCCCTGTATTTTAATAGGCAACTTAAACAAAATTTAGTTAGGTTGTTCTGACTTGATTTTGTGTTGATGGAAAATTAAAATATTTAAGAATAGGTTTTGGGTGCCAACCTCCTGTAGGCACCCATATGAAAACACTCGCTTTTGACAGATGTATCGGATGCCAACAGGTGCCAATGCCAACCCGTTGGCAACCACAGGGCAAAAACTCAATATGGAAAAAGCCAATATTTCCTATAATACTTTAAGGCCCAAGCGCTCACGCAAGTACGGCATTGTCGGCCTGTTGCCATAAATTTACATACGAAATTTTACTACACTTAGCAACCCTACTTGTTTTCCTAACTACAGTTTTTACCGACTGGCCTACTTTGCAATGACGTAGCGCTCAGTCCTTAAAGCTTTTAGGAGTTGTTGGCAAACCCCGAACTTCCTTACAAAAAATACTACTCAAGTATAATTTGTTTTACTTGAGGTACTTTTAATTACTTCAAGTACTTTTATGTACTTCAAGTACTTTGGTTTACTTCAAGTACTTTGGTATACTTCAAGTACTTTGTTTTACTTCAAGTACTTTGTTTTACTTCAAGTACTGTGTTTTACTTCAAGTACTTTGGTTTACTTCAAGTACTTGGATTTATTTCAAGTAAAATACTTGGGTGGTACTTCAAGTACTTTTTAATTTACTTGAAATGCAAGTACATTTCAATGAATACTTGGTTTGTATGAAGTAATTTAAAAAATCAAACCTTGGTACTTGTACTTAATCATTTAAGAGTACTTTGACAGCTCTGAATTTCTGGTTATGTAAATTATGGTTAAACTTTATTAAAATCAATATGATTTAAAAAACTAAATTCAGTTATAGTAAAAAAGCGTGAAATGCAATTTACAACATTAAATACCAAGCACCCCCGCTTTTTTACTATACTTAATTGAATTATGAAAAATTATATTTTACTTTTTAGTTCGGTTTGCTCTAAAAGCGTGTTTCTTTTTGGATTTTTTAAACTATAATTTATTTTCTTATTATTAAATTTAGTCCCAAAACAACATCAAAAGTAATCTTAATCAAGAGCCTCCATTATAGCGAATACGCAAGAATTGTCATTTTGACAAAAAAATATTTTTTTATCCTATTTATTTGTTGATCCTCTTCAGGATATTTATGACATAATACTAAGGATATTGAATGAAGTAAAGACTTAGAGTAAGTAAACAATACCTATAAAACTTCCGACATTTCCAGAGCCCTGAAGTGGTAGGTACACCGACTATAAAAATCGATTTTTAGGTATTTATTTCCTCTTTAAATACTCAACAGCGCTAGAGCTGCCTTAATAGGTTTTTCTTGCCATTGAATACAGATAAAAGGCAAGTTGTTGATTGAATTTCGGAACGCACTAAGAATTCTCAAATTCAAAGTTTGGATAAAATAGCAGGAGGCGGTTGTTCAGATTCCCATCAAGAGTTATTTCCTATTATTTTAAGTTTTATCGATTTTTTTAATATGTAATAATTTAAAGCTATTTAAAGTATATTTAATTTGCAATTAATTATTTTAATAAAATTTTATTGGCTGTATGCAGCTGTCAGGTGGAAAGCAGTGAACGATCGTGCCCGCCAAGTGGCTAATGCTTGCAATGCTATTAGTACTTTGACATATGTATGGCGGGTTTCACAAAAGTTAACAACGGTCTAGAATATTTAACAAAACGTTATGTCAGTATTATTTAATGGTTTTAGTAGGTAACCTTTCAAAATCTGATATTTCGTTTAACATTCTTAACCGTTGTTAACTTTTGTGCAACCCGCCATTAATGTAATTATTCCATGGCTTTAGTAGGCAACCAGTCAAAATCTGACATTTCGTTAAACATTCTAAACCGTTGTTAACTTTTGTGCAACCCGCCATTAATGTAATTATTCCATGGCTTTACTAGGCAATCTGTCAAAATCTGACATTTCGTTAAACATTCTAAACCGTTGTTAATTTTTGTGCCCATCAATGTCATTTAAGTAGGTTCAAATTGGGGCAAAAAATTCAACATTTAAATGTTTAACAAACGATTGTGTGTTATTCAATGGTTTTAGTAGGTAACCTTTCAAAATCTGACATTTCGTTGAACATTCTAAACCGTTAACTTTTGTGCATCCCGCCATTAATGTAATTATTCCATGGCTTTACTAGGCAACCTGTAAAAATCTGACATTTCGTTAAACATTCTAAACTGTTGTTAACTTTAGTGCAACTCGTCATTAATGTAACTATTCCATGACTTTAGTAGGCAACCTGTCAAAATCTGACATTTCGTAAAACATTCTAAACCGTTGTTAACTTTTGTGCAACTCGCCATTAATGTAATTATTCCATGGCTTTAGTAGGCAACCTGTCAAAATCTGACATTTCGTTAAACATTCTAAACCGTTGTTAATTTTTGTGCAACCCACCATTAATGTCATTATCAAAACATGGGATTTCGCAGATTCATGGCGGGTTGCACAAAAGTTATCAACGGTTTAGAATGTTTAACAAAACGTTATGTCAATGTTAGTAAATAGTTTTAGTAGGCAACCGTCAAAACCTGACATTTCGTTAAACATTTTAAACCGTTGTTAACTTTTGTGCAACCCGCCAGTTGTCTGATTAGTTTAAAAATACCACAAGCAATGTGTCACTTTACTCACTTTTATTATTTCCCAAAATGTCAGCACAAACTGATTCAGAGCGAAAAATAGATTTCCGTCGTGAAAAACAGATGTACTAACAAACATTTTTTATTCATAATAATAGTTGTAATTGGTTTTAACTGTTAGTAGTGTTAATTCACTATTAATTAGTATAATTTAAATTATTTGGAAAAAAGTTTTAATACATACTTCTGCTTGTATGCTATATCCCTTCGAGCATATACCTCTCAATATACCTCCTAGAGGAAGCTCTGCTGCTAGGCGTGCCCGCTTTGCGTACTGTTTTGTGGGCGGGGTACATACCCTACCAATCGACCAATGATCACGTAGGAGCGAGAAAAAAAGGTAGGTGACTGAATTTTCTTTCTCTCCTGCACGCTTGTTCGCACTGCCGAGCGGTAGGGTTGCCTCTAGTAGGTATATGCTCGAAGCCATATTCTGACCAAAACTACAGATATTTGTTTATACAACTTTTTAAATGGAAAAAGAATAAGTAAATAGTTTAATGAATAAAATAAGTTTGGCCACATCAAAATTCGAACCCGGACGCGTTGTTAACCATCGACCTATATCACCATGATTCTTGTATTTTAAAATATAAAAAGCACTGTACTACACCCTCCAATTATTATAAAAAACACGATAAATTATTGGTAACTTCCGTCCCATTTTTTTGGTCGTTTTAATAAAAAGAATTTGATATTAGGTAATTTTTAGTAACCACAAAATTACTTTATTTGATTTATTTTTACCACTCGAAAGTAGCAATAAACGCTAGACTTTGACAGAATATTGACTTTTTGTGCTTTGACTTGTCAGGTATTGTTGTATGATGTTGTATGGTTGATGTTGTATAGCTTTTTTATTTTTTAATTCAAATCGCATAATTCTCATATAATCGTTATGTTGTTGTAACGATCGAAAAAAATGGGACAATGTTAATTTTTATATCGCATCTCTTTTGTTTCAATTCAAATTATTTTAATAAATAGTGTTCTTTAAAATTCTAGGGAAAAATATTTTTTTTATTTCAATTTTTTTTTATATAATCCAGTTCAGTCCTCATTGTATTAAAACGCTGTATATACTCATAGAAAAAATAAATAGGTTATATTATAGTAAGTATATGTGGATTAAATTTAAAGAATATGATATGAAAAGACGAGTGGAAAAGATAACGCACAATTTATAAAAAGGAAGTTTTTGACTCATTTTAAAGTTGAAAAGCACAAATATTTTAATTTATATACTTTAAAATTTTAAACGGTCATGTATTAGTTAACAACTTATATTTTTTAAAAGAAATGTTTAACAAAATGTCATATTCTGACAGGTTGCCTACTAAAATCATTGATAAATGAAATACGTTTTGTTAATCATTTAAAGTTGTTAACAACAAATCAAGTATTTAAATTTAAAAACGAATCATCACTGGCCTTTTTAAGACTTCAATATTATTAATTAAAACTGTATACTGTTTTCAATAAATAATTAAGAAAATAGCAGAAGAAAATCATAAAATTTTAAACACAGCCTTGTTAATTGACATTAGTAAATGATAAAATGAAACATGGGTATCTACGCAGATTGTAATAATTCTAAATTTCGCAACACATTATGTTTACCACACTGTACAATAAACAGTTATGCATCATTGCCTAATTACTGTGCAAGATAGGTATGTGGTTTTCATTTTTATACAGTTTAGATTTATGGACGTTTGTTTGTAACTAAATTATTAGCCTGCAAAACAAACTGTCATAGACGATCAGACTTGTCGTCCGTCCTATTTGTATGGAGTCTTAAGAGGCAACCATTAATTACACCAGCACACAAAAAATTAAAAGTGATGTGTACATTTGGCCAGACCCATCTATATGTATTTTGATGCTCTGAATCCAAATCCGAGGTCCGATTGGCCTATACACCCTCAAAATTTTGAGTATATAATTGAGAAAAACTGCTAAAAATTGCAATTATGAAAACGACATTTTTTTATTAAACTCGACCAAGTATGTTTCTTATGTAATTTGATACGCTTCTTTATTTTCATAACTGCAATTTTTCTAAATTTTTAACCATTTTTATCGGTTTTTGGCAATCTACTTAACATTTGGAGGGTCTACGGGACAAACGGATTTTGAATGTAGGTTTAGCGTATCGAGATATATAAGAAACGTACTTGATCGAGTTCAATAAAAAAAATATTTTCATATCTGCAATTTTTATCCCTTTTTAGGGTTTTTTCGCAATTTACTTAAAATTTAAAGGGTGTTTAAGTGTTCAGCCAAACGGACTTCGGATTTGGATTCAACGTATTGAAATTCATAAGAAATTATCTCGATCAAGTTTAGTAGAGAAAATCGTTTTTAGCATTGCAATTAATTTTTTACAATTTTTAGCTATTTTTAGCGTTTTTCGCAATTTACTCAAAAATTTGAGGGTGTATCGGCCAAACGGACCTCGGATTTATAGTCAGCGCATTAAAATACATATAGATAGATGGTCTGATCAAATGAACAGACCACTTTTTATTTTTTGTGTGCCGGTGTAACGTGAGCAAAATCTCATCAAAACCCAATTATTATAGAAAATAAAAAAAACACATTTTTTTTAATTTTTTTAGTATTCTATTTTGTGCGCAAAAATAATTTTTTATGGCTAAGAATATTTTTATTATTTCGAGGACAAATAAAAAATAACATTCAGAGATTTTAAAAGAATTTCTTTTTAAATTTTAGGTATAACTTTTCACCAATATTTGCTGATTTGTCTTTTTTTTTAGAGTATGTATTTTCTTTATATAAACCAGCATTTTCATTAAAAAAAGTTATAGATTTTAGGTTAAAAATTATACATTTAGCAAAAAACTAAAACTTTTCATGGTACAATATACAACAAAATTGAAAAATTAATGAAAAGTTGGAAATTTTAAAAAATAATATGTCTGTCAGATTTTTATGACTATACTTTCAGTAGCACTCATTTGAAAGGTTTTGCCTTTAGCTTTCTTTTTTGGAAAGCTAAAAAGCTATCCAAATATTTTAGCTTAAAATCTATGCAGAGATAATTTAAAACTTTTAAAAAGATGACATATTTACCTCGTTCTCAAAAATGCAAGCCTAAATTTAATAGCACTTTATAATTTTTTCATATTTAGGCACCCAAACAATTAATTATAAAATTCCTCTTAATAATTTGTTTCTTATTCAACATGATACGTCGATAGCCCTTGCAATAGCCTATATCTTGGTATTCTTGGTAAAGCAGACATTTCAATTGTTTGATATGAAGCTTGAACCATAGATATAAATTAATATTTACTTTTGTAATAATCATGTGCTTAGAAATAATTTTAATTCGAATTTAAAACAACCTCTCAGATTGTAAGCTGCTTCCGTCATGTAAATTGATGTCTTAACTGATTTTAATTAATGGTAAAAATAATTTTAATGGACTAAAATGATAACTGATTAATATTTTGAGTACTAATTGTTACACATTTATTTCATTGATGTAAGTGCCTAAAGTTTAATTTATAAACAAATATCCTTATAATATTATTGTTTTTTTAAATTATACTTACATTTATCTGATTTATATTGAATATATCATAAGAAAATGTATTGTCAGGAACGCAATACTAAGATAATTTCGTTAAAATGACTTCTGAATTGACAAGAAATTACAGAAACTTAAATTATAATATAGAAAAAAATATATTTAAAAAAAAATCTCAAATATTTTTAGTTAGTTTAAAACTTTTTAAAATACCTATTAATTTATGTTTTCCCCAAATAAAAACGCTCTTCTATCTTGGGTGCTTTAGAAATGGCTAGATAGCTACTTTTTTGTATTTGTTTAAAAGGACCTAAAAAGCTTAACTTAATAAATTAATTATTTTTATTAAGTATAAATATTTTATACCAGATTTCAGGTTTCTGAATCACTGTTTGCACTAGCTATTTTAATTTTACAACCAATAAAAATACGACACAAAATTTTAAGTTTCTTTTCTCAATCTAAAATTGATTGGCTAAAGTGATGTTTTAACCTAGATACCCACTAAACACAAAAAGTTTTTATGTGATAAGCAAATTGCAATAACTGCTGCTTCTTAATCCGAATCGTCAATAAGCAATAGTAAACCATACCATAAAAAATTGTACATTCAGTGGTAATGCAATCATTTCAATTATTTTAGGAATTTTGGTAATTTCATGTCGAAAACAATTTTTTACATCATGTGAATATTTAAAATTATGATCTCGTAAAGATCTTAACAATTCAAAAAGTGATTAACTTTTCTAAACTTACTCCGAGACTTTTTAACCTGAACCTGGCAACCATCAAAGTTACATTATGACCACCATAAAACCAAGGAACCGTTATATTTCAATATTTATGCCTGTATACTACATGTGATAATATGTAGTGTGCATATTATGCAGAAAACTCGTAATGTGCTTTTCCTACTTGAAGTAAACCAAGTGGGTTATTTTAGATTATATACTCCACTGACCTATTTTTGATTTATTTAAAAACATTTTTATGTGTATAAAATATATAGTAAGTATTCCCCAAGTTATTTTCTAAGTAATGCACTGATAAATCATATGATAAACAGCTGGGACATCAGATTTAAGTAATTACTAGTCCTGTGTAATTTAAACAAGTACCTACCGAGAGCTGTCAGAATTTGAAGTATTTGAAGTACTTTACTTCAAGTACTTTTTATTAGAAAGTACTAGTACTTGTACATGATTAATTTATATCAAAATACTTTAACTTTTACTTGATTTGACCAAGTAAATTACTTGAAGTATTTTTCTAAGTACTTGAAGTATTATGATGTACTTAAAGTAAAAAAATACTTCAAATAAATGAGGGTACTTGAAGTAAAAAAAAAATCAATCAAGTAGGGTGTGTACATACCTTTAAGCGAGCCTTTAAGGTATATACACACCGAATAAACAAACAAGAACAAACATCAGCGAACAAACGTTTTTTTTTAGTGTAGATAGTAAAAACGCTAACAAACGTTTGTTTGTTCTTGTGCATACATGTTCGAGTAGACGTCGGTACATCAAAATTTATGTACACACCGAAAAAACAAACAAGAACATACATTAGCGAACAAACGTTTTTCTTCAGTGTAGACAGTTAAAACGGCGAACTAACGTTTGTTTGTTCTTGTTCGCACATGTTCCAGTGGACGTCGGTACATCAAAGAGAATTTTTGTTTTTACGGTCATCCATAACTATTCCAACTAGTCGAACAAGAGTAAACAAACCAAGAAACAAACATTTGGTTGCGCTATGTAGACAGAAAAAGCGAACAATAAACAAAAAACACATACAAAGAATGTGAACAAGAACGAATGTTTGTTTTTGTTTGTTTTTTTGGTGTGTACATACCTAAAGAGAAATAAATTTTGTTCGTCGCCATCCATAACTTTTCCAACTGGTCAAACGAGAGTAAACAAATATTTGATTGCGCTATGTAGACAAAATATCGGGAACAATAAACAAAGAACACATACAAACAAGGTGAACAAGAACGAATGTTTGTTTTTGTTTGTTTTTTCGTGTGTACATACCTTAATTCATTTTAACTTTCAATTCAATTGTTAACGGAACCAAGAATGGTTAATTTACAATTATTTTTAAATATCTTTAATCATACTATATATTATAGGTACTTTAAAAAAATATCAAAATATTGTATAAATAGGTACGCACTAGTTTTTATTACTTTAGGGTAAGTGCATTTGTTGTTAAAGAAAGAAAAAAAAATGATGATTTATTAAAAGGGTAAAACTGCAGAAAATATTGGGTAAATCATTAGTTTGGGAGGTCATAATTACGGTTTTAAAATATAAAATAAAAAATGCATTTAGATTGAATAAAAGAATTACATTGGACCTTCAAACCCGAAAAATTTTCCAAAAAATAACAGACTTTACAGGTAAGGTAAATCCGAGGGGTAAACCACTGCAGGAAGTCTTGGGATGTCTTTGTACACTTAGAGGGCAATCTTTGGGTAATCCCTGGAAATCCTTTGAAATCGGGGAAGTCGTTGGCTATCTTTGGAATTCTTATGAAATCTTAAGGAAATCTTGGAAAATCTCTTGAAATCTTTAGGAAATCTTGGGAATTCTCTTGAAATCTTTAGGATGTCTTTGGAAATTCCCGATATTTCAAGGAATTCTTTAACCATTTTGTGAAAACCTTATTGCATATTTCCTCCTTTCTTGCTGCATTTGCGATTTAAATTCACAAGGGCATAAATGCTGTGTTAGTATTTAATTTACATATTTAAGATTTAGTACATATTCTTTATAAGTTAATTAAAACTAAACATGTATTGGTATTAAATATTTATTAATTTAATTTTAAATTTATTTTTGGTAAAAAATCTATGTTTATAAAGCATTTTTTTATTATTGTTTCTGTATACTGTGACAGTAAATTAAAGAAATGGCTTGTTTTCTAAAAATACCTTTTTCCGTGTCAGATTAAAAAAAATAAATTTTCTCGCCTATAAAACATCTATCTTATAATTATTTAAACAAACAAAACTTATTCCTTGTTCTTTAAGATATCTTGAATATAACCTTTTAATAAAAGTGGTTTATTTCAAACAATATATTTTTAAATATGTTTTACATTATGGGCAGATTCATGTTTGAAAAAGTTCTTGATGAGTATACCCGGCAGAAAAGATTTTCTACAATGAGACCTCTTCGGCCCTGGTCCCGAGGTAAAAGTAATATCAATTTAGAAGATAAAATGAATTTTCGATCGGTAGAGTTGAGGAGTGTTTCTAAATATGTTCCTAAAAGAAAATAAACATAACTCTACTTAAAATTGATTAGTAATATACTGCAGACTTTTTTGCAACTGCATATAACTGAAGAAAGGATATATTTAATGTGGCATTTGGTGTTTGTGTTACGAATTTGGAGAGCATGGTTAAAAGAAAATAATTATCCACTCAATAAAAACTTTATTTCAGTAAACTGTTACTTATGCATACAAATAAACGCTCACTCATTAATAAATCTTGTTAGACTTTATAGAGATGGTACCAACTTAGAAGAAAGTAGTTTTATTCCTTGGCTGTACAAGAGCCAACCTCGTGAGCAAACATTCCGCTCAGCTCGTTTACTAAAGACTATATTATACTCCACTGTTGTAAATTTTAGTACGCTAAATAACAGCTAACAAGAAATCACAATTTGTAGTACATTTTAAATTACGTATGAGATGAATTTATATTTCCATGAGAGCAATCCACTTCAAGAATGGGTGATACAACTCGTGTGCATCCATATTTAAGAACACATGCTTTTAAACTTATGAATAATGAATTTATTGAAAATATTGTTAATCGGGCTTTAAACAGTGCAAAAGGTATTGCTGGGAATGGGAATACCTGTCAAACATAATACATTTTACAAAGATATTATATTTAATTCCCCAAATTCGTTAGATATTGATGTAGCCATTACTGAAGAAAGTGACCTTTCTGGCGATGACGATATATGTGCAAGCTCTGAAGTAGACAATTTAAATGGCCTTTCAAAACTAATAGATTTAGGCTTTTTTTGATAAAACCAATAAATTTAAAAGATCAATTTATTTTTAAATACTTCGGAAGTAATAAAAAAAAATTCAAATTTTTTAAGTATATAAATAAGAGTACAAAAATTAGTAAAAAAATCTACCTAAAAAAGTAAGTTCTGATGGGTTACTTAGGTTTAAAACTTAGTATTTAGATAATTGCAACGATAATAACACAGCCCACCAAAAAAAAAGTTGAAGATTCGAAAGACTTTACCATGGTATCTTAATGTTTTTGGGGTCGCTGAATCCGAATTCGTGGTCAGTTTGACCCCATCAGGTCAGGGTCAGGCCAAATTTGATGAGGTCAAACTGACCCCGGTTGGATTAGGGAACTCAAAAATATAAGTACACATTCTTCAACTTTGGTTGCGATTAATTTTGCAGATTTGACTTTAAAATGACCTTGATCGTGACCTAAAGTTCCGAAAAACGTAAAAATGGTATCTTCATGTTTTTGGGGTCGCTGAATTCAAATCAGGGGTCAGTTTGACCCCATCGGATCAGGGTCAAGGGTAACAAATTTAAAGAGTGTATACTATTTTTTAAGGTCGCTGAATATGAATCAGTTTGACCTTATTGGGTCACGCTCACGAGATATTTCAAGGTTAAATTTGCCAGACTTGACCACGGATTCATACTCAGCGACCTCAAAAACATAAGTATACACTCTTTAAATTTGATTACGAATAATTTTGCAGATTTAACTTTGAAGTGCCCTTTACCCTGTCATGATGTGGTCAAACTGGCCCCGGATTCAGCAACCTCAAAAACATAAAGATATCATGGTTAAGTCTTTCAAACCTTAATATATTTTTTATTGGGCTGCGTAATTCTGCAGATTTAATTTTGAAATGTGCTTGACCCTGACCTGATAGGGTCAAACTGACCCCGGATTCGGGTGTAGCGACCCCAAAAATATAAAGATACCATGTTCAAGTCTTTCAGACTTTTAACTTTTCTTTGTATGGCTGTGTAATAAATAGTGTACTTTATTTTGGTATTGAAAAGAAGTTATGTCTATTTGTTTTTCCAAGCCCAAATTTATTTGCTAGATTGCCGTAATTTAAATATGCCTAATAAAATCTAATAATGCATAGGATTATAGAGAAGCATAATACATTTTAACTCGATTTTTATAAATTTTAAAATTTATATGGCGAATGTTTTAAATATGCCTGGGGTATCTGGGAAATCTATGGGATATCTTATATTATACTAGGAAATCTTGGGAAGTCTTAAGAAGTCTTAGGATGTGTTGGGATATCTTTGAAAATTGTGGGAAATCTTAGGAAGTCTTAGGAAATCTTTGGAATCTTTGGAATGTTCCGATTTTTTGGAGGAAGTCTTGAATATTTTGGGAAGTCCCTGAAATCTTTGTACACTCTGATGATTAGTGGTTTACCATCATTATCAACTTGATGTTATTAAAAAAAATCCAGTCAAGTAAAACTACTTTTACTTCCAGTACTTTTATTTACTTCAGTTACTTTGGTTTACTTCCAGTACTTTGTTTTATTTCAAGTAAAATACTTGGGAAGTACTTCAAGTACTTATTGAATTAACTTGGAAAAGCAAGTAGATTTTAACGAGTACTTTTACTTGTACTTGAAGTACTTTTTAAAAAATCATAAACTTGGTACTTGTACTTGAAATACTATTCAGGAGTACTTTGACAGCTCTGTACCTACCTAACCAATGTAAAATCCAAATGGATTTGAACAAGTCCAAAATAGAACTTCATATTTCTTTAAACAACTTTAAAGTAAAGGGGAACTTAACTAAATAGGTTCTACTAAAGTAAAACTGACAGAAATTTTTAAAAGTTTATTATTTAGGTAATGTAAGGCAGACATTTTTTAAAGTCAAAGTCATGTAGTTGTAACTTATAATTTAGGTCAGTCAGTTGTGAAATGGGCGATTTTTTAAATCGAATATCTTAGAAACTAATTGACATAACATACCTTTCTGTGGAACAATAATAAAGTTATGATAGAGGGGTTGGTTGGTCATCTGCCGCTAAACAGATGATAAAGGGGAAAACACTCTGAAACTTTTCATGTAATATAAGGGATGTACAAGTACCACTGTTATCAAAACCTTTTTTTTAATCATCTGGTGATTCAAATAAAGGGGATATTTGTTGGGGTTGGGCTATGGAAGTACATGTACCTAATATAAAAATACATATATACAAATAATAAAGATTTAAGTATTTCAAAACACACTGCACATATGCATCTTTTAACAATAAACAAACTTGGGTGTTGGTATTTGTTTACATTACATGAAAAATCAATAAAAAACGGTATATATAACGGGTTGTCGTTAAACTGTACAGCAGCAAACTTAAAAGGAAACACCACTGTAAAAATGGACACAAAGAAAATGACAATTTTATTAATAAAAAGACTAATTTTGGAGTTAAATTGGGACAGAGGTTAATTTGTTACATTCTCCAATTATGATATCTTTCTCTATCCTTGAAGGATGATTAAGCTTATTCTTTGTTCACTATCGAGTTTGAAATTCTAATTTCTTGGTCAACTAATAAGTTTTTTTATTAGATAAGAAAACAAATTTAAGTAAAATGATATTGAAACGACACCAATTTTTTCTAATAGCCCATACCTTTTATTTTTCACTCAACAGACGTTGAAAGAAATGATCACTTTAACTCAACACTGAATGTTCAAAATATCACTGAAAATTACACTAAATTTTACTAAACTAATAGAGTTTTTAATCCGAAACGGCCCAAGAACTTTTTTGCCTTTTGGGAGCGGCTGTAAACTTCTTTGATGTTTTTATTTTGCTTAAAAACAAATTACGGTTTTGAGCTGTAACAGGATCCTCTGCAAGAGGTCTCCCACGAACTAGCTAATGGATTGGTTAAAGTGTGTGGCCCGGTAAAGACGGGCGATCATGCGCTGAAGAGTGAAGTTTGACAACACTGCCGATGAATTACTTTTAGAAATTGAAGCATTTCTTGCGCATCCACCAATGACTAGAAATCTTTAAAACATGTATTAGAAAAGACAAAAGGACGCATAGTTTAGAAGAAACGGTGCATTAAGATTAGGTTAACAAAAAAATTTAAATAATATATGGCTTTGGCTTATAACACTAGTTGGAAATATACAGGTAAATTTGGATATTTACACCCCAAGGGAAAAACCTGGAATTACAATGTTTAGGAAAAGACAGTTGTAGGCATTAGTGTTACAGCCTGTAACATTGCGAAGTAATGAACGTCCGTGTTGGCAAGTCAACGCACGAATGATCCCACACTTGTAAATTGAACTTCGCAAAAGTTCTGTGGCAATGGACGATGGTCGTTCGCATGTTGTCGTGCCTTCTTCGCTGTTCGCAGTGGACAACTAGCCTAAGGCTAGATGACCGGAAAGCTGCGATCTGTCGATTGTCACGGAACTTTTGCGAAATTCAACTTACGAACGTGTGTTGTGACCGTTCAATCGTTGACGTGCAAATACGGACGTTTATGATCTTGAAGCTTGCCGGTCCCAGTGGACGACAGCCTTCGAGACCTGGCACTATAATCAAAGAGTAATAGTTGAAAACAATTATTACTCTTTGCTATAATGTCGGATTATCTATTATCTCCACTTCTGTGTTTTAAACTTATTTGGATTTCTGAAATGTGGATTTTATTAACCTTTACTTAACGGTAAAAACTCAGTTTAAACTTGAGATTTCCTAATCGGTACTCAGGTACCGCTTAAACTAAAGGAGATTTTTTAAAATGAAATAGAAAAAACATAAAGATTAAAACACCAGTTGTGGCCATGGCACCAGTTGTAGTACTGGACAGTATTTGCTAAATAATAAGACTTTCAGTAAAGCGGTCAGCGATGTAAATACCTTAAATTGTAGAGGAAGAGATCTGGCAACACCTGTAGATTTGAAACTTTCTGTCAAATTCTAGTATTTGCGAACTAGAAAGCTGTGAGTGAACACGTGTTTTTAAAGTGCTCTCATCTTGTTGTTTTTGTTAAGGATTATATGGTAAGTTTTGCAATATTTTTAAAAATCCAGTGAAATACTTAAGTTTGGTTTTCTCTTAAATAAATAGACATTTTTAGCTTCGAATAGTCAGGTTTTGCTGTAAAAAATAATGTTTTTTCTTCTTAATTTAATGATGGCCACAAATGGATATGCTTTTTCCAAAAACCTAGATGTGGCCATTATGATCAGGCTACAAAGGGAGTAGGTGACAAACCAGTTGTATACATTTGTAATAATATACCTACAGAATCAATTTTCAGTACCTATTTATTTTTGTAAATTATTGTGTTTTGATAATCGATAGCCCTATAAAAATGAAGAGTGTAATAAAAATGCTGTACAAAATAAGATTTTTACTTATAATCTGGCATTTTAGCCATCCATACACAGTATGGAGGCTATTGTTTTCATAAAAATTTTACTTTTTTTGTTTTCACCGAAAATGAGTTATTAGGTCCCAAATAACTCATTTTCGGTAGAAACAAAAATAAAGAACTAAATCAAAATATTTTGATGGCTGTGGTAGCATTTTTGTTAACACGATTTCTCACGAACGGCTAGGCGGATTTGAACCAAATTTACCACAAAAATAGTATATCATAATGTAAAGAGCTGATTAGTTTTTGAAGGTGGTGGGGTCATCAACAAAGGGTGTGGAAAGGGGATAAATATTTTAAAATTTGTAAGTTTTAAACGAAAAAGAGCTATCAAGATGCGGTTTTCAAATTATATTATTTATAAAATTACTAAAAAAAAAAAAGAAAAAAAATAATATGCCAAATTGGTACGACGAAAGTCAACCATAAGCCATTTATAGCATACATAACATAATATGGCTGATTTTTATGGATGGCTATACGTGCCTCGTGGCGCCCTTTATTTTTAAGTGCATTCGACCCAGATAAGGGCTTGTCCCACTTTTTGAGAACAGCTGTGTTAGGTTTTGGCATTTTATATTATTTTAGACCTAAAGTGTGCAGTGTAACGTTTCCCTTATTTTTTTTTCAGCTATTGCCATGCCTCCAAAAAGGATGCTGTTTCGATATTCAGAGGAAAAAATGCATTCTGCGTTAAGGGCGATTAGAGAGGAAAATATGCCGGTTTAACTGCATCCAATACTTTTGGCGTGCCCCGAACATCAGTTAAGAAACAGACTTTCTGGCAGAACATCGGATGATTGTCGTCGTGTTGGACCATCATCATGTCTTGGAGTCGGAAATGAAAAAACTTGTTGATTTTTATTTTGCAAGCTGCAAGAAATGGATTCCCCGTAACTAGAGAGGCATTATTTTATTCAGTTCAAAAGTTAATAGAAGAGTTTAATATTAAGACACCATTTATTAATAACACTCC
>JAHBCN010000085.1:0-304747 GCA_019359885.1 Listronotus oregonensis
ATTTCCATTAAATATCATCCTCCGCAATTGTAGTAATAATGGTCAGTGCCGCACCGACCACAACCAGATACACGCCTAAGTCAAATACCAGTGCGGTGGTCAGCTCAACTTCCCCGAAAATCGGGAAAGTAAAGTATTCAAAAAACTGTGTTAGAAACGGATAGCCGAAAATCACTGAAATCACACCGGTCAAAGCACCAAATAATAACCCAAGACCGATCAATGTAATAAAGTTCAGAGGTATCATTTTCGTAATTGTCTTTAAATCAAATACTAAATATAAGACGACAATGGCACTCGCAGTCATCAGACCACCGACAAACCCGCCGCCGGGTGCGTTGTGTCCGGCAAGGAATATATAGATTGAAAATGTAAATACAACCACCGCAATCAGTTTCATAAATGTCTGAAGCATCATATTGTTAGGAAAGTTATTCATACATCTTCACCTTCTTTTATACGCAGTTTAATAATCGAGTAGACACCGAGTGATGCAATACCGAGTACGAGAATCTCAAGCATGGTATCCAGTCCACGGAAGTCGACCAGAATAACATTGACAATGTTGTATCCTCCGGCAAGCACTTTTGAATTATCCACGTAGTACTGTGAAATGGTTTCAAATGCCAGTACATCCCCTGAGGAATACATACTTATCGAAACCAGTGTAATCATCACACCGACACCGACAGAAACAATAATTTTCATCACTTTAATAAACGGTTTTTCAACCTCGGGTTTCAAGTTCGGCAGATGGTAGAACACAAGCATAAAGAGCACAACAGACACCGTTTCAATCAGAAGCTGGGTTAAGGCAAGATCCTGAGCACGGAACACAACAAAAATAAATGCCACAAGATATCCGGCAATCCCCGTAAATATGATTGCGGTCAATCTGTTTTTAATAAACAACAACAGTACGATTGAAGCCGTCAGTATACCGAGCACAATCCACATATACGGCTCCACCGGTGAAATATTTTCAAAATCAAATGAAAACGCATCGAATCTGAACATCGTATAAAATATAAGTCCCATGATGAATATACACATGTACAGGAAGTAATCTCTCAGTCTCCCTGTCATTTGTGCCCGGGTGATCACTTGAGACCCTGAAATCAGACCGTCATATCCTTTGTCATAAACGACATTAAATATATCATTTTCTTTCTGATAAATACCGAGTTTAGACCATTTCTTCATCGTAATATATAAGAGAACGCCGATCACAATGACACCGAATGTCATCATCAGTTCGAGATTAAATCCATGCCAGTGGTAGATATCCACATGGAACCGCTCCCCTGCCGGCAGGATACCGTTTAGAATCGACTGCATTGCCGGCTCAATCAGGCTGTATGCCGCAAGATTCGGGAAAATACTTAATGCGAGTACCGCAATAATTAATACAACCGGGCTGATCAGCATACCAAGAGGCGCCTCGTGAACATGCTTACTCGGCAGTCGTTCCGGTTTAAATTCACCTGTAAACGTTCTGAAGAAAATAATTGCTGAGTACAGTAAAGTAAAAATACTCGCAATCCATGCAATGACCGGCAGGATAATGCCGAATGTATCAACACTCCACATGGAGTAATCTGTCACATTTACCATTGCAGTAAAGAACAGTTCTTTACTTAAGAAACCATTAAACGGCGGCAGCCCTGCCATTGCCGCAAGGCCGATAAAAGCAATCGTTGCCGACACCGGCATGACTGTCATCAAACCGCCGAGCTTCCGGATATCTCTTGTACCTGTTTCATGATCGACAATACCCGCCATCATGAACAACGCCCCTTTAAATGTCGCATGGTTCAATAGATGAAATACAGCGGCTAATATAGCGGTGGTATATAATGCATTATCGCCGTCCATGTAATAGAATGCTGCACTTCCTGCACCAATCATACTCATAATCATCCCAAGCTGGGAGATCGTTGAAAAGGCAAGCAGTCCTTTTAAGTCTTTCTGTCTGACCGCAGATATGGAACCCCATATCATTGTGGTGATGCCGACAATCGATATAATCCAGAACCAGTAATGACTTGCACCGAAGACTGGAGTAAATCTTGCGACCAAATAGATTCCCGCCTTTACCATTGTAGCTGAGTGCAGATAGGCACTGACCGGAGTCGGTGCCTCCATCGCATCCGGCAGCCAGATATGAAACGGAAACTGTGCAGACTTTGTAAATGCACCTAAGAGCACCAGAATCATCGCCGGAAGCAGCAGTGCATGATTCAATATGACTTCACTGTTTCCAATGAGTTCCTGAATACTGAACGTACCGCCCATTACATAAAGAAGCGAGAACCCGCCGAGCATAGACAATCCGCCGAATACAGTAATGTACATTGATTTCTGAGCACCGTAAATAGACTTTTCACGTGTATACCAATAACTGATTAAGAGTGAAGAAGACACACTGGTCAGTTCCCAGAATACATATAAAACAATGAGGTTGTCTGATGTTGTGAGCCCAAGCATGGCACCCATAAACAACAATATGTAGACATAGAAATGATTCAGACGTTCTTTCTTATCTGCCAGGTAATAGATGGAATACAAAATAACCAATGTGCCGATTCCTGTAATCAAGAGTGTAAATAACAGGCTCCATCCGTCTATAAAAATATCAAAATTAATACCGAGTGACGGAACCCACTGCAGACGTTCCATCACTGTACCACCGTCTGAAGTGACCGGTAAGTATGTCAAAAAATAAATAAATAATGTGAGTGGTACTAAAAGTACAAACCATCCTGTATGAATTTGTTTAATGTACTTATATAAGAATGGTACGAATACCGCAAACAGAAACGGTGTCAGCACCGCCAGATGTAATAACGTCATATCATTTCCCCCTGTGATGATTAGACTGTAAATTCAGTCAACTGTGAATTCCACAAAGAAAGAGCCCGCACATAAGACACAATTATCCTAGTGTGACAGACTCCTCCTCAATGCATTCTATTTAAATTAAATGAATTTATAACCTGTTTTTCTAATAAGTATTATGTTCTCATAATTACATTTAGAATACAAGTCTAAATGTAAAACTGTACTGAAGCGTTTTCATTGTTCGTTTTTAATATTGTGCGGTAAAATTCATCACTGCCGATGACGACCACCCGGTCACAGATCGATTCAATTTCATTCATGTCATGTGAAATATAAATAATAGTCTTATTTTCTTCTGTCGATAAACGTTTTAAATGCTTACCGATTTCAATGCGTGACTTTAAATCAATGCCGACTGTCGGTTCATCTAAAAGCAGCAGTTCCGGATTATGGATAAGACTCACTGCAAGATTCAACTTCCTTTTCATACCGCCCGATAAGTCACTAACTTTTGTATTAAAGCGGTCCAAAGATACACTTTCTACAATATTTTTCAGTTCTTCTGTCGAGCGCTTGACCGTCGACAATTTCGAGAAAAATTTCATATTTTCGATGACTGTCAAATCCTCCCACAAAGCAATATCCTGAGGCACATAACCAATTTTCGGACGTATCTTTTTATAATGCTTTTTGTAAGATTTTCCGTCCAGATAAACTTCACCTTTAGTCGGCTTTAAAAGTGTTGTCAATATTTTCAACACGGTCGATTTTCCGGCACCGTTCTCACCGATTAAACCGACAATCTCTCCGGTTTCCACTTCCAGATTAAAGTCCCGGATAACCTCATGTCTGCCGTAGCTTTTATATACATGCTGCATACTTAACATACTAACTCCCCCGTTTCCAGATGATCATCCATATGACAAGACCCGCAATCCATATCAGGTTCAATCCGCCGTTTAACATTTCTGAAATGAAATGAATATGCGTCAGGTACGGCAGATTCAAAAGCGGCAGCAGTACTTCCAATGAGATCAGGATAAATACAAATATGATTGAGTACCTGTAAAACTTTGATAAATGATTGATGTAAAAGGCAGATAGAAACGCTGCCATATTAATGACCAGACGATATAAAAATAATGATAAAATACTCAGTTCCACATCAAATAATTTGTCTAATATTATCAGTGTTACGACGTCGGTGATGAGCAGTATTACGGTATAAAAAATAAAACTGTACATTAAATACGTTCTTTCAGACCACCTTAAAGAAATCATACGGCCGCGCATTTCTTTTTTTCTTTCGCGTGCCGCAAATTCAAATATAAAGAAGGTAAAAAGGAGTGCCGTATATGCCCATATATGCAGAGGGTCTATACCGGAAGATTCATTTATGCTCTCCTCGCCTTTAAACTGAAAGGTCTGATTAATCAAATTCGTATCTGCTTCAATCACTGACATCTGTTCAATAATGTCTCTTTCTGTAACCGGATGATCCGAGGCATATATGTTTTTCAAATCCATTACCCGGTCGACTGCATAGATTTCGCCAAACCGTTCCTGAATCACAGAAGCGATAATTTCTTTTGTCGGCTCGTAAAATAAGGTGCGTTCTGTATAATACGATTCGATAATGTTACGCCGCGTCCCTTCATCAACATCTGCTTCAAAATCCTCAGGAAAAATGAATACACTATCATACTGATACTGGGCTGCCTGATGCATTACTGTTCTCCTCTGACCACTATCAAATACTTCAACATCCATATAATCACTGTGATTGAGTGCTGTATTGACATCACCGGTCAGTTCTCCGGATGATTCAAATATCACTGCCACCGGAATTCTGAAATCATCACTGGTTTTATTGACTAAAACAGTGAGCAGTACGGTCAAAATCAGCGGCAGAATCATCCACGAAAGCGTCTGAATACTTCTATGTTTTGTCAGGAGCATTCTCGATTCAATAAATGCTTTCATATCCCCCGACGCTCCTTCCAGTATGCAGAAACGATAAACACTGCCGTTAAAACTACACATGTTACTGCTGATGTATGAATATCAAACGTATACCTGCCGTTCAACATAATATTTTCTATCCACAACAGACTTTCATAGCTGTAGATATACTCAAATACATCTATAAAATAAATTGGGAAATAAACCGCAGGAATGACAGCACCGGCAAAAAATATAATCCCGAGAACAATCAGAATTTCTGCAAGCAGCTTTAATTTTTCAGACGGTATTAATAAGTCCGTAATTTCAAGAAGCAGTGCTGTTGCGGTAATATGAAGCGCGGTGATGAGCAGCACCCGCATATAATTATCCGGAATCATCTGAAATACCTCTAAGTGCCCGGTAATAAAGATGAATACCGCACTGATGAAAAATGTCATACCTGTCACAACGATCAGCTTAGAAGTACTGAAAGCCATATGTGTGACACCTAAAAGCTTCAAACGTGCTTCAATTCTGCTGCTGACATCCCGTGTTAATGTGATATGCATCATCAGTATCCACAGCGTGATTATAATGAACATACCATTCACAATAAAGTAGGCACTGCCTGTATCCGTGCCGCTGTTCACTTCACTTTCATCCATCATATTACCACTGGATAACACCTGCAGAAAATAGTCCACAAAACTTTGAAATACCATCTCATGGCGTGTTTCCGTATCCATTTCAAATTCCCTGCCGTAATGGTTGATTGTTAGAATACTGGATTGTGATGTACGTATGTAACGGACGACCGTATCCACGACTTCACTGACCAAGTGACTTTCAAGCGGCCGGGCGGCATTGCCGACAACGGATAATTCACTGGATACACCACTCATCATATTCTGATAAAACTGATCGGGAAATATGATATAACTGACGATATTGTCTGACTCCACCGCCTTTTCCGCCTCACTTTCATTCATTTCAATGAGATCAATTTCCCCGCTCATGTCGGAGGATTCTGATAAGGCTTCAACAAGGAATGCTGTTTCTTCACTGTCATCATTATTCACGACACCCACTTCAAGTGTACGCTCATCAAATTGGACAAACTGCGCAAGCAGGACAATCAGTACAGTGATAAAAATGACAGGTGAAATGAAAAGAAGAGGAAGTGACATCCACTTCCTCTTAATCCTGTTCAAATGATTGGCGATAAATATGAATATACTGTTGATTACTTTCATTTAAACCGCCTCCCTGTTAAAACTGGGGTCCACCCATGCCGCCGAAGTTCTCCTGAACCCAAGCATCAAACGCAGGACCGAATGTATTATTGAAATAATCATCCAGTTCTTCTTCAGTCATCTGTCCAAGGTTAACTTCATTCGATAGGTCCGGTGTATCTACACTGTCTACTGTCACAGTCTCCTGTGCAATATTGAGTGCGACTGTATCTCTTGTGATGGTGGCACCGTCTTCAGCATATACGACATAATCTGTACTTGCCTGATCATCATCATAAGTGGATTCTGTCTCAAGGAACAATGATAATGATTCCATATTTGGACCAAACGGTACATCCAGTTGATAATCTGCTGTGATGGTATCACCGCGTGATTTATTCATCGACAGCACAACCGTTTCTTCCATTTCATCTGCTGAAACGGTCACAGTATCTTCATAACCGTTCTCAACATCATTCAAATCAACCGTCAGTGTAAATTGTAAGTCTTCGATATCATCACCCAGTATAACATCATAAGTCATCAGCATACCGTCATCAGAAATTTCATTGGTGCCGTTTAGACTGACAGACATTGTTTCACCGTCTCTGACCGCAGTGACATCAAAGTTACGCTGTACAATATCATCTCCATCAAGCCAGATGACAGAAGAAAGACCGTCAGGGAACTCAGTGTTCTGAACTTCTTCTGCTGCATTTCTTAAGCTCTCATTTACATCTGAAGCCATTTGTTCTGCTTCATCTTCAGGCATACCGAAACTTGAAGCAGTGAACTGTGCACGAAGCATGTCCATCAATTCTTCATCATCCGCCATCTTGTTGAATAAATCACTCAGGAAGGTCTGCAGCTCTTCTTCTGATAAATTCATAGATAAGCGTTCTGCATTTACAGTATTGTCTCCGACTGTAATCTCTTCATCTTGTGATTCAAATGCTTCATCCGGCAGTTCTTCACGGATAAATGACATATATTCATCTTCAATGTATTCACGTTCCGACTCTGTAAACATCTGATCCTCAAAGAATATTGAATAATCAATTTCTTCTGATTCATCAAATGTATATGGATCAACCATACTTAAAAATCCTGCCGCATCTTCTTCAGCTAGTGTTAAATACTCCTCAATAAACGGCAGCGTCACTCCCGCATTGTCAACAGTCAGAAACGCATCGACACCGTCAATGGAAAATCCTGCGATGTCCGCTGATAATGAAATTGTGGAAATTTCTTCTTCCATATCTGAAGCTGCTGCGATATTAATCTCAGAGCTGTTCACCAATTCTGAAATGCCCATTTCATTTAAAGAAGGGTCATTTGTATCTGCAGTAATATTCAAATTCGTCTCCACCGGATTGGAGAGTGTGTATTCATACCACTCAAGCTCCTCTTCAAAGCGTTCTTCAAATATTTCTATATGATTATCAATAGATTCCTTCTCTGAAAGTAAGTAACTGTTCTTAGGCGTATTGATTAACGACTGGAATATAAAATATCCACCAATCCCGAGAATCAAAATGACACCAACGACGATACCGACAATCAAGCCGGTTTTTGATTTTCTTCCTTCTGTCTGCTCCGCCATAATGCTCACCTCATATTATTAAATTTTAATGTTAATTTAATAATACCACACCAATTATTTGATAAACATCCATCTTTAAGTATGTGCCGGATTCAAGCCGCGTTTTCTGAGGACGACCGCAAATGATGCAGTTAAAGTACCGACGATTAAATCCTTGATAATAAACGGAACCACTGTAATCATGAGCGCTTCAATTACTCCGACAGGTGTTCCGATAACTGTACCCATAATAAAGACAAAATAGACCGCTCCGAAAATAAATGTCACAAGCATTCCGAGATATGTATAAATCAGCACCTGATAAAATGGAAGACCGGGTTTTGCCCCGAATCCGGCAATTAATGCACACGGTATAAATCCTAAAATAAAGCCGAAACTCGGTGATACGAGTGAACTAAATCCACCACCGCCCGCAAATACCGGCACACCGACCAGTCCGAGCAGTAAGTACACGGAAGTCGCCATTACTGAAAGTTTCGGACCGAGTAAAAGTGCTGTTAACAACACCATCGGCATCTGCAGGGTAATCGGTACAGGACCGATTGGAATTCTAATCTGTGCACCGACAGAAATTAATGCTGCAAATAATGCAACGTAAATAAGATGTTTTGTTTTCATGGTCATGCTCCTCTTTTTTGATATTTTCAATCATACCACTAAAAAACCTTATTGTTAACCCATAAAATAATAAGGTTAACAATAAGGTTTTTTCTTTTCCAATTTCATTGTTACAATTACTGAACCGGTGTGAAAGGTTTGCCTCCGTTTAACACCTGCTGGATGTTATTAATACACAACTCCATCATTTTATCTCTTGTATCTACACTCGCACTGCCGATATGCGGAAGGAGTGTCATATTCTTCACACCTACAAACGGATGGTCTTTTGTGATGGGCTCTTTTTCAAATACATCGAGCGCTGCTGCGTGTATGACACCATTTTCCACCGCATCTTTCAAATCCGCTTCAACGACATGTCCCCCTCTTCCAATATTAATGAAATGGGCTGTATCTTTCATTTTACTGAATGTCTCTTTGTTAAATGTCTCTTTGGTTTCATCTGTTAAAGGCGCCGCACAAAGGACAAAGTCCGATGCTTCAAGCAGTGTGTCGAAGGATACATATTCCGCATCAAGATCTTTAGCGAACCTTGATTCGGAACGGTTATGATACAGTACTTTACAGTCAAAGCCTTTTAACCTGCGGGCAAACGCCGCACCGATTGCACCCATACCGAAGATACCGACTGTTTTACCGTAAACATCAGTGCCCGCCATATGGTACGGACTCCATCCTGTCCAGTTGCCGGCTGCGAGTTCGTTATTTGCCTCAATCACGCGTCTTGCTGACATCAACATCATTGTAAACGCAAGTTCTGCGGTTGTTTCCGTTAACACTTCCGGTGTATTCGTTACTACGATATGTTTTTCTTCTGCCGCTTTTAAATCAATATTGTCATAACCCACCGCAAGATTTGAGATGACATGAAGATTTTCCGCCTGATTAAGGACTTCTCTGTCAATTTTTTCACTGAGCATAGTCAATACCGCGTGAGCATCTTTAATTTCTTCTAAAAACTTCTCGCGGGGCATCGGTGTTTCGTACTCCGGCCAGACAACCACCTCAAAATCCTTTTTCAATTTATCTATACATGCCTGATTAATCATACGCGTAATGAGCACTTTCTTTGTCATGACTGAACACTCCATTCTGTTAAATTGTTTATCATATATTTTGGTTTTAAAGATTTTTCTGTCACTTCTTTGGCCGCTGTGACACCGGTATTGACATGAATGGTATCCATACCGCCGTTAATGCCGGTTAATATGTCCGTTTCATAGTTATCACCAATCATTGCGACCGTTTCTTTATCCATATTCAGCCGTTTTAATGCACCGTCCAGAATATAGCGTTCCGGCTTGCCGATGACGAGCGGTGCTTTTCCGGTTGTCTCCATCACGACACGAACCAGTGAACCGTTTGCCGGTGCAAAGCCGAATTCCGTCGGAAATTTCCGGTCCAGATTCGTTGCGATAAAGACCGCACCGCCGGACACTTGAAATGACGCTTTCTTTAATTTTTCATAAGTGACATCCGGATCAAGTCCCATGACGACGATATCTGCATTATCTTCAACCACCGACAATCCGTTTTTTGTAATCTGGTTTTTCAGACTGTCTGTACCGACCACATATACCGATTGTTCCGGGTGATTCGTTTTTAAATACTCCGCTGTTGCCATCGATGAGGTGTACATTTTTTCTTTGGATACTTCAAACCCCATTCTTAACAGCTTTTCAGTTGCTTCACTTTGAGATTTTGTCGCATTATTTGTTAAAAACAAGTACGGTATCTCCGCCTGATTCAGCCGGCAGATAAAGTCTTTCGCACCGGCGATCTCTGTTTCACCGTTATACATTGTTCCGTCAAGATCAATTAAATAACCTTTATACATTCTCTTCATCACCTTTAAATGCAGTTACAGCCTGGCCTTCATTGATAAAGAAACGGTGGATACTTTCTTTAAAATTCTGATAGGCCGACAGGTGCAGTAAAAAATCATCCTTCAACTGCTGATGGTTAATATTTGTGTAATTCCGTGTTAACTCTTTTCTCCATTTGAACGTTTCCGTAAAATGGGCATTATCTTCAGGAGAAATTGCCGACTCATTTTCAAGAATATCAATCACATCCTGATAACTGCCGGGATCTCTTAATATAAATCCGTCAATAATCATATTGCCGACATCCACCACTGCTTCCACCAGCATCTGTGAAATCCGTTCCAGTTTAAAACCTTCTGCAGATTCCAGCTGATCCGCCAGTGATTCAATGTAATTCAAACGGTCCTGAAGTACTTCTTTATCCACAAAATACAAATCCGACACTCCTTATTTCAATATATTCATAGTATTCATACTAATAATATCACAATTCACCTGTGAAATTGGATGTTTAAACATTGTATGGAACCGGGAATTATATTATTATCACAATGCAGTCATTTTAAATGGACAACATGACCTCGCGAAGGAGGAATGATAATTATGCTGGATTTCTTTTTATACGATGATACAGAGGACACTTATACGAGATATGTAAGCTTTGTCGGCGAGCATGGAAGGTATGATCTTGCAATTATGCAGACGACACGCTTTTTTGGTAAAAGTCTTGTCTTAAATATGCAGAGTAACCGTTTCGGTATTATCGGCAGTGACGATCTTGAAGAAGAGGGCTATATTGCACACATTCTTGATTTAGACCCGGACCAGGGCAAGGAAGTGGAGATTTTTTTAAGTGACATCACTTCTTCTGAATGGGGCGGTATGGAATAGAAAAAGACGGAGCGGACTCCGTCTTTTTCGTTTCTTTTATGATTTAAATCTGATTCTTATTTTTCAGTGCAGCATACGTCTTTCGGGACTCTGGTGTTTTAGAAACAGCAGGTTCATCCTCTACAGCTTCTTCTTTAATCTCTGTGTCTTCCAGACCGTCGGGCTGCTTCTTTAATTCTGCTTTCGTAACTTTTCTTAAAACAAAATATGCACAGCCGAAGTTACAGTATTCGTACAGATAATCCTCAATGGCACTGTACTTTTTATCGCGGTCCACTTTCTTCTTATTGTCCCGGTAAAACCCCGCAAGTCTCAGCTTCTCATAACCGATATCCCCCACGATATAATCATATTTATTTAAAACTTCACTGTATTTTTCAACAAACTGTTCTTCATCAAATGCTTCTCTGTAATCTTCAATCAGTTCAAAATTCATATGATTAATCGTTATCATCAGTTACTCACCCTTTAATAATTCATCGCCGATACGCTGTTTTGCTTTGGCAGCTTCATTAACCTGCTCATCTGCATGGTAGCTGGAGCGTACCATCGGCCCTGCCTGGCAGTGTTTAAAGCCTTTTTGCATCGCAACTTTTCTCAGTTTGCCAAATTCAAGCGGCGTGTAATATTTTTGTACTTTTAAATGTTTTCTAGACGGCTGTAAATACTGGCCGATAGTCATAATATCCACGTCATTTGCACGCAGATCATCCATCGTCTGATAAATTTCCTCAACCGTTTCACCCAGTCCGACCATCAGGCTCGATTTTGTCGGAATATCCGGATTTAATTCTTTCGAACGTCTTAAAAATTCAAGTGTTCTGTGGTACTTCGCTTTCGCACGGACTCTCGGTGTCAGGCGTTCCACTGTCTCTATATTATGATTCATAATATCCGGTTTTGCATCCACCAGTGTTTTCAAATTGTCATACTCTCCCGCCATATCACTCGGCAGTACTTCAATTGTCGTATATGGATTCATTTCACGGACTTTTCTTACCGTCTCTGCGTACACCCTTGAACCTGCATCTTTCAAATCATCTCTTGCGACCGCAGTAATCACGACATGTTTTAAATTCATCAACTGGACAGATTCCGCCACACGGTTCGGCTCATCCCAGTCAAGTTCGTTCGGGAGTCCGGTTTTTACAGCACAAAAACGGCACCCTCTTGTACACACTGCACCAAGAATCATAAATGTCGCTGTGCGTCGTTCACCCCAGCATTCATGAATATTCGGGCATTTTGCTTCTTCACACACTGTATGTAGGTTTTTCTCACGCATCATTTTCTTAAGACCAGTGTAATTTTTATTCGTATTCAAACGAATTTTCAACCAGTCCGGCTTTCTTAAAATCTCTTCATTTTTTGTTATTGCCATGTCAGAACGCTCCAATCCTATTCGTGTCATCAGATTAATAGTATCATAAATAGCCGCAGATTTTGAATCAGATACTTAAAAGATTATGTTATCTCCTTCTGATTGTTTTACTTATCACATTCCCACGCAGTAAAACACCCTCTGCATTTTCTCACAGAGGGTGTATACTCAGGTTGTTTTTTGAATCGGCTGATATATAAATTTCGAAATAATAAATACAAGAAATACCAGTACAAGCACAGAAAGAAGTGCAATTATCACACTGCCTGTGACACCGAGTAAAATGTATCCGATAAAAGCAATCACAGCAGATAATACTGCATACGGCAGCTGTGTGACAACATGCGTAATATGATTACATCCCGCACCGGTTGATGACAGCACTGTTGAGTCTGAAATCGGTGAACAGTGGTCTCCGAAAACAGAGCCGGAAATAACTGCTGCAATGGCCGGTAAAAGGAGTTCTGTTTCACCAAGTGAAATCATAATATCCCCGGCAATTGGAATGAGGATACCAAATGAACCCCAGCTTGTCCCTGTTGCGAGTGACATCAGACAGGCAACAGCAAAAATGATACCGAGGAACATGCTGATCGGCAGATTCGAATTTTCAACCATCTGTCCAATAACCGCTCCCGTTCCAAGGTCACCGATTAATTCACCTGTCATCCAGGCCAGAGTTAATACGATAATAGCAGGTGACATCGCTTTTATCCCGGACTTTATCCCGACTAAAATTTCACGTCCGCCGAACGAATTGTTATCCTTGGTATATTTTCTGTAATAAACGAAGGATAAAATCAATCCGACAATCCCCCCTGCAATAAGTGAGTGTGTCACAAGCATATTTTCCATAATAGTATAAAAACTGATGGTATCCGCTTCTACAGCACCTGTGATAAACATCGCCGCAATCACTGTAACCGCAAGTCCAATCATCGGAATAATCAACGCTCTTGAAGAGCTGTTGTTGACACTTGGAAGATCTGTCTGTTCACTTTTTTCAATATCTTCTTTTTCTGCAAGAATATTTTCTTTAATTGCCCGTTCTTCCTGCTTTCTCATCGGACCGATGTCAAACCGGGTCAATATCACAATGAACATCATCAGGAGTGCCGCAATCACATAAAAGTTCATTGGAATAAGATAGATGAATGCCTGGAACGGTGTAATGGATGTAATGCCTGCTGCGATTAACAGCGGCGCAACCAGTCCCATAATTCCAGCACCCCAGCTTGAAATTGGCGCAATCACTGATACCGGAGAAGCGGTTGTATCCACATAATAGGCAAGTTTTGCTCTTGAAATCTGATATTTATCAGTAATCGGCTTTGAGACCTGGCCGGTCACGAGCGAACTGAAATAATCATCAATAAAAATGATTACACCGAGTATGCCGGTCATAAGTCCCGCACTTCGTCTGTTTTTCACACGTTTCATTGCCCACCCGGTAAATGCACGCGCACCACCGGACATATTCATAAATGCAATCAGAATACCGAGCATCACAAGGAATAACAGAATAAATGCATTCCATGTATTGATCCCGCCGTCTTCAACAAAAATCCATATAAAGCTGTCCCATACCAGTTTTAATGTACTTAACACACTGCCGTCCGCAATAATAAAAGCGGATGTGACGATGCCCGTACCTAAACTTAAGCCGACTTTTCTTGTCAACAGAACAAGTATCAGTGTCAACAGCGGCGGAACAAGAGAAATATACTCCCAATTTAAAATACTATCCATATTATCCTCCAAATAAAAAAAGTCACGCAGCATGATTTATGCTGCGTGACTTTTTAGTTTTATACTAAATTTATGTAGCGCATCATGATCATGACAGTTCCGGACTTATTCAATCCGTACCCAAAAATTTTACGTGCCCGCAAATTTTTTCGGCATTCATCCCTTTCAGAGTGGTTCCAACGTACGCCTACTCACCACACTTACTATTGAATCATGCAACCTCTACTTCGTGCTATTCAATTAACAGATTGTATTATATCACAAGGAATACTTCCTGACTATACTGAATGATTTATCCCCGCATAATCATCTGTTCTTCATGTGTTTTCATCCATCAAAAGCCGTAATAAGATGAATCAAAACCATGAACACCTTTATTTTCAGGGTGCTCTAAAGCATATCCTTGTATTTCCTGACAATATCCCTTAAAAAATCCGGCATGATATATTTTTTCTTTGCCGCCCGAAACTGTGGGAATATCCGGCCGAAAGTATACATATCGAGCGTCCCGAGTGTATAGATTTTCTTTTCATCTATCCGTTCACCGTCGATGAAATATGCCCGCTCAGACTGGATATATCCGATATTGTCTGTGACGAATGTACCGAAAATATCTCCTCTAAATCCCATCCCCCGGATGACAGTATCTTTAAATTCATGCTGCATGGCCTGATTAAATACTTCTTTTAACTCACGGCCGGTGAGTTCAATCTGAACCGCATTAATCGGATGCGGCAGTACTTTGTGAAGATCATATTCCGTCAATGTACCGCCTTCAAATGCTTTCGCAATCAATCCGGTATGCACAATCGCTGCATCACTTTCTGTAAACAGACGGAGCATCTCGGAAAGGGTACATATGAAGCGGCCGGGGCGGTACAACGTTCTTTTAATCTGTTCCATATTGTTCTTTACAATATGACTTTCAAGCATGAATTTACCGCTCTCATAATAAGGGTCATCCACATTTGAAAGAAGATCCGTTTCTATCAGTCTTGCTTTTTTTCCTGTGATTGTCTTGCCGTCAAATGTTAGTGTCACTTCACCGACATAATCACCAAAACGGCCGGCAGCGGCAATTAACGTGTTCCCGACGACATCCCCCTCGAGGAAATAATGATGCGTATGTGCACTCAGGATAAGATCAAATTCCGGAAACATCATCGCAAGGGTTTCATCATCATATTTACCGAGGTGGGACATCATAACCAGACAGTCGACCTCATCTTCTATCTCTCTGACCGCATTCATAATCCAGTCAAATGCATCCGATACTTCCCAGCCGAGTGCCCGGTAAAACGGTGTAAACTCCACAGTTGCTGCAACAAAACCAATTTTAATCCCTCTGACTTCTTTAATGGTATACGGACAAAAAAATGGATTTTTCGAACCCGGGTCTTTCAGGTTGGCACAGATGACATCAAATGCTGCATCATCATACAGTATTTTTAAATCATCCTTTTTTAAAGTAATCCCTTCATTATTACCGACAGTCGCCACATCACACCCGGCATCATTTAACAATGATATATTCCCTTTCCCGAGTGTCGCTTCGGTATATGGATGACTTCTGTCCACATGGTCACCGAGATCAACGTAAACCATTGACTCACCGTGCTGCTCTTTTTTATTTTTCAGAAAATCTGATATCTTTAAGTAATTATAAAGATGACTGTGTATGTCATTGGTATGAAAAATTTTAATATCCAGTGTGCCCACGCCCTTTAATCATTGAATCTGTATTTTATTTTCAAGACTGTGATTCTTTAAAACAACTTTAACTGTTTCGGCGATAATCCTTCGTATTTAATGTCCATCATCTCTAAAAATGTCTGGGCATTTCCTGCCGCATGACCGCCGGAATTATTATTAAATACAATATAAATATCTTTAGTCTTATGTTTTAAAATATCCACCTGACGCTTTAACCACATCAGTTCATCAGTGGTATAATCATAGAGATAGCGGACTGCCCGCCACTCTTCTCCGGTGCGGTCCTTTTGAGTCCACCCGTGGACATTGCGCCCGTGTAGACGGATAAATGCCGTTTCATCTGTCACTCTGTTGACAAACGGTATAGAACCGATACCTGCCTGCGGTTCATCGCAGATACTGTGAATGGCACTGTTATCATGCAGAAATCCGAGCGTCCCTTCAGTATAATCGTTTGAAAACCATGTCTGGTTTCTGAATTCGACGGCTGTCTTATATGGACTGAGCCGTTCCATAGCAAATTTAACATATCTGATATTCTTCGGATTACAATCAAACCACGGCGGAAACTGAAGCAGTACAAACCCGAGTTTGCCGCGTTGATGCATCGGTTTAAGCATTTCGGTAAAGGCACTGAAAACATCCTTGATGGAGTCATAATGTGCTCTGTAATCACTGTGACCGGTCATATATTGATGTGCTTTCACAACAAATTTAAATGTATCCGGTGTCTCACTGCACCATTTTTCAATGGTTTGTGTGTTCTGAACTGCATAATATGTCGAATCCAGTTCCACAATCGGAAAATGGGAGGAATATGCTGTTAATTTTTCTCTTTTATTTGTTAAATCGGCATACAGCGAATGATGATCGCCCCAGCCGGTTAATCCTACATGAATCATTTAATCACCTGAATGTATTTTACCATATTATCGAGGAAGGACACTCAAAATGACGCTTATTAAATTTGACAATGTCAGCTCACAAGGGATCCTGCATCACTTAACCGGAACCTTTTCCGCCGGCTGCATCACCACACTCGTCGGTCCGAGCGGCGCCGGAAAAACCACCTGCTTGAAACATATTAATGCATTAATTTCACCTGATGCCGGCAGGATTTAAAAGTGTCCACAGCTCCGGTGACAGCATTATTGACTACAGTAAGATTATCAGGGAGTTTTAACATGGTTACTGAATTCAACTGATATTTTCCCTTCCAGTTTAAAAAGAGTGGTTTCCTCACTTTGATGTGCAGGGAAACCACTCTTTTATATTATATGATTATTACTTTGATTAATACAGAATGCTTAATGATGGTCCTTCCGCTGCTCCGCAAGAAGCGGAACAATATTATCAAATATATGTGTATCATCATCCGTAATAGAATATCCACCGTAATACTCATTATCCTTATCATCCACCTGGAATGCTTTCATCCGGTTGAATACATCTTCTGCAAGCTCTGTTTCACCGATTTCCAGTAAATACATCGTTAAAATTCCATATACTGCCGGTGATTCATATTCCACCAGCGGTTCTTTCGTTTCTCTGTCATACACTCCGTGAATGACACCGCGTTCATCCATTTCTTCCCGGATAAAACTTAAAAGTATATCTGAATCGATGCCTTCTCTTGAAAGATGATATGCGGGAATCAGCTGATCAATCATATTTATATCATCATCAAAATGATATGCTCTGTTTTCAACGTTATATGACTTAGGATAAAAGCCATTCTCAATCGGTGCCTCGGTCAAAATATTTACAGTGGCCTCTTTGACATCATCATCTATTTTATTCTGTTCCGATAGTGTATTGAGCGCCTCTAAATCAATATAAGACATCGTAATCACCGAACTTGCCTCATCATGTGTTCTATCATAAAAATCTGTTAAGATTCCCTCATTTACATTGTGTTCAGATAAGTAATCCACAATCGAGTCTGCCGCGTTCAGATATTTTTCTTCATCCCAGTGTTCCGATGCCTGGATCAATGATTCCGCAATACGGATATCATCAATCAAAGCATTCGTAGAAACGCTGCTCTTACCGTTCTCTTCAATTTTCCAGTACACAAATCCTTCTTCCAGATAATATTCATCCAGCTGATTAAAAATCACTTCAAATAATTCCTGATCATTTTTTTCAACAGCATACATCATCCAGATACCGACCGTTTCCGACAATGCTTCACGGCCGCTCACGAGATCTTCATCGATTTGTTCACTGTCTTTAATATATGTCGCGAGTGTGCCGTTGTCATTCCTTAACCATTGATAAATAAAATCTTCAGTGACATATTCTGTATCAATCTCAAAGTCATCATTCATAGTACACCATCCTAATACTGAAACTACAAAAATACTGATACATAAAACTAAGTACCTCATCGTATCCTCCTTGATGTTTTTCATTTCTACAGATGTGGTATTACAGATTTGAAGATAAGACTGAAACCCAGATAGTAATTAATGTGCGGCCAACCCGATCACTATTGATGAGATAGACTCGTTTTTATGTCTTCATATACATCCAGCCAAAGTGCTGCATCATTTTTAAACTGTGCAGACAGCTGACTAACGGTTTCTTTAAATGCAGCTTCATAAGAATCAGAGTCTTTTGGCGGCAGTTGACTGAAAGCTGTCTCATGGAGTGCTTTCACTTTCGGCGCACGCGGCCCCCACGCAGCAACTTCACTGCCGTCGTCAGTAATAAATATGAACCTTGGTATCACCCGCTTGCCGTCAGTTTCATACCGGTCCATTAATTCAGGATGTGAATCTCTTAAACACATGCTGATTTGAATATCAGCCGATTCACACATCTTTTTCAGTATCGGCACATCCATCATACAGTGCCCGCACCACGGTTCAGCAATCACAACAACACGCAGGTTTTTACGGCTCACATCATTTATAAATGATGAATCTTCCGGCAGCTCAAATGACTGATAAATATGATGGTAGTTATCCCGGTGATCCGTTAAAAGTGCTTCATATGCCTCAATTGAGATTCCCGCTTCAAACCATTGATTCAAATTCATTTTCATCCCTCCAAATTAATATGTACTGTATTATTCCGACACCTGTGATTTCAGGTTTTCTATCGCATGATTTATTTTTTTCTCCCAGTCTTTTCTCCGGTTAACAACAAATTTATGCACCGTACCGTCTGTCATAGTAATACTTAATGCATTGGGTATCGGCAGTTTAAAGAGCATATTGTCATCCGCCTTAACGGATTGAATATCCGTCAGTAAAATGGATGTTTCTCCACGTCTGAAATGCAGTGCACTCGCCTGGTGAACGACACGGCTTTTGGTTAAAAATAATTTCCCTTTCACCGGATCATTGCCCTGCCACCGGTTGGCTGTGCCTTTTTTAATAATGGTTTCTGCCATTTGAATCCTCCTCACAACTACTCATTATATCTTACCATAATGGTTCTCACTTATAAAAAACGACCGGTATACTTTTTAAGTACACCGGTCTGAAGATTATATTTTCAATAACTTTTTGTCTTTTCTGCCGTGGACAAAATAATAAATGACAATACCGATTAAGACCAGGAAGACCAGTGAGAAATACATCCCCCTGTACCCGGTATGCGGTACAAGATACCCGAGCAGTAATGGACCGACACCCAGTCCTAAATCAAGCGCGATAAAATAGGTTGAGTTCGCAAGCCCCATCCTATGCGGCGGTGTCAGTTTAATCGCAATTGCCTGGGCAATCGATTGAAAATTACCATAGCCGAGCCCCATCAGTACTGCGGCGGTCAGAAATATAATGCCGGTCGAAGCCTGACTGATCATCAGCAGTCCAGCCGCAAATAATACCAGTCCGGGATAAACCACCACATTTGCACCCTTCGCATCCATTAAAGGACCGGTCACCGGGCGTGAAACAAGTATCGCAGTACCGTAGACCAGGAAGAAAAATCCGCCGGCCTCAACTAAATGAATAGTGCCTGCATATTCAGTGATAAATGAAAGAATACTTGAATACGCAATCGCCAGGACAAACATCGCTGCTGAAATAGGCAGTGCATTTTTCTCAAAGTAGTCACTGATTCTAAATCTTTTTTTCTCCTCTGTTTCTGAATCCCGATGTTTAATTTCAGGCGGTGTCATAAAGAATGACAGTATTAAACTGACTGCTGCCATCACGATGGAAAATATAAAAATACTGATATAGCCGATACTGTTGACCATAAACATACCAATCAGCGGACCAACTGCGGTCGCAAGGACAATACTCATACTAAAGTAGCCGATCCCTTCACCTTTACGGCTGTTTGGAATCACCTGTGCGATGATTGTCCCGGTCGCAGTTGTACCGATACCTAAAAATATACCGTGAAGTAAGCGGACAATCATTAAGCCTGTAATGCCGAGAGGAAATAAGTAAACAATCGATGTGATTAAAAATGTGACGCTTCCGATTAACAGTGTTTTCTTATTTCCGAGTTCAGCAATCTTCTTACCTGCATATAAACGGCCGATTAGAGACCCAATCACAAAAATACTCGCAACAAATCCCGAAAGACTGACTGAGGCATTATATTCATTCATCGTATATGTCGCCATCGTTACCAAAAGCAGATACATTGATAACATCATAACGAAGTTTACTATAGACGTAAATATAAAATCTTTTGTCCACAGCGCTTCTTTTTTTACTGAGTGTGACATTGATTCATCTTCTTTCTTAAGAATGGTTTAGATTTTTTGATATTTGGCTGAGTGTCTGTATCACCATTTCCTGTGCCTTCGGGTCAACATCTTTTAACAGATCCTGATAAAATACTTCAAGTTTTTCAATCACTTGATGACTGACTGTCTCCCCTGATGCTGTCAGCTGAATCATTCTGACCCGTTTGTCTTCACCGGTTGTTGATTCTACATATCCGAGTTCAATCAGCTTTTGAACCAGACGAGTGATGGTCGGTTTCTCTACATGACTGTGATAAGCGATTTCACTGATAGTATGCGGACCCCGATCCAGTAAAAATTTCATAATTCTCCATTGTGAACTGAATAAACTGAATGCATTTAATTCTTTGTCCAGACGGTTTACAAACGGTCTGTATATTGTCGTCAGCTCATAAAACAAAGTATTCGACGGCATTAAATCACCTCAATATTAATTAGTTACCCTAAGTAATTAATATTATACCTCATAAGATACTCTGTCAATTGTAAAAAGACATTCAAACGAATTTGAATGTCTTTCAAAAGTACCTGATTTACTCATCAATGACACCGTAGTCTTTTAATGCCTTCATCTCATCACCGGTCACCCAGCCGAATATTAAAGGATCGTCATCAATAAACTGTATCAGATAATGATTGTCAAAAGGAATTTCTATCTCTTTTCCCGATTGATGATAATATGCTCTCCATGATGTGTGCGCGACACCGTGATGTGTGCCGAGCGGCGTCAGATTTACTTTTACACACTTCATGTTCTTTGTACCGGATGCACGGTTGAACTGAAATCCCTGTTTAAGGGCATCTTTCATCACTTTATCATTTTCAACCGTTTTAACACCGGCAGGACTTGCCGCAATCATTTCGTCTGTATAAAACGCTGAAAATGAATCGACATCATCCGGATGACAGAGGGCATGATTATAAGCCCTTTCATACCGGCTGAAAAGTAACTCAGCTTTTTCCTGCATTTTAGAATGGTTCATTCAATCATCCTTCTAAATCATTAACGCTGATATGAACATACTGTATGCTTTATCACCGTCAGAATATTTTAAATTTGTTTTTCCTTCTGGAAATAGACTTCATTATTTTCCGCCTTAAAGAGCGTTCCTTTTTCTGTGCCGTTCAGTATCTCAAATACAACAGACGGATACTCCGCCGATGTGATGACCATCGATTTGCCTAAAGTCATCACATATTCTGCCGCTTTTAATTTTGTTTCCATCCCGCCGGTTGAAAAAATAGACCCTGCACCGCCGGCCATTGATAAAATCGTCTCATCAATTTTACTGACGTATGGAATCAGCGACGCAGAGGCATCCGACTGGGGATTCGCAGTATATAAACCATCAACATCACTCATAATAATTAAAAGATCCGCATCCGTCAGTTTAGTCACTACAGCAGATAACGTATCATTCTCACCAAATTTCGTACAATGACCCAGTTCATCCACAGATACCGCATCATTTTCATTAATAATCGGTATAATTTTTTTATTCAGTAATGAATTAATCGCCGTTTTACAGTTATGATATGCTTTTGGATAATCAATAATATCCCTCGTCATTAATATCTGTCCGACATACTGGTCATAATGCTGAAAAAATCGGCTGTATAAGTTCATCAATGCACTCTGACCGACCGATGCAAGTGCCTGCTGCTCGGCAATTGAACTTGGATACCTGTTCATCTTTAATGCACTGGCTCCAACACCGACAGCCCCCGATGATACGAGCAGCACTTCATAGCCTTCCTGTTGAAGTGTCGAACAAACGAAAGCCAGCCGGTCAATCTTATGGTAGTCCACTTTCGTCGGTGATTTCATTATGGAATTTGTACCAATTTTAATGACAATACGGCTGCAGTCTTTTAATGACGCTCGATTCATCCGATCCACTCCTGTTAAATGATTTAATGGTATTAATTATACATAATAACGAATAAAAATCCATACTAATTTTATAATTTAATCAAAAAAATCTCCTGTAAGTTATACAGGAGATAAAATAATATTATTCTTTAATATGTCCGTCACCTTGAATCACATATTTATAGCTTGTTAGTGCTTCGAGGCCCATCGGTCCTCTCGCATGCAGTTTTTGTGTACTGATACCGATTTCTCCGCCGAAGCCGAACATCTCACCATCTGTAAAACGGGTGGATGCATTCACGTACACTGCCGCTGAATCAATATCATTCAGGAAATTTTGAATGACTCTGTAATCAGTTGCTGCAATCGACTCAGAGTGACCGGTGGAGTACTGCTCAATGTGATTCACCGCTTCTTCATAGCTGTCCACAGCTTTCACCGCAATATCCATGCTCAGATATTCTGCATCGTATTCATTCTCTTCAGCTTCAACTACGTCTGGAACCAGCCCTTTAGTATACGCATCTCCATGAACAGTCACGCCTGCTTCAATCAAGTCTTCAATTAATGATTTGATTTTCTCTTCTCCGAGATTTTTATCAACAATCAATGTCTCAAGTGAGTTACATACAGACACACGGTCTGTCTTGGCATTAATCAATATTTTTTTCGCCATATCAAAATCTGCAGATTCATGCACATATAAGTGACAGTTTCCGGTTCCTGTTTCAATTACCGGGACTGTTGCCTGTTTCAATACCGCCTGAATCAAGCCGGCACCGCCTCTTGGGATCAGACAGTCAATATAGTCACTTGCCTGCATAAATTCTGAGGCGAGTTCTCTTGAGGGGTCTGTCACAAGCTGAATACTTTCTTTCGGAATACTGGAATTTGAGAGACCTTCCTGAAGCACTTCTACAATGGCAGTATTACTGTTCAGCGCCTCTTTACCGCCTCTTAATATTACAGCGTTTCCAGCTTTTAAACACAGACCGGATGCATCTGCTGTCACATTCGGTCTTGCCTCATAAATAATCCCGATGACACCAAGAGGTACTCTGACCTTATTGATTTCAAGGCCGATATCATTCACCCAGCTGCCGTCTCTTCTCGTAATCGGATCAACGAGACTCACCATCTGCTCTAAGCCGCTTTCCATACCTTTGAGACGGTCTTCTGTTAATTTCAAACGGTCCACCAATGATTCATTCATGCCGTTTTCAATACCGTTATCCACATCTTTCTGATTGGCTTCAAGGATTTTTTTCCTGTTATTTTGAAGGGCTTCCTTCATTTTCAGTAATGCATCATTTTTTTCAGTTGACGTAGCGGTCCTTAATATTTTGGACGCTTCTTTTGCTTTTTTCCCAAGTGCCTCAATCGAAACCTTCTCTGTTTTAACCTCTGACATAACTTTTAATCGTCCTCCTTTAAAAGACCCTGCTTTTTCTTTTTGAATAATGTACCTTTCTTTTTACCGTCCAGTATATCAAAGATAATATTTAAATCTTCACTGGAAGTAATCACCATCGATTTGCCGAGTGACATAATACTTTCTGCTGCTTTAATCTTTGTTTCCATACCCCCGGTTGAAAATGTGGACCCTGCCCCGCCGGCCATACCGAGAATATCTTCATTAATTTCATCAACATGTGATATCAGACTTGCAGAATCATCATGATGCGGGTTCGCGTCAAACAATCCTTCAACATCACTTAAAATAATAAGCAAATCTGCATCAACCAACTCTGCAACCACTGCCGCAAGTGTATCATTCTCGCCGAATTTCGTGCGGTGATTGCGTTCGTCCACCGATACTGCATCATTTTCATTAATCACAGGAATGATATTTTTTTCTATAAGTGAATCAATCGATGAACGGCAGTTAGTGTATGAACTCGGATAATTAATAATATCGCGGGTCATAAGAATCTGCCCGACATATTGACCATAGTGTTGAAAGAACCGGCTGTACAGATTCATCAGTGCACTCTGTCCAACTGAGGCGAGTGCCTGCTTCTCAGAAACTTCTGTTGGGTATTCTTCCATGTTTACTTCACTCGCTCCAACGCCGACTGCACCGGATGACACCAGTACAACTTCTTTTCCCTGCTGCTGGATTGTGGAGCAGACAAAAGCCAGCCGGTCAATCTGCTGATAATCGACTTTTGTCGGTGACTGCATAATTGAGTTTGTGCCAATTTTGATGACGACGCGCTTACAATCCTTTAAACTTTCACGGTTCATTCAATTTTCCTCCTATTTTTTTCATATTATTCTTATACCCAACTGGACCAAAATCATACATGATAAGCGAAACTTTTCGCAACTTTATATAGAAATAATTATAACTATGCAGTATCCTAAATAATCCAAAGATTTACCTCTTGATAAATCGTAATGATTACGATATATTTGTTTGAGATATTTATTTTAATTAAGAAAAGGAGGCTTTTATGATATTTGATTGTATTGTCATCGGTGGTGGACCGGCAGGCTTAAATGCTGCGCTTGTCCTGGTGCGTGGGAATAAATCCGTCATGATGTTTGATAATCAGACCGCACGTAACTCAGTAACCCTTGAATCCCATAATTTCATTACCCGTGACGGCATATCCCCCGCTGTATTTAAAGCAAAGGGTTATGAAGATTTAGCCTCATATTCAGATTTACAGATTTTAAATGAAACAGTCATCCATATAGAAAAACATGATAATGTCTTTCACGTGCATAATCAATCCTGGGAACAATTCAAGGCAGAAAACATTATTCTCGCAACCGGGTTAAAGGATGTTCTGCCGGATATCCAAGGTTTAACAGACGTCTACGGAAAAAGTGTCTTCAGCTGTCCGTTCTGTGACGGTTATGAATCGACCGGTGAACCACTGGTATTTTTCGCGGAAGGAGTGTTTGCGTTTCACGGTCTTAAACTGCTGTCGAACTGGAATAAAGATATTACTGTATGTACAAATAATACAGATGTCTTCACACCGGATGATCTCAAAATACTTAAAGATAGAGGGTTTGAAATCATCACAGATGAAATTAATTATTTAAAGAGCGACAATGGGAACTTAACAGAAGTGGTATTTAAAAACGACCGCAGATTATTCAGAAAAAGAGGCTTTACTTCAGCCCGTATGGTACAGTCCGCCCCTTTCTATGAAATCCTCTCTTTGGATATGAATGAAGACGGCAGGATTAAAACGGATGACTTCAACAGAACCAGTCTGCCGGGTGTCTATGCAGCAGGGGATAATACCTCTGGTCCGCCGCAGTTGATACTGGCGGCCGCAGAAGGGGCGAAAGCAGCTGTCAGTGTCATTTTCGATACAGCAGACAAAGCATTTAATGATTAGAATCTACCAATCATTGCGTATATTTTTTACGATTTTACAAATCGTAATAATTACTATTATTTACTAAGGAGCGAAATCATATGGCTAAAAAATCAAAAATTGCCAAAGCAAAAAAACAGGAACAACTTGTTGCACAGTATGCAGAATTAAGACGGGAATTAAAAGCAAAAGGAGATTATGAAGCACTGCGTAAACTACCGAGAGACAGTTCACCGACACGATTAAAAAACCGGTGCGGTGTGACCGGCAGACCGCGTGCTTACATGCGTAAATTTAATATGTCCCGGATCGCATTCAGGGATTATGCCCATAAAGGTCAGATTCCGGGTGTCAAAAAATCCAGCTGGTAAGGAGGTATCATTTTGACTATCCCTGTAACCATTTTAACCGGCTTTTTGGGGTCTGGAAAAACGACACTCTTAAACCGGATACTAAAAGACCGAAAAGACGAACGCATTGCGGTTATTGTGAATGAATTTGGTGATACTTCCATCGACAGTCACCTGATTGTAACTACTGAAGAAGATATTATTGAAATTAACAGCGGCTGTATATGCTGTAATGTCAGACAAGATTTGATCCACCTGCTTCAAGATATCCGGAACAAAGCAGAAACATTTGACCGAATCATCATTGAAACGACCGGTATGGCCGATCCTGCACCCGTTATACAGACATTTCTTATGGATGAATCGATATCAGACTCTTTCGAGATTGACAGTGTTATCACGATGATTGACGGAAAACATATCCACAAACATTTCTATGAAGATGAAGTAAAATCCCAGATTGCTTTTGCCGATATCATAATCATCAATAAAACAGACATAATCTCTGATACTGTACTGACTTCACTGAAAGAAACATTAGCTCAAATGAACACCGGTGCAGATTATTTTGAAGCGGCACATTGTAATATTGAGATCAATCAGTTGATGAACCAGTATACTTTCAATTTAAATTCTGTACTAGAGATTGCGCCTGCGTTACTGGAAGGTCATTATCACCATCATCATAATCATCAGATTACCTCAGTTGTTTTAAGAGAAGAAAGGCCATTAAACATGGATAAGGTCAACAAGTGGCTGAGTGACCTGGTCACTTTTAACGGTGAAAAATTATACCGATATAAAGGAATTCTTCATGTCAAAGAAACGGATAATAAAGTGATTTTTCAAGGTGTACACATGACATTGGCAGGAATGGGCGGTCCTTTATGGAAGAAAGATGAACACAGAACAAGTGAAATTGTTTTTATTGGAAAAGGATTGAATCCTGAAGAATTGGAAAACGGAATGGCGTACTGTCTGGCATAAAACCTTAAATTTAAGAGGTGAAAAAATGTATGATGTGATTATTGTCGGTGCCGGTGCCTCGGGTATCGGAACCGCTGCTGTTTTAAAACAAATGAATATATCGACTTTAATTCTCGAAAAAGAAGACATTGGTGCTTCTTTTTTACATTGGCCGAAAGAAATGAGATTTATCACCCCGTCCTTTCCGGCGCAGGGATTTGGACAGACAGATTTAAATGCAGTGGTCCCTAAGACTTCCCCTGCATATACATTAAGCGAAGAACATCCTTCCGGCGCATCTTACACGGAATATTTGAATATGATTGCGGAGTATTTTGACCTGTCTGTTAAGTCCCCGGTCACTGTAAACAATATCGTGAAGTCACATGATCACTTCACATTAAGTACATCCGACGGCGTATACAATACCCGATTTGTTATATGGGCAGCAGGAGAATATCAATATCCGGATAACTCTTCATTCCCCGGTATACACCTTGGAATTCATAACAGTTCAGTTGACTCATGGGAAGACTTAAAAGGTGAACATTTCATTATTATCGGTGGTTATGAAAGTGGAATAGATGCTGCATGTCATCTCGGTAATCAAGATAAGTCATCACTCATTCTTTCAAGAAAACACACATTGGACATCGATTACAGTGATCCAAGTCTATCATTATCTCCCTATACTTATCAGCGTGCCCGTCAGTTATTTCAGTCCGGACTGCTCGATATGACGGAGTGTTCGGTGATTAAAATCGAACATGTTGATGAAATATACAAAATTTATACTGATAGTGGTGAAATATATACAACACCCCACATACCGATTATCGCTACAGGTTTCTCAGGAAGCAGCATAATGGTAGAAAATTTAATAGAGCGAGGGGCACATGGTGAAATTCTTTTAAATGAATTTGACGAGTCAATTTCTGCTCCCGGTTTGTTTTTCACAGGACCGGAAGTCAGACATGACAACCATATTTTCTGTTTTATATATAAATTCCGTCAGAGATTTGCGGTCATTGCTGAAGAAATTGGAATGCGCCTCGGTGCAGACACTTCAATCATTGAAAATTATAAAAATGAAAATTTTTACCTGGGTGATTTAGACGTATGTGATGAGAACTGTCAATGCTGAAGAAACAAGCAGCGCTCGTTGGATTTGAGTCTGTCGGTAAATCTGCATTATTTCGGAAGATGACTAAAAATACACATGCGATCCCCAGTAATATGAAAGGTTCTACAATTTCTGTACTAAAATCTGCATGTCAACTGGATCCCTATGTTGAGCTCATTGATCTGCCGGGTCTACAGTTAAATACTGACAGTAAAAACACAGAGAATGCTTTAAATCAATTTAATCAGTCGGATACTATTCTTCTTGTTGTTAAGTCTCCTTATTTCAAACAGGAAATTAAAAAGATTTCGGAAGAATTGGATTTAAAGGGTAAAAAAGTCGCAGTGATTGCAACACATAGAGATAAGTATTCTCCCGTTGAAACCGTAAAGTCACGTATTGAATCTTTACTTCAAGTGCCTGTCATATGGGTGGACACCAGAACAATAGATAAAACACTGACTGAGACAGTGATTCACTCCATCCGTCATGCAGAAGTCTGGTCCACACCAAAAAGTATCCTTTCATTTTTACCGGATGACATCAGTACTGAAAATCCGCTTATGTATATTTTTCGTGGAAAATTCACCGGACCAATGCTGGCACTTTTCTTTATCTTTATGATGTTTTTACTGCCCGTATTGGCTGCATTTTTCTTGTCGCAGTGGTTTGAACCGATACTGGACGCTTATCTTCTCAATCCTTTAACCGATTGGGTTGAACATTACTTGTTTGACTTCGGTGCTGTTATTCTGACGGGGGGTTACGGACTTTTAACGCTTGGTGTGTATTCATTTGTCTGGGCATTTCCTGTTGTGGTGCTGATTAGTATCTCAACTACATTTACTGAAGAAACAGGTTTTCAGGAACACCTTACCCACGCACTTGATCCGTGGTTGAAAAAAATCGGACTAAGCGGCAGAGACCTGCTGCCAGTTATCACAGGTTTCGGCTGTAATGTTGTTGCTGTATTTCAAAGCAGGGGCTGCAGCAGCTGTACACGTGTTTCATGTATATCTTTGATTTCATTCGGCTCAGCATGCAGTTATCAAATCGGTGCCACACTTTCTATTTTTAATGCTGCGCAGGTGCCGTTTTTATTTCTCCCGTATCTTTTCTCAATTTTTATCGTGGGTACCATCCATACTAAAATTTGGAACAAAAATTCGGAAGAACATTTAAAACGTATTGCGCCGCTCCCATACATCCAGAAAATCAATTGGCGGATATTCTTTTGGAAATCAAGCAGCATTGTGAAGCAGTTTCTTTTACAGGCGATGCCGATATTTTTAATCATATGTCTGACTGCAACGCTGCTTGAAGCTGCAGGATTTATAGATATACTCAGCTTACTCGCTGTACCTGTTTTATATTTATTTAATCTTCCTGCTGATTTCGCACCAGGATTGATGTTTTCGTTTATCAGAAAAGACGGACTGCTTATTCTAAATGAAGGTCAGGGACAATTACTGGTTGAATACGCTGCATCACAAATATTTATACTGGTCTATCTGGCATCAACATTATCCGCATGTTCAGTCACTTTAATGGCTGTAAGAAAAGAGCTCGGGACAAAAACAGCCTTGTCCATCGGATTAAGACAAATATTAACAAGCTTAATCAGTACCGCAGCCATCACCCTTATCCTATATGTGTTTATTTAAAATTCAAGGAGGAATCATTAATGAAAAAAATACCTGTAACCGTATTAAGCGGCTATTTAGGTGCTGGAAAAACAACACTATTAAATCATATTCTTAATAACCGTGAAGGTTTGAAAGTCGCGGTTATCGTAAACGATATGAGTGAAGTGAATATTGACGCAGAATTGATTGAAACTGAAGGCGGCTTTTCACGAGCTGAAGAAAAGATGGTTGAAATGTCTAATGGATGCATCTGCTGCACACTGCGTGAAGATTTACTTGTAGAAGTTGAAAAACTCGCGTCACAAGGCGGCTTTGATTACATTATCATTGAATCATCGGGTATTAGTGAACCAATACCTGTTGCACAGACATTTTCTTATATTGATGAAACAATGAATGTTGACTTAACCAGATACTGCACGCTCGATACTATGGTGACAGTTGTTGATGCCAACCGCTTCTGGCATGATTTCGGCTCAGGGGAAACACTGGTTGAAAGAAGCCAGGGCACGAGTGATGCTGACGACAGAAATATCGCAGACCTTCTGCTCGACCAGATTGAATTTTGTAATGTACTCATTTTGAATAAAACCGACTTAGTAGATGAAGAACATCTTAATCAGCTTAAAGACGTCATCAGAAGACTGCAGCCTGAAGCAAAAATCATCTGCAGCAATCATTGTAATGTTGACCCTGAAGAAATTTTGAATACAAAGCTGTTTGATTTTGACCGCGCAAGTGAATCCGCCGGCTGGCTTCAGGAACTCACAGCAGGTCCTCACAACCATACACCGGAAACAGAAGAGTACGGTATCGGCTCATTTGTCTATTACAGCAGAATCCCGTTTCATACAGAACGTTTTGCCGGCTGGTATCAGGAACTTCCTGAGAATATTGTCCGTGCAAAAGGCGTCATCTGGTCTGCTGTACATAATGAAATGGCACTGTTATTCTCACAGGCCGGACCATCAGTTGAAGTCAGACCCTTGTCCTACTGGGTGGCATCACTGCCTTCCGCCGAACAGCAGCATCTGTTAGACCAGAATCCGGATGTGAAAGCAGCGTGGGACCCTGAGTACGGCGACCGTCACAGTAAAATTGTATTTATCGGCACAGATCTCGACAAAGATGAGATTACTGAGGAACTGAATCACTGCTTAATGACAGAAACAGAGATGACTGAAGACTGGACAGCACTCAAAAACCCATTCCCATGGCGGGTGAAAAATCATGTCTGATAAAAAAATCCCTGTCACTGTATTAAGTGGTTTTCTCGGTGCCGGAAAAACCACTGTACTGAAACATTTACTTGAAAATCAGGACGGCTTTAAAATTGCGGTCATTGTAAATGATATGAGCGAAGTGAACATCGATGCCAGACTTGTGAAAAACGGCAGTCTGATTCAGACAGAAGCGCGGATGATTGAAATGACCAACGGCTGTATCTGCTGTACTTTGCGTGAAGACTTAATCACGGAACTTAAATTACTTGCTTCAATGAATATTGATTATGTTCTGATTGAATCCAGCGGCGTATCCGAACCGATTCCTGTTGCTCAGAGTTTTACTTATAGAGATGAGACACTGGATATTGATTTAAACCAGTATTTTCAGCTGGATACGATGGTCACTGTCGTGAATACTGAACAGTTTTTTAATGACTATCACTCAGAAGATATTCTCCCTGATCGTGAGTTACATGTTGACGATGAGGATGAACGCGGGATTGTAGACCTCCTTGTAGATCAGGTCGAATTCGCAGATGTCATACTGTTGAATAAAATAGATTTAGTTTCCGGAGAAGAACTGGATGCGGTCGAATCACTCATCAAAAAACTAAACCCTGCTGCAGATATCATTCCTATAGAATATGGTATTATCCCGCCGGACAAACTTTTAAATACACACACATTTGACTTCGATACTGTCAGTCAGAGTGCCGGATGGATTAAGGAATTAAATGAAGAACATATACCTGAAACAGAAGAATACGGTATTTCATCATTTGTTTACAGAAGACGTGCTCCGTTTCATCCGGAACGTTTCAATGACTGGCTAAAAAACTGGCCGAAAGAAATTTTAAGGGCAAAAGGATTCTTCTGGGTTTCATCACGTAAAGATACCGCATGTTTATTGTCACAAGCAGGTTCAATGATTACACTGGAAAACGCCGGACATTGGCTTGCTGCAGAAGACCATGAAGCACTTTTACCCATGAAAAAAGAGGATCCGGAACTGTTTCAAGACTGGGATGAAACATTCGGCGACAGAATCATCGAACTCGTTTTTATCGGAAGTGCGATGGAAAAAGAAAAAATCACTGACTCATTAGATGGTTGTTTGACTACAGATGAGGAACTCGAAAATACTGATTCTATCAATGATCCGCTTCCACTTTAATTATGAAGAAGCACTTACATCCAACCGGTAAGTGCTTCTTTCTTTAGTCTATTATATTGATATCCATGCTACAGTTAATTATTTACTTAAAATCAATGATACTCACTGCTCTTTGATTCTCCTGATTCACCTGCGTTCTGAGCCCCCGTTTAATAACTGTCGGATGCATCGATTCTTTTCTTTCTTCTATCCAATCTATGACGATATCCGGCGATTCTTTAGTCAGGTCATTCAGATGATTACCGACGGATTTTCTAACATAGTTGGATGAATCATTAATCAAATCATCCAGAAGTGCCAAATTTTGATGAATATCTCCATTGATTAAGTCGATTTTCTTCGCCCAGGGCAGTCTCGGCCGTGTGCCTTCACTGACCAGACGTCTGATATGGGAATTAGAATCATGTTTCCATTGATTAAGGTACTCCAAACACTGGTCTGGATGATTGACAACATACGGCCGAATGGCGAATTCAGACGTATGCCGTTTTGTAATTTCATAAATGGCATTCATCGATATATCCATATGATTCAATCCATACTTTTCAACATACCTTCCGACCGGCATTAGAAAATAGCCGTTCGTGAACATGCCTTCCTCCGTCTCATTTTCAGGACCAACGATTGACATTAGAATTGAAACTGCTGATTCATAATCATCAGGCAGGGCACGATATAATTCATCCGCAATAATATCCACCCGCTCTTTTAGTGCCTTATCTTCTACTGACGCAGAAATATTGGTAATAAAATAATCTCCTGGAAACGCCGGATATACTTCTGAAATCAATGTGTCCAGCTTTACAGCCAGCCGTTTATCAAAATAATACTTTAACGGCGTATATTCAGCCAAATATCTCACCTCATTTCTATGTTAAAAACTATTTCGATAAAGCCAGTTTAATATGTGCCAGGTGATGTTCTTCATGCCAGTATAACTTTTTCAATTTGGTCGCCACACTAATCTCGCCATTCCCTTCAAGAGTAAATACACGGTCGAGCTGTCCTTCATTTAAACTTTGTGACAGTTTCACAATACGCGCATTCATACCTTCAAGCATTCTCACTGAACTTTCCACCGGCATACTGTTATCACCCAGTATGGCCCATTCATCCTGATTGAAAGGCGGTACTGTCGGATGATTATCCGTTAAAGCGAGTCTCAAGCGCTGATACATATTGAGTTGAGAATCTGCGATATGATGGACCAGCTGACGGACTGTAAAACTGCCGTCCCGATATGTTTTTGATAATGCTTCTTCATCCAGAGCATCTACTGTTTCTCTTAGACGTGTCGTATAAGACTCAATTTCTCCCATCCACTTCTTAACATCTTCAAGTGTTGCGTTCTCGGGTGCTTCAAGTTTGCCGATTGGAAAACGAACATCCATATTTAATCCCCTCTTTTCAGCTATTATTTATCCTTACTTTAACATAACTACTCTGATACATAATTCTTTAAGACTAAAACACTGCCCATATAAAAAAAATCCTGTCACACATCTGTGTGACAGGAGTACATATTGATATCGATTAACCAATCGATCCTTCCATCTCGAGCATTTTTAAGTCTTTTCCTATTTTAATAGTGTTAAAAATGTTGATTTAATAGGGTTTTATATTTTGTCTATTTCTCAATATTTCTGTTTCACCTCTAAAATGTCATGTATTGTGTCATGTTTATAAATTAATATTGTAAATAATTTACTCTACTGATATATTTAATGGGTATTAATTATTTGAGAGGGGAATATAAAAATGAAGATTAAGAAATATTTACTAACTGGTGGAATTGCATCCGTATTATTACTTGCTGCTTGTGGTGATATGGAAGAAGATAGTTCGGCGGAGGAAAATACTTCTGATGAAGCTGAAGAAACAAATGACGAATCTACAGAAGATACTGAAGATGTAGTTGAAGAAGAAACTGAAACTTCTGAAGAAAATCTTTCTGTTGGTGACACTGTTGAACTTGACGGTGTGGAAATTACTATAGATGATGTTTACTATACTGATGAAAGAAATGAGTTTGCTGAAGTAGAAGTGGATAACGTAATTGTGATGGACGTGTCTTTTACTAACAATACAGGTGAAGATTATTCTCCATCTTTTGACTTCTCTGTATATGCTGACGGTTCCAAAGCAGAAGAATATCCTGTGAACGATGTATTCTTAGATGCCATTTCTGATGGCAGAAGTTCATCTGGTTCCCTTGCTTTTGGAATTGTGGGAGAACCTTCTGAAATTGAATTAGAGTTTTCACCAATGATGGGATTCAGTGGTGAAAAAGCAATTTTTAATATAATGCCTGAATAAACCTATTTTTCATTTAAAGAAAGGCAGTGAATATCATACGAGGTCGATGGTTTTCTGATAAAAAAACTTTAAGTGATAACATGTGTATAAGTGTCAGAACGTTTGATAAATACTTTAGAGACGATCAGCGCATGAAAGCGATTGAACACCGAAAAGGCGAACGACTTATACTGTGGCCAACTGAAAAAGCAAAACAGTATATGACTGACATACTTCAAGAACTCTGCGAAAAAAATTAAAAATCGGGTGAGAGTGTGCAGATAAAGGAAGTATTAAAAGTACCCCTCTACTAAAATAGAAGAGGGGTACAATTTATATTAAGATATTGTTTTACATTTTTCGAAAGGGATAAACTCTATGAGAGGTCGATGGTTTGCAGATAAGAAAATACTTTGCGAAAATGTCTGTATTAGTCAATCATTTTTTGACATTCATTTCAGAGACGACCCACGAATGAAGTCAATAGAGTATCGAAAAGGTACTAAATTATTACTTTGGGAAACGGAAAAGGCGCAAAAGTACATGAAAGATATTTTAAACGAAATCTGCGATTAAAATTTAAAATAATCTTAGATGAGAGTGTTATACATAAAAATAACCCCTATCAATAGATAGAGGTTTACTCGCGTCTCAAAGTCGAGTGTCCGTTAAAATCAATATTATATCACAATTTTCGCCTACCACTGTTAATATCATCTACATTACTTTTTAGTTCTTTCTCCAGATCAGCAGCAGTCATTTTTTGATACAGTGGACTCGGTGCTTTATCAAAATAAAAGTCAACCACTCTGATACTGTTACGCAGTACCCATACCTCAGTACCTGCTTGAATGTCATCTCTGGAAACACACATCTTAAAATGATTATACAGATTAAATGTATCCCAGTTTAACATGTGTCCCCGAGTATTTAAACTCATCTAGCCATCTCCTCAAAATAGCTGTAGTCATGTATCTCGTATATATGGTCTAAATCAATTTTTTCATGGTCGCTGTTTATATTAGCGATTAGGTAATCATCATCCACATGCTCCACTGTACACACCAAATAATGTTCAGATAGACGTATCCTATATCGTATAACCACAAGGTCGTTTATGTATTTTATCGTTTCGTTATAGCCCATACTAGCACCTCTTGAAACTCATTATACGAACATGCGTTCTGTTTTTAAAGTAAAAAATAGATCAGTATACGCTGACCTATCTATTATTTTTAGCTATATCCCACTCAATTTTTAAATAATTAGAAGTTTTATTTCGAAATTCATTTACTTTACTATTTTCTAAAGTGTCATCATCAGGTTTTTTGTTTTTGACAAAATAATCCTCTAAGACATACATTTCATCATATAAATCTTGAACTAAAGTGTGCATATTTTCATTTTTTTTACTATCCTTATACCAACCAAATACTCTGCTTATTTTTTTGGGATGACGTAAAGTTTTTTTTGCAAAGTACAACTTGTATAAATTCCGATTCTTCGTAGTCTTTGACAATTTTTTAGAACTTTCTATTTTAAATTCATTAATTATTCTTACTTCCTCTATGTTTTTTAAAAAATCTGGTGATTGACTGTTATTATTAGCAGATACTTTTTCAGTGTACATATAAATTAATTGGACATACGCAATGTGTTCTTGAATAATTTCAGCTGTTAATTCTCTAACTTCTTTAATCCATTCAAGTCTTGTTTTAGCTTTTAAATCTGCATTGATTCTTCTTAAAGAAACAAACCATGTGATAACTCCACCAATTACAATACCAATAATTGGACCAATAATTGCCCATGCTTCTAAAGGCATCCCTAAAACCTTGAATTCATCCATTTATAATCTCCTTAACCCTTTTCAGTAGAATAACAAATAAAATAAAACAATGCTATAGAATTATATAAAATTATTTTATAATTGAAATATATTACATATTGGAGCTGAGTTATATGAGTAATTTTTGGAAACCTGTACTCTTTGTCATTACTACATCAATTTCTATAGGTCTTTTAATCTATTTAACTGGGAGTCCAAATGAACCATGGATTGGATTCTGGGGAAGTTTTGCTGGTGGCATTTTAGGTACAGTTGGAGTTGTTTATGTAGCGTATTTGCAGAATAAAGAACAACGCAGACAAAATGAAAAACAAATTCAATCACAGATTAATTCTATGTATAAAATGGAGCAGTACAATCGCAATAGATTAAAGGTTACTACTTTTACCGAAAAGCTAGAAAAACATAATACTGATTTAGATAATTACCTTAGGATTGTAGAAAACTTGGGGAAAATATCTTCTCAACTTTATAGGGACATTCTTTTTTATGTAAGAATCACTGAAAAATCAGATAGGATTTTTACTAACGAAGAACTTAACTTTGTTTTGAACCGAATGAAAGAATTGAAAAATGAATCTAGTAATTTAATGGATGATTACAATAAATTAAGTTCCCAAGAACACTTACTATTGAAGATGAATGTTATAGATAAATCTCCCTTGAACGAAACTATTCACGTCACTAAATATGCCGCTCATGCTAAAAAAGTGACTACTTTAATTTCAAGGTTACTTCAAGATACAGACAATGGAATTAGTTACAAAGACCTTAAAGATCATTCTGATACTATAGAACAGTTATTAGGAGACTCTATGTTAGAGATACTGATACAAGAAGATGATGAGAAATATTTTATAGAAAAACACTTTAAAGCATTATATAATCTTGAGAATGTTCTCATTGAATCAAGCAATAATATAACTGAAAACATAGTAAAATATATAGATTACTTAGATGAATATTAAAATTTAATTATTGTAGCATATTATTTTAATTTTAAAGCACAAAAATAAGCCCTCCAGTTATGCTAGCTGGAAGGCTGTTGTAAAACATATATAAATAGTAGGTTTTTGTTTTAAATCAATTTAAGCAATCGGCCATACATAAGTGACATTCAAGCGATCTAAGTGAATCCACTGATCGTTGTTGTTTGAGTGAATACGACCCCAACTACCGATGACTTGGAAGATGTAGACGACTTCGCCATTACTTAAATCAGCGCCACCGCTCATATTAAAGCGGCCACCATTATATCGTCTGAGTGCAACAGTACCATTTGATGAACTTACAGTACCCATATAGTAAGCGCCACGGTTTGAATTCGGACGGTTTTTATACTTGTTGAATTGACTCGGTCGGTTAACAACCGGCGTATTAATAACAGACTCTTCACCGATTTGATAGCTGCGCTTGTCGCCTCGGAATTTACCACCGGAAGTATTGATTTTACCGACGGATGAAGCCCATAAACGGCCGGCATCAAGAGATGCGATAAACTTGTCATTTGCTTTATTACGAATACCAAATGCGACAAACCAAATACCCTCATCATAAGTGACCCTGCCCCACCAGTGACCATCTGAATTATATAAACGGTCAAATTCGAGCGTCGTACCTTCTTTGATGGTACCCTCTCTTGGTGCGCCGGTATGGGGATAAATACGATAATTAAGGTTTGCAGTCGTTTTGACTTTACCCTTGTAGTCCCATGCATCAGTGTAAACCAGTACATCAGTGACTGCAGAATCGTTTTTACCGCCACCCAGGTCAACATTCAAAGGATTGATACCATTACATACAAACGCTTTTTCAGAACTCAGATAACCCCATTTCTGCATCTGTACATGAATGTGTGATGCCATATAAACATTGTCGTAATTTGTATTGGACTGTTTCGCAATAATCTGACCTTGCTTTACCTTTTGTCCAACACGGACCATGATATTACGGTCGACATGGCCGACAATGATTTGTATACCAAGCGCTTTATTACCTACGATGACTTGACCGCCAAAATTACCGAAACCAGTTGTCCCTTGTAAAATCTCACCTGTAATTGGAGACGGCACGTCTGCCATATGACTTTTCGCAAAGTCGTAAGCACGATGGAAGCCATCACAAAAATAATCGTAATGGATACCATTCATGGTATACTGTCTCAACCCCCAAGTCCCGGATGGGTACTTTGTTGGATCAGATGTTGTCCGAAATCCTTTACCATTAAAAAACTGGACTAAATTCATTCTCTCACTCCTTTTCCCCCAAAAAAACACCTCGAGATGAGATGTTTAATCTTTTTTATCAACTAACTTTTTTAAATCGTAAATACCTGCAGCACTGGCACCGGTTAATGCGCCACCAATAAGATGTGCACCGAGAGACAAGTCCGCACGTAATTCCGGTACTACGAAAGCAATGCCGCCGATTAAAATACCAATCACAAGACTGAGCCCCACAGCATACTGCTTACTTACAACACCAAAAGATTTAACCACTTCCACCGCAATCACCGTTAAAAATGCAATTGCTAAAGCAAAATAGATAATTCCTTCCATCATTTCTCACCCCCTTTTAGTTCCTTGAAGTAGTATTTCTCAATTCGGTCAATCCGACCTTCCATGTTATCAAGTGTTTTTCCGACATGTTTCAATTGTTCAGATATCTCTTTTTGAGTTTTTGTTGTGTCCTTAAGCTGATTCAATAAATTGGCTTCACGCTCTTTAGAATCATGCGTTTGGATGTCATATAGTGCCAATAGTCTTTGTTCTCTACTGACGTTTTCTTTTCTCATTTCTCGTAAGACAATCGCAACAACGCCGATGCATAACATCGCCCAAGTGAAATCAGATGACACAACTTCCGTTAATATCTCCATGCATCAACCTACCTTCGACAAAATAAAAAGAACCTAATATTCATTAGGCTCTTTCGGTGTATTCCTTAACTCATCCAACTCATTGTTAAGTCGATTAATTTCGTTTTGTTGGCCGTCTATGACCGCATAGGCTTCGGCTTTTTCAAGGTTAGATTGAGACAGCTGACTGCTCAAATGCTCAATTACTTTATCTTTACTGTACTTAATTTGTTCCATATTCATCCTCCTATAAACTTGCTATTAACTGAGACTGGCCCGCATGGTGAAAAGTCAATGAACCATTAGCGCTTATCTGCAGGTACGTGTCACCGGCATATACTCGGGATGAGTTTGATAAGCGTTCAAGACGCATGAAATCATCCGAACCGATACCAATTTGACCACTAACAGTTAAATCACTGCCATTTCTGACAATAATGTCGTCATAAAAATTAAATCCTTTATCAGAAAAATCAATACTGTCATCTTTGGCCCATAACATTTTAGCAGTATAAGTCCCGTCGCCATCCTCATCGTGTCCCCAAACCATATAGTCCATTTCTTCTGTCATGTTGAATGATAATCCGATTTTTTCCGGTTGTGTCGTTCTGGGAATGACTCCGATATATCCCCCGTATTCACCTTCAAAATAATAATGCTGTCCAGTACCATTTATTCGGCTATTTAGCCCAGAAGCACCGAAAAAGTCCATACGGTTCGGGAACACCTTAACAGTATCACCTAATTCATTGAATCCCACTTGTACCTGTTCGGCGGTCAATTTACCAGTATATACGCCATGCTCATCAATGTACGTACCCTGACCGTTCCACTGGTCTGCGGAACTGATCTGTTCATCCGGAAGACCATTACCAAATCGGATGGCTGCACCGTCAATATCAACAAATTCATCATGCACGACAAACGTCATTTTTTCATTCATGATTTCAAGTGTATTACCAATAATCATTTTACCGATAAGCGTTTCAGCAACAACACCCCTGCCAGTCACAGCCGTTTTAAATGAACGTCCGCCGTCTTCACTGACTCCAAGCCCGGAAGAAACAAACTTTGTGATATTATTCGGATTCTCAATATCAACAGCATGTATACCGCCTTCATTGGGAAATTGAAGCTCACTGCGTGCATTTTTTAAGTCTTTAGTTGCTTGCTTAACAAATTCGTTATATGCATCAAACGGCAGCTGTACACGTCCATTAATGATGTCATCAACAGTACGACTGGCACCGTTTAAATTACTCATGTAAGCATCAACGAGGGAGCGGGTGCCGAATGTCATTTCGACTTTTAAAATTCGTTTTCGCCAGTCACGTTTAATTACTTTTTTGATAATGCGAACCTCTTCAGAAAAGCCGATGGTTTCATCCGTCAAAAATAAAGTATCTCCGGGGCTTGCCTGCTGATATGGAAAACCCTGCTGTGATAAGTCGTGAATGTTCGCTTCCACGCTCACACCAATAGAATTTTCAACCTCACGCTTTAACCTTGCCTGCATAAAGTCGACATCGGTCACACGGCCATCTTTAACAGGTTCCAAATGTCTGACTCCAACAATTTGAGCCAATGGATGTGTATATTCTTCGATTAATTTCGCATCCACCCAGTCGCCACTTTCTTTGTCACCCTCATAGTCACCATATCCCCGTTGATAAGTCCCCATAGCGCTAAAATCACCAGTATGGACCACATTAGATATGTTGAGTCTGTGACGGTATTCAAAGTTTAAGGCGTTACTTAAACGCTCATAAATGTAAACGGTGTTACCTTCAGGTTTCGCATATTCACCCGCATACCGATTTAAACAGTCTTTAAATAGTTTAAGTCGCTTTACGCCACCACCGAAATTATCCCACGATGAAGCATAGAAATTACCAACTAGAACATAGTTGTAACCACTGCCCTCGAAAACCATGTCAAAGGCACGGCGGGCAGTCATACTACCGCTGTACACGTCATATACGACATCACTGTCGAAGTCATCGAGAAACTTCGGTATGGCTTGTATTTCGGCTTTCATGGCTTTGCCGACACCTTTTTTATCAAAGACAAGTATTTTCCATTCGGCATTATCGTCATCAATGAGCGTCCAAAGTCCATCCAATTCCAATAAAAAAAGACGATTCACTTTATTACATTCAAGTGTCGCCTTTAATATCTTATTAGAATTAAGTTCATCCTCAGTTTCAACCGTGGCCATGACCGGATACTCTTTACCTGCTAAATCACGTATATACATTTAATCAGCCTCTTCCATTAATGGAATCGTAAGCATCCCTCTCACTGTGTCTCCTGCTTGCAGAACTTCATCTGATTTTAAGATACCGTTTGAACCTTCTCTTTCTAAAACAAGAGAAATAAATCGGGACTCTGTCCCATTAACTACCTCAGCAACATAATGACAACGTTCCATGAACTTGTGCCTGTATAAAGCAGGAATACTTATGTTTAATTGTCTTAAAGTAGAGTTTGATGTAGTGACGTTCAAACACAAGTATATGATGTTACCTCTTGAAAATCCGGAAGTCAGACGTGCGTCGTGGTTACTAGGATTTCTATTTAAGAAATGTACTACTTGGTCACTGAATCGCTTATCTTTATTAGTCAATATCGTCGAGTCTTCCCGCCATGACTGAGTTGAAGGATTATATGTCATTGCGCTTAGATAGTTTAAATCTCTTCCAGCGCCGACAATCGTCATGCAAGAAGCAGTCGTTTCATTCGTTTTCAACATCAGAAAAGTGACACCATTTGTCCTTCCGACACTGATGCCTATTGGTATTTGTTCTATGCCCGGATAGTCTTGAAAATCATAGTCAAGCATATTTATCTGCTCTGTTGTGACACCATGTGGATTTTCTTTGTCATCTTCATGATTTTTCAAGTCCTCACTGGAAGCTTTAGAGCTGATGCTGTCCAGCATGTCCTCTTTTTCATTATCGACAAAATGAACAGAGTTACTCCCAATATGGTTGTTTAGCTGTGCACTTGTTGCAAAGTCAAGTCCATCTTCCCAACCATCAAGTGATTCCTGGTCAAGCTTTCCATCCCAGCGCTCTTTATCGGATTCGGTGACGTGAATATCAGAGTCGCTTACATGCGTTTGAAATGCCTCATCTGACGCCTGTTTCACGTCATCGACATTGCCTAACCCGACCTGTGCCTTTGTCGTTCTATGAGGGTTATTCTGACGGCTCACATGGTCTGTAAAGCCTGGATTCTCACTATTTAAACGCTGATATACTTCGCTGATAACACGGTCAACACCGTCAGTGTTAATCGCTACATTGTAGTAATCATTTGCGCTTTTATTAATCCGCAATGTGTAATCCATACTCGATGGAAAGACGTAATTAAAATTATCGACTTCCACACGTACTTCAACATTGTAAGTGCCTGCATCAATCACCGCATCAACATTAAACTGGACTTGATTATCAAAGATAATGTCTGTCGTCTGATATTTTATCTCGTTGCCTATAATAAAGTTAATCAGTGCAGTCTGACCGTCTAAATTTTCAAGCGGCAACTTTTTTTCATCAAGTAATTCCAAAACAACTGTGCTTGCATTGTCTCCTTGTGCGACTGTACGCACATCATTAACTAATCGTAAATTTAAAGCATTACTCAAATCCCATCGCCTCCATTTCTTTCCACGCATTACCATCTTTAAAGTATGCCTCTGTTGCCTGCCATGTGTAATTGGTATATCGTCTGAAAATTGGATAATCATCCACAATCGGCATATTATAAAGCTCTGCCGGAGGCATTGGCACACCGCGCCCTTGTTGGTCACTGTTTAACCCCGGTAAGGGTACGCAATTACCAAATAACTTATCCTTTATTTGTTGTGGTGTTAAGTCAGTAAATAACTGCTTATACAATGCAAATACGCCGGCAATTTGAGGGGTGCTCATTGATGTACCAGTCCTTAAACCATAGGTATCATTTGGATGTGTTGACCTAATCCATGAGCCGTAACCAATCACATCGACCCAGCGCCCTACACCGGAACTATTTCGATGCGTACCAATGGGGGTGGCGTTTGCAACAGTGATGACATTTGGCATTTTCGGCAGTAATTCAGACATTTCAATGTTATCCTCATTTTTATCTTGATTGTTATTTCCGGCAGCAACAACGACAATCACACCCGCTTTATACGCTCTGATAAATGCACGTCTAAGCTTTAACCGGATATGTTTCGGTGCGCCGATACCACCGCCGCCGGAACCTTCAATCGCACGTCTGACACGGTCAAAAGTGTTTTCTTTTATATGCACGGACATACTGACAATGTCGATGCCATTATCTATTGCATAATCAAGCGTCTCAATAAGTGAGTGTGCTCTGTCGTAAGTTGTACGATAGTACATACGGCTGATATATATTTCGGCATCTGGTGCGATGCCGGTCGGCTCACCGTTTTTAAGGTTCCGAGCGGCAGCGATACCGGCGCAATGGGTACCATGGCCGGAAGAGCCTTCCCACGTTACATGACCACCGCAAGCCACACCGCCTGAAATCGGCAATGCATCATGCTTACCGATAGGATCATCCATAATCAGTATTTTAACGCCTTGCCCGGTAATCCCTCGTCTCCAGTAGTCATCAATGCGTAATCGTGCATGAGCATATGTGACAGTTGCATCTCTTAAGTCTGCCATTTAACCACCTACCGGCTTAAACCAAAATTGTGAGTCATTCCCCGGATTATCACCAACATAAAACTGTGATTTGGGAACAACAGACTGGCTCATGATGTGATACACCTGAGCAATATTGGTGACAACTTCAATTTCATAAAAAGTACTGTAGTTGGTAAATGTACCGGATTGATTTAGCCATTTTCCGCCTCGGAACCACAGCGCACCATCACCTAAAAAGGTATGATTATTCCACCCTCGAATGATTTCTGTATCCGTTTGGATGGATTGATCTGCGTATCTTTTAAATAAATTATACGTTTGATTAATCTCAATCGGAAAATTAATCTCGATGGTGTTCCATCCTTGGCGCAATTGAACCAATTTAACGTACAATTCTTCTTGTACCGTCGAGTTAATCGGTTGAGTGGCAAGTCCGACATACATATTTCCGGCCATACTGGCAAAAACTTTTGCTTTATGAATAACGCCGTTTACTTGACTCGTGAAACCAATACCGAAATCGCTCAATGCACGCATGTCACGAGTTGACTTGACTGGTTTACCAGCAATGACTGGAGTAATGTTTGTTGGATCAGCACTCATTAAATCACGCATTACACGGTGTTCGATGCCGGCTAACTCATTAAAATTCTCTTGCATAGCCTCTTTGTTTTCTAAATTCCATTGATTGGATAGATTTTTTATTTCCACTTTATCACCCCTATAAATATAAAAAGCGAAAATCGAAATCGATATCCGCTCTGTCTACATAATAAATTTGGAATCGGTTAATACCCGGGGATAAAAAAACAAAGTCCCGGCGGGTATCTCTTAAGGCATGTAAGCCATTGATGGTGACTAACGGACCATCGTATACCACTTCATCCCTAGGAATGAGCGGCAGGTTTACCCTTGCCCTGCTGCTGTTGGTTAGATTTGTAATCTGGAATATGTTCCCGGCACTTTGCCCCCGTCTGACATTTGTAATCATCATCTTAAATTCATCCTCAAAAGGATGGATATCTACATCGGATGGATTATACACGGTAAATGGCTGTCCCAATTGTGCATTGTGTCGATATATATAGTCCTGCGGGGCAAGTCCTTGACTATACCCCCACAAATCCTGTTCAGCGTCCATGCCTTTATCGTGAAGCTGTAAAGAGCTGCCTCGGGATTCACCGACGCCTTTTTTTGCAATAAACGGCACTGTAAATTCACCGCTTTTACTCATTCGAGATATATTAAATGATCCTTCCACTTTAACCAACCATCGAATATATGGCGCTTTGCTATCGATAAGGTAAAACGGCTCAAATGATTCAAAGAGCCGAAACACCTCCATCTTTTTTAATGGGAAATCATCTAATTGCTTTGGATGAATCCTAAAAGTTACGTCAATTTGTCTAGGACGTAACTCGGTACCATAATCAATGGCGCCTTTAGCACCCTCGATGCCTGTTTCTAAAATTGATTCATATTCCGGTGAAGGCACATCGAAATCTTTGGTACGCATACCTAAATCACTTAAATCGTATCTTGTACCGTTTAACCTCTCAATGATTGTCATGTGCCACCTCCTACCATTTTTTTAACGCATTTGCTTCAGCGTTTTTTCTGTTAACTGTTGTCGTGATGTCATCACCATCAAATGTGTTAAGCACTTCAATGTTGATTCCTAAATCCTTAAGTGCATCCACTAAATTACGATTTGATGAATCGACCTGCGCCCTCACAATTTGATTTGTAGACACCTGAGGGATGAGATTCCCCATGTTAAAAGATGCCCCTCTCAATCGATTTGTGAAGTCCATGTTCAATTCTTTATCCATCGCATTTGTCATATCCCGCATGGCTTTAAGTGGTTGCTTATCATCCCGCTCAATTGTCTCTGCAACCGAACCGGCCACGTTCGTTTTCATGATGTCTTTTAGAGGGCCTTCTTTTGCAGGTGAAAATGGTAAATGATTACGGATAGTTTTCGCAACTGAACTGATGGCATTCTTAACTTTACCAATCGCCCCACGGATACCGTTCGCTATGGCATTTACTATATTACTGCCTGCACTCTTAAATGATCCCATCATATTTGTGATGGCATTTTTTGCCCTTTCCATCCCATTTTTCACTGCATCACGGACACGGTTCATGGCGTTTCTAACAATATTGGACAAGCTATTAAATATTCTTGTAATCGTACTGTTAATACGATTAGTTACAGAAGTAATGGTATTACTGATACTGTTCCATACTGAGGTGATGGTGGAACGAACTGAGTTCATCACTGAAGTAATTGTACTTCTGATTGCATTAAAAACGGATGTAACAATTGAACGAATAGTATTTGAAACAGATGTGATGATACTACGGATTGTATTCCATACTGAGGTGATTATTGACCGTACAGTATTCATAACTGATGTAATCACCGAACGGATCGCATTCCAAATTGAAGTGATTGTACTCCTAATGGAATTCATTACAACTTGTATAATGCTTCGTATACCATTCCACGCTGCCTGTATAATCGAACGAATACCGGTCATTGTTGTCGAAATTAACTGACGGATACCGGACCATATAGTCCGGAGTATTGAAAGTATCGCATTCATCACTGTTGATATGACTGTTCTTATCGCATTCCATATTGTCGTGATGATTGACCGTATGACATTCATCGTCGTAGAAATCACGGTACGTATTACATTCCATACCGTCGTCACAACAGTTCTCAAAGCATTTAAAACAGTTGTCATAAAGCTACGAATATAGCCCCAAACTGTCGACACAATACTTCTGATACCATTCATGATTGTGCCTAAAAACGAACGAATGGCATTCCAAACAGATTGTATCACTGCACGGATAACGAATTGTGCCGCTGAAATTGCAGCTTGAATACCCGCCCATACACTTGAAAGGAATGAACTTACTGCTGTCATAATTGTCGTGATGGTCGTTCTAATCCAGTTAAATGCGACAGAAACAACATTTCTAATGACATTTAATACCGTAGTAAATATGTTTTGAATTAATGACCACCCAGAACGAACTAAAGAAGATAAACCTCTAAATAATAGTTGTCCAAGTTTCAGTATTTTACTCACAAACCACAGGTTAATTAATCCCCATATTAATTGAACGGCACCAGTAACAATTTCTTTAACGGCGTTCCATAATTCAGTCCAGTTGCCTGTAAATAACGCACTGAAGAATTGTATGATGCCTAAAATCACAGTAATGGCACCTTGAATCACATTCTTTATAGCATTCCATACTGTTTCTACAAGCATTTGAATAAGCGGCCATATCGCTTGCATAATAGCCCATATGACATTCATCGCAGTGGTGATGATTGTCTGAATTACCGGCCATGCCGCTTGAATTGCGGACCAAATGGCTCTAACCACAGTAGTAATAACCGTTTGAATGAGATTCCATACATTCTGTGCAGCTTGAAGAATCATCTGACCGTGCTGATCCCAGAAAGTAGTCAACTGCGTCCATATTTCCATAACGAATGATACAACTGCATTGACGACTGTCATGACGATATTTCTGACAAATTCCCATACCATTTGAGCCACTTGATAAATAGTATCTTGATTGGCAGACCACCATGCAACCAACGCACCCCAGACAGACATTATAAAGCCTGAAACTACTTGAATAACGGTCATAACAGCACTTTTCACTCGTTCCCAAACATTCTGAACGGTCGTAAAAATACTCTCATTATTTGAATTCCACCAACTAACTAATGATGACCAAATAGCCATGATGAAACTTACCACAGCTGAAATTATGGGATTAATGAATCCAGTAATTCGGTTCCAAACATTACTGATGACTTCGAATATACGTTCATTATTTTCTTGCCACCAGTTAACCATGGCTCCCCATACGCTCATAATAAAATTTACAATGGCTTGAATAATTGGCATCATGAATCCTTGAATTGCAGACCAAACGGACTGGATAACATTGCGAACTGTTTCATTCGTTTGATATAGGTATATCAGAGCAGCGACCAGACCGGCAACAAGCATTGCGACTAGAACAAAAGGATTGGCTATCAACTTAAGGTTTAATGCATTTACTGCCCAAGTAACAGCTACAATAGCACCTTTGACAGTGTTCATTATTCCGACAATTGTCAAAAATGTTGTGAATGCGGCAACAATACCAATAATTAAAGGGGTTAGAGGTTTTAATTGTTCTACCAAACTTGCAATTGCATCTAAAATAGGTTCCACTGCACCTGCAGCAATCGTAAATGCATTTTCAAACGCTTTACCTACAAGTGAGATCATTTCACCAATTGATGGTAGGTTCATCTTTGCAAGTGCATCATCAATGGCTTGAATAATATTAGCTAAGCCACGAGCTACCGCTGTCCTTGCATTAGCTATAGATGTTCTAATTCCGCCAGTCGCATCTCTGGCGATTTGTTCCAGTGATGCAAGACCGCCGCCACCCTCTTCATTTAATTTGATTAGAGCATCTTGAAATTCTTCAACTGAAATTGTTCCATCAGATAAACCGGCTTTTAATTCCCCAGTCGTATATCCCATTTCTTTAGCTAGTGCATTAAGAGCAGGTCCTAAACCATTATTAATCATGGAATTCCAAGTTTGACCATCAATTTTACCGTTAGAAAATGCTTGCGATAATTGAATGACCGCACCTCTGACTTGTTCGGATGTACCACCAAAGCCGAGTATCGCATTATTCATGGCACTGTAAACCTTTTGAGCGCCGTCTAGACTGTCAGTACTTGAAGAAAGCATCTGCACCCCTTGAACTGCTTCATCTAGTGGAGTTGGCAAACCGTCTAGGCTGTCACCAAGGTTATCCATCATAGTCGATGTTTCTTTCGCACTATATCCCATATTCATGAACACACGTTCAGCGTTATTCATTGTGTCAACACGACTTATCGCTCTGTCCATGCCACCTGCTAACAGTTTAAATACACCAACTGATGCAGCAACCGCAGCAAGTGCTGTAATCATTTTACCGATGCCCATACCGGCTTTTTCTCCAGATTGTCCGACACCGCCGAGTTGCCTGTCAATGTTAGCGACACCTTTTGCAACCTGACCATCTTCTAATATGACATCAATTACTACTTTTCCATTTGCCATACCACGGATCACATCCTAATATAATTAAAGGAATCTGCGAAGGTGCTCTATGGCTCTCTAATGTACAAAGCGGTTTAAAGTCTTGCAATTCGGGCATTTAATTTCTGCTTCACCCTTAATTTTTCCAACTAATTTACCGCATTTCCTACATCTCGCATTTTTAAAATCTTTTTTCATTATTCACCGCCTATTTTAGGCATTAAAAAATAGCCATCTCAATTGATGACTAATTTATTTCAACTCAACTTGTTTTTTCGCTTTTCTGATTTGTTCACGTTGCTTACCAGTGCCTTTACCTGTCGGCAGGTCCATTGTTCGTATTTCGATGATTTCTTTGAATTTCGTATCTTTTCTAAGTCCGGACAATAAGGCCTGGAACTTATGCCAGTGCAATGATCCCTGAACCTCAAATAAATCAATGCCATAGTCCTGCATAAAGGAAGCGTATATATAGGGTGCGTCCTGTTCGATATCGTGGTCTTTTTGAGCGCCCTCTCTCATTGTCGGCATTGGATTACCCTCTAAATCCACAGGAGCGGCCGCCTCATCGTCTCCGACAATCATATCGGTATAAATGGCATACAATACTTTTTCTAGGTCTGTAATCGGTATATCCGGTACATCATCCAGTAACATTTTAACGCCGACAAGGACTTGTTCAGCGTCCTTTAAAGTTTCGTCATTCAACATCTCAAAAAAACGCAGTATATTGTCAAAAGACATATCAACACGATAAACAGCGCCATTAATTTCAATGTATTCTTTGAGTGATTCTGTCAGCTTAAACATGACAGTCGCCTACTTTTTGTTTTTCTTTTTGGTCTTCGGCTTATGCTTTTTAAGGTATTGGTCTATTTTCTTTTGCTGATCGTCAGTGACACTGCGGGACTGCAATTCTTTTTCCAATCCTTCACATACTTGGATAAAGTAATCGGTACAAGATAGTACTGATGGTGTTTGCTTATAAACCGCATCAAAAGAACTTTCTCCAAATACTTCATCAAAGCCTAAAGTCAGCGCTTTTTTAGACCCTTCAATAGACCCCTCATCATCTTCACTTGAAAGCTTAAGTAATTCATCTTCCACTTTTTTATGGGTTTTTCTAAAATTTTTGATATTTTCATCATCGATAGGAAACTCTAATTTCACTTTGCCGATTTCAATCGGTATGACCGGTTTTTCCGTGTTAATTTTAATTGTATTGACCATTTAAATTCCACCTTTTAATTTTTGATATAAAAAAAGAGCGGGTATTCCCCCGCTCATTATTGATAATCTGCTGTTATATTTAATTCTTGTGTTTCCCCGACCTCTAAATTAACTGACGCTGGATCAGATGTGATGCCCTGTAATTCCGGTTCTGGTTCTGTAACTGTCACAGGAACGGTTGTTGTCTCACTTTCATATGAGATAGTAATCGTTGTTTGACCTGCAGAAACACCTGATACTGTCCCTGTTTCGCTTACTGTTGCAATTGATTCATCAGCACTCGAATAATTTGCATCATTCGTTACGTTTACCATTTTCTCACTCCTCTTCATAATCGGCTGTCACTCTAAGCCGTTGTAATTCCCCTGTGTTTATGGAGATTGACGACGGGGTTGCGTTAATCTCCGCCAGTCTCTCCCCCGCCAGAACCGCCGCTTGTCATTTCTGGGCGCTTATCCCATGAAATACCACAACCGAAAGGCATGTACTCCTGAGCTTCACCGCCACCAACAATAACCTCTGTTAATGTTGCTGGGCCTTCTAAAGTCGTACCGTCTGGACGGATTTGTTTATACATAATCTTTCTAGCGTCTCCAGTATCAAATTCTTTTGATGCAATGAAAGTTTGTGCAGCATCGTCAGGGTCATACATCCCTTCGACCGTATAAGCCTTTTTAACACTGATAACATCAGTTTCAGGTGTACCGTCACCATCGTAAAATGCATATTCTTCTGTCTCTTCATCAGTATCATCCTCGATATTGCTGATCCACTTGGCAAGTGGTAGATTTGCTTCGCTGTCATCGAGGTCACCAACAAAGTGCTGAATCAGTGCGTTTTTACTTCTTGCGAAATGCTGTAAATTAAATTTAGCAATTGTTTTCATTTAAATTTCGACTCCTTTTTGAATGTAAACTTTTATTTGTATGGATATTTGATAATAAAAAAACCCCTTTTCATCCACTTGGTAAAGGGACGGGTAAGAGGTTGTGGTTATCGTTAAAAAATCATATGACTCGTTATTACTTTGCAGTACGTCAAGATTTTCTAGCTTTTGATAAATGTGACTCAACCAGTTTAAACAGTCCTGCTGTCGGTTGCTTTTCGCATCGACCTGCACATTAAAAATCTTGTCCCGTGAGCCGTCAAAGTACGGAATTTCATCGCCGCCGGGCAGTGGCATGATTGAAATCGCCTGACTGCCGTATAAGTCGCCGATTTTACTTTCTGCCGGTAATTCCAAACTATTAATAAATTGATTCAGTCGAGGAATCAAATCCAGTTCTTTTGTCATTACATCATCGCCCTTCCTGTCACTCTCACCCATTCAGCCATATGGATGGCTTGCGCCTTTAAGTCCCAACGTGAACCAGTGCCCGGGTGTGTATACTTCCTGAATACTGCGATGCCATTCGTGCCGTAAAACTGAGCACGTGCATACACTGTGTTCCAAGTGAGTGTTTTACCATCCGCCCCAATCGCTTGACTATTCGCCAGATCATGATTGAGCTTCGGCACGTAACGGTTCATGTCCTGCGCCATTTGATTGGCTAAGGCATACTGTCCCCGTTTTTGCTTCTGAGATAAATCGGCACGAGTCGGGTCAAGATTGACATCAACAACTACTTTGACGCCGGCCATTAGAGTATCTCCAGTTCAAAATGCCGGATAATATTCTTTCTAGGAAGGTAGCACGGAATGACTTTTTGAATGATGTAATCTTTACCCTCAAATGTAATTTTAGATTGTTCCTGAAAGTCAGGAATCGGGGTGCTGTAGGTACAATCAATAAACAGAATACCTTCAGCCACAATCTTTGTTTCTTGGCTGTCACGACTGTATACGGTTGTTAAATCAAGCCGTACTTTTTCAATTATGACTGGATCAAGATAACTGATGTCGTTCCAGTCGTCACGCCCATTGTATTCTGCATATTCAACCTCATGAATCAATACTGATTCGGGAATAGCCATTGATTTCATTACCTCACCCCCATACCTCTATAAAGCAATCCTGTACCCTCTAAATATCGTAAGGCATCAGACGACACTAAACTTTGAGCCGCTTCGTTCGAACCCCCTGAACCTCTTCTGCCACCGATGGACGTTCGTCCAATAGTGACCGTCTGCGGTTCATTTAAGCCATATGAAGAAGATGCACCCGTTTCATGAAAGTATTCCACCTGTGCACCAATAGCTTGTTTAAATGCTTTACGACGCCATTCAACATCTTCAGAAATAGGATTAAACACATAAAAGCGACGGGTCGAATGATGCATGACTTCCGTCGCCTTTCTTAACAACTTTGAAAATTCAGTTTCTCCAATGTCCTCAAAACCATAATCTTTGTATTCTTCATAAGAGAGCATTAATTAATCCCCCTCTCCATCGTCTCCTGAATCGTCATCATCTTCCGGAGGGTCGTCTGGTTCTTCTGGTTCGGGCTCCGGTTCCGGTGGTGCATTTAAAGTAAGTGTGTGTGTATCTGTATGGCTACCATCTTCAGTTGTCACTGTTGTGGTGTATGTGCCAGGCGGTGTGTCATCAGTCCACGTTAAACGACCATCAGCATAGTTTAACGCGTCATCAGTCGTCACATTAACCGCTTGATTGGTCGCATCCTCCGGTTCGACTGCAATAGACAATTGTCTGTTACCTGCTGCCCCTGCCTCTGCCGTTGATGTCCTCGGGGTGACAGACACCCCTGTTACATCAATCACAGGGGGCGTTACTCCCCCGAGTCACCTTCAGACTCAGTTAATACCGCTTTAAGTACTGCTGGACGGTTTTTCTCAGGTAAATACACGCCGTATTTCGCCGCTGCTTGAATCGCTACACCGTAGAAGTCTGTTGCATCAAGTGTACGAGCCACAGAAATACCGATACCGATTTGACCTGTATTATCGACTGCAAAGTAAATATTTTCGTTGCCTTGGAAATACTCGTCTGCAATTTCAACAAGTACAAAACCTTTATACATCTGTACCTCACCAGTTTCAACGTTTGCAGATGAACGCTTTGCAGTGGTAGTGAGCTTATGGTCTACAAGAAGATTGTACACATCAGCAGTGACGTATGCCACACGAGTTAAAGACTTATTAACTTTGTTGTTAAGCAGTCGCTTACGAGCGTCGGCAAATACTTTAGAAACACCCGCTTCGGTTAGTTCCTCAGTGAAAGTATGAGATGCATTTTCTGATAACTGTACAGAAAGTACACCATTCAGATATTCAGCCCATGCCTTACCTTGCTCTTCATAGCGTTCAGCCACTACTTGTTGAGGGATATCATTAACAGTGAAATTATCAATCCCCTCATGAATTGCTAACGGGTCAAGGTAAGGGACTTGTCTTTCTACTGCTTTAATCTCGTTACGTGGACCGAAACGGTTTGAATTACCTGTACCTGTACCAAATGCCACATTTTCACCAGTATCATAGTCCTGAATCACGACATCCGCATCAGATGTTTTGATATGCAAAAACGTATCAGACTCAGAAACACCGTCTTTCACCTGTACTGTACCGCCGAATGTTCTTAAAAAATGGTTTTCTACTGAAAAAATATTCGGTAGAATACTCGCAAGTTGTTTTGTAAAAAATTTAACTGCCATAGTTTGTTAACTCCTATCGTTTATATTTTTGGTTGATAGCCTCAAATGGATCATCTTCTCCACCATTGCCACCTGGTTTGGATGATTCGCCGTTGATGAATCTCGGCTTATCTTCATCCTGTTTGTTATCGTTTGATTCTTTTGCAAAGTGCGGATATTTTTCAACAACCGCCTTAATTGCATCGTCGATGGTTAAATCATCAGTGACCTGTCTTTCAGCAAGTGCAACCACATCTTCAACATATTCGGGGTTAACATTTTGCTTCATTGCGCTGATTTCAGCTTTCAAAGAAGTATTTTCATCAGTCAGTGTTTTATTGTTGTCCGTTAATGTTTTGATGTTTTGTTCTTGCTTCTCTTGGTCTGTCTTTTGGAAATCCTGCCACTCCTTGAACTGTTTAAGGCCTTCTTTCGCATTTTCGAAATCGGTAATACCGACATCCTTTAACAGGTTTTCAGTAGCCTTACGGGACTCCCGGGTTACGATGTTATTGACATCTTGCTGTGAGAAAGTTTTATCCCCTGACTTATCATTGTCAGTATTTTGGTTATCGTCGTTATTCTGAGTGTCTTTGTCATCTCCAGAAGTATCATCAGTCTGGTCTGATTCGTCTCCGCCCTCTGCAAAGAATTGCAGATTAAAAGGTAATTTAAATTCAAGTGCTTCAGTCATGTCATTTTCCTCCCAATGGGTAATTGTCTTTTATGTACAAGGCCCATAAATAGGCATAATAAAAAGCCCTGTTTATAACGTCTATTGGCTAAAGACAAATAAATTTCTGCATACAAAAAGCACTCACCCGATTAATTTTAAGGTCAGTGCTTAATTTAACAGCTCAATATTTTGTATTTCATTTAAATTTAAATCATAATAACTGCCTTGTGGATTCAAGGGCTTCAACATCACGGTTTCAACAAGTGTATCATTATCATCCAATTCAGCCGCGTAATTGGTAAGGTATCCGTCTAAGCGTTGATTGTCTACGAATGACACTTTGACATTTTGGCTTAAATACGGCTTAACTTGTTCTAAATTCATAGTCAATCTCCTTTCGCCGGGAAGATGTGCGTTCCCGTTTTAGAATATCGAATGTCGAATACATTTGTGAAAATTTCTTCGCCATCCTCACTTATATAATACCCTATTTTATCATTATGATGTGTGATTAATTCTTTATTTGCAAAAGTATTCCGTCTTGTCAACTGGATATTACCAGTGCCGGCATATTGATTGACTAAGTTTTGAACCTCTTCTTGGGAGATGGTCACATAACTTGGACCATTCACACCTCTTTCAGACAACTTTTGACGATAATTCTCAAATGCAGTACTCCCCGCCATATGTCGGGCTTGCTTTTCAACATTAACAGCTTTCGTAATCGTACCATCTTGAATGTCTTTTCGGATGCCGTCACGGGTTTGACGTTGTAACTGAATGGTTTCCCTTACACTTTCAGTTAACGGACTTTCAGTCATTCCAAATATACGCTCACGGTCATAATGACGTGGTAAATTGTGTTCTGAGATGTATTCTCTCAAATTCGCTTGTCGATTTCTGACCTGCTTTTTATATTTGTTGATTGTCTCATCATCTCCGACTGTTTCAGCTACCCTCAGCGACTTTTTAGCATCTCGAATACCTCTTTCCCGATTCCGCTGCCCTTGTACAATTTCGCCCCGTTCTCGTGCTTCCTCGGGGTCGTATTGGACTTCATTATTAAAGTTGACACCCGGAATAAATGGATAAAGAATATGGCGGCAGTTAATGCCTCTGATGCCATCCGGTTCACCATATCCAAAATCGTAAATACTTGGATACTGCGGATCAGATGACACTACTTTCATACTGGCCACATTGCCTTGAATACGAGAACATGCATCCCGGGCATCCGGTAGACTATTCACAAGGACAAATTCAACGTCATGCTCGTCCATACGGGATAACCGTAAATCATTGTATGTGCGGTTTACCGTAGATCTTAAAACAGTATGTGCATAATGTTCTAAGCCCCATGTGTGGCCCCCCTTATCAACAAATGCGGTTTTAATTCCGCCCTTTTGCCACTTGATGACTGTTTCAGCAACTGCTTTATTAATGGTTGTTTGGCTCGATAGCACTTTAGCAGTGGTTTCCTCGACAATGCGCTGATACTGTCTTGCGACCTCACCCCGTCCAAAATTGGTTGTGAGTAATGTTTGATTGACATAGTTATCAAATTCCCGGAATGTCTGATTAACGTAACTTTCAAGGCGTAAATCTAAATCAGTCACAGGCGGCGGGTTGGGTCGAATGCTTGAAAGTTCATCATCCACGCCCTGAATAGTCTTGTAACCGACATCGTTCACAACATCAATGATACGCCCCTCAGCAACACCAGTGGCTTGTGACAGCCGTCTGATGGTTTCATCATTCAAAATGCGTAACTCATTCATTTTGTCGACTTGCCACCGCAGTACATGGTCGGAATTGTAATCCTTTGAAGTGATTAGGCGTTTAGCTATTGCATTATAGATATCACTTTCCAATGCTCTGTAGATGTATAGAATAGGTTCTGTGAACATCGTTAACTGATGCGGTGTGATTCGTGGCTGTTTCATCGCTTATCACTCCTGACCGCCGAACATCGCCGATTCAATGGCCTGCTCATTTGGTGAATCATCCTGCCGCTCTTTCTTTATTTCATCGATGATTTCCTGTGCAGTTTCTTCAGGCACACCGAATATTTTCATGATTGCTCGTTTCTTGGACTGTAACTCTGATGCCACAAGCTGCGTTTGTTTATTAATTTCGGTTTGCTGATCTTCGGTGATGCTGTCATCAAATGAAACAGTCACTTCATAATCATTTGTGTAACTGGTTAAGTTGTATAACTCACCCAATGAAATAATGGACCCCACAAGTTCCTGAAGGCTTGCCTCGATAATGGTTTCATGAGATTTCTTTGACTTAAAGGTTTTAGAGTTCTCCGAAACCACTTCAGTCGCCGTCTTGACACTCTGACCATCAAAAGAGAATGTCCCCATTGAAAAGCCCGTCTGCATAGCAAAGAGGTTCAGCATCGCATTAATTGCCGATATATGTTCTTCCACACGTAACACAACCGAAATATCTTTAATATCACTGGCTTCGCCCATTTCGTCATTGTAAGCCTCGTAAGTTTCATCAGATGTATCAAAGTAACGTCTAGGATTCCCGGTGTCCGGGTCAATAATCGTCTTGATATATTTAGATGGCACAAGAATACGCTTCTTGCCTAATCTGAATTCACGGTTGAAACTGTCAAAAGCAGTATCAATAGATTCGATGGTATCAAGAGCATTAGAGAATAGACTCACGCCTAACGGTGAACGTAAATCAAAATTATTCGCCGTGTTTGGTCGTATATAAGAGAATAAGGACCGTTTAATATTTGCAATCGGCACTTCCTCTTCTAAGTCAGATAGCCGTTCAACAGATGTCAACGGTACCTTATAACCAAGTTGGTCGCTAGTCTCAGAACGATACAATTCATTCTTTACAAGGTAGTTGCTATCCTGCCACAAATGCCATTCTAAATGCGTATAGTATTTACCTTTCTCGACAAAATCATAAATAAATACGCCCTCATAAATACTGCCATTACGCCATGATACAGGAACAAAGCTACTGGCAGGCACAAAAGAAAGCATGATCTTTTCACCGTCAAAATACGGTTTAATGACCATGCCACCAGTAGCAAATGAATATTCGAGATAATCTTGAAAGTTTTTATCGAATTTATTGTTTTTGAAGACCTCTTGTACAAAGTCGTTGACCGCCTCATTATCAATGTTGACCGCACACTTTTCGTTGTATACCAGGCTCGCCATTTCGGAAGCCACCATCTTCGGCATATTGAGCGATTTCATTCGGCGGTCTTTAACGCCGTCTATCGTCTTGTAAGACACATCATGAAATTCGGGGTCATAGCCACGATATAGCCGCTCCCACCGTTCAATAAGTTTAAACATGTCATTATTCTGTGCAATGTTCGGATGCTCTGACACATCCTTTAACTTTTTAATGATTCCCAATTTGGCAAGCCCTCCTTTCAATGCATTCATAAATTTTTCAAACACCGCATCACCTCCTTAAAGAATATAGCGCCGATAGAAATAATTTATGGTATAGCGAAACTCGTCCATGCTGTGGTTAAATTCATCAATCGGCAGCCCTTTATCATTTCGGACATATAAACCAACCTCTTTAACAAAGTGATAATGATCGTATTGATTTGTCTCCACCAGATAAAAACGCTCGTCGGTAATAGCATTCTGACAACGTTCAATGCCGACCTCAATGCCACCGCCTTTCCGCTTGGCATCCTGTTGATTGTTATCCGCCCTCTCGGTCTGTACACCGATTTTATGAAGCTCTTCCCGGAGCGATTTACAAGCTGGGTCAACAAACACATGCGTCCAACGTAATTGGAATTTTTCGCTGCACCAGTTGATGAAGTCTTTAATTTCCAGTGCATATGTGCTCATGGCTTTTGTTTGCCCTGTGTCAGCGCCGGAGTGATAATAATGTGCCACACGGTTCAAACGGAATTTGTCGCCGTGACGAGTCACTATATTACAGCTGCAGCTGGTCGCATCTGACTGCCCGCCATCCGCACTGAAATACATTTCGTATGGTTTCCCTACAAGCGCCGGAATTTGATTCTTTTCCAAATCAAACATGCCGTATATAACACCCTGTGGCATCACACGTTGACCGTACCAGTCACGCTTTAGCAAGTATGGATTACGCTTTAATGTCTCGTATATTTCATCCTTACGTTCCTGGGTGATGATTGGATTATCATGTATCGTCCAATGTGTCCAGCGTGTGTTTTGTACATCAAACACTTCTTTGATGACAGGGTGCTGAGGTGCCGGTGGATTTAAATCAGCAAGGAAATATCTATCCTGCGCCGCAAATGTACGGCGGAAACATTCCTGTATAAATCCCATGTTTAATAAATTAATCTCACAAAACATTACACTGCCCAACGACATACCTGTAATGGCACCTACACTATTACTTTTAGCGCCGCCCTTGTAATACACCCGTTTAATACCATTCGGCGTATACACTTCTAAATGGTCGCCATGTTCATCGTGTTTGATACTACAATTGTCACCAAATATATACATCAATCCAGTGCCATCACCATCAATGAATAATCTGAATGCCTGTTCTTGGTTGTAGGCAGTAATCAGATGATTGGCATCTTTGGTATTGATTAAGTAATCAGCATAACGGAAGTGTGCCGCTGTGGTCTTCCCGCTTCTTGGAGTACCCTCGAATACGTCAAATGTGTAATCATAGGGGCGGTAAATACAATTAAGTTGCTTTTCACTGAATTTAATCGCTGTGCTCATATTGTGACCGTCCTTCAATCAGTGCCTGCATTAGAGAAGTATCTTTATCTGCACCTTTAATGATTCGAACACGTTCTTCCATCAACTCAGTTTCAGCCATTAATTTTTTATTGCTTAATTTTTGAGACTCAATAACAAGATTTAATTTAGGGTCGAACATACCTATATGTTTCCCGATTAATTCAGTGGCTTTATTGGCACCAGCGGAGTCAAATTCATATTCACCGGTCTCCACCATTTCACCGTTATATTTATCAAACATCATTACAGGTTCAGCCTGCATGGAACGGTCTGAAATATCCTTCAATCGCTTAAGTACCCAGTAGGCATCAAGCTCCAATTCATCCGCCCGTTTGTCCTTCAATTCCCTTATACGTGCGGAAACATTAACATCCTTCAACAGACGGGATCCAGTAGCACCTGCCGTCCTCTCGCTATAACCTGCCCTAATGGCTGCCTGTGTGCTATTTAAATCAATGATGTATTCACGGCAGAACATTTCCCGCTTCGCATTTAATTTTGACATTTACATTTCACCACTTCCCTTATGAGATTCGACTTTATTCATTCAAAACTGCAAATAACACGGCAAAGAGATGCTATATTGCAGTTTTCAACAAACAAAAAAGACACCCGAAATTAATCAGATGTCTTTCCAGAACTATTTTCAAAGGAGGATAAATATGAGCCACATGGAGGCCATCACAGATAACGTGGGGTTTGCCACGCCGTCCTACCTCCCATGGTAATGTATTTTTGGTGGTGGTGTCGAACACTGTCATAAGTGTCACACTTTTCTGTGGATAACTTAATGATGACCGATGATTATTTTTGCGATTTTTTGCAGTATATTTTGTACACCCGTCCTTGATGTGCCTATGATTTCAGCGATTTCTTCGCATGTATAACCCTTAATGCGATAGTAATATACAAGTGCGTGGCGTTCTCGGTCGATTCTGAATGATCTATGCTGCAGGTATTTTACACTGACATATAAATTTGTCATCACTCGACTTTCTTTATATTTAATCAGCTTGATGGCTTCGGTCATTGTTTTATCTGATGCACCGCCCTGTGCTTTCGGCATGGCACTTTCTTCTCCGTATTGAGCAATGCCCCCGCCGGGATGTAATGCGGCGATGTAATCCCCCTCCAGGCGTTGTAGGGCATTGTAGTTTTTATTATAATCCCGCATCCATTCGAGCACCTTGCTGATGGAAGGTTGTACAGTGTCCATGTCTATAAATAATGCCATTTACACACCTCATATATTATAAATTTATCTAATTTTGAATCATAGATTTAATTAAACATCCAAATAATGAACCAAACTGTGAGCGACACAACCACAGCCACTAAACAACCAATTAATATAAAGGCGGTGATTTTTGCCAACTTGTATTCATCCATCCAAATCCGCCTCCTTAACAAACACACCGTTAATCATTTTGCCCTTACGGTCTTTAATTTCTTCGTACGCCATATAAATACACGTCTCGATGTCTAGATCCATCTGCATTGCTAATATCGTCATTACGACATACATATCACCCAGACTATCGATGATAATGTTCTTTTTACCTTTCGCCATGCCCTCCGCAAGCTCGCCGGTTTCCTCAATCAGTTTCAAAAATTGTTTATCCGGGTCTGCGGTGTGTAAATTTCTATCTGTCGCCCATTCCTTTATTTTTCCTGTTTGGTTTTGCATGTTAATTCTTCCTCCCTATCATCTAAATATTTTATTAATTAATTCCCACGCTTGATTGACTGCAAATATTGCGCCGCCTAAAAGAAATATCACAAGGACAAACTGCATCAATATATAAAACTGGTCTAAAGGCATTCACTCGTCCTCCCCTATTTATTAAAATAACGGTTATAGTTTTTCTCGGTTTGTCTTATTTTTGCAAAATGCCAACCAGTAGTAACATAACCACTAAGCGTCATACCTTTATTACGATAGTTAAAAGTGCCCCAGCAAAAGTCTTTGATAAATTGAATCATTTAAGAGTCCTCCTTGGGTTTATATTTTTCATCGAATTTTTCAATGTTATCAGCGGAAATATAGTCGTCATCTTCAAAACACCAATCTTCTTCTAAAATCAGTTTTCTCATTTGCTCATACCACGATAAATTTTCAGTACCATCCATTCCCGGAAGTCTTTTTACTATGATATCAATGTATGGAACATCATCCATAGCATCAGTACACATACCTTTTTTCTTAGCCTCGGTCACATTACCTGCATAGACTACTTCCATAAACTCTGATTTTTCTGAACTGACTTTATAAGCTTTCATTCACTCGTACCTGCTTTCATAATCGTCTATAATAGATATAAGGTCATCCGCAAATTCTTCGATTGCAAAGCAACGCTCCCCTTCGTGGTCACTGTCTTCTTCATTGTTTTTTAATGCTCGGACAATTTCATCAAACGCCTGCGCTTTTTCGTCTAACCCATTTAATTTATCGAATATCGAATTCAGTAATTCATGTTTATTTTTAAATTCTTTTTTTAATATCCAATATTTAGTTGAACCTAATTCCACGTCATCTGTTTGCTTTGCATAATCCTGAGTGATTAAGTCATGAAGATAATCTTTAAAGTTAATCGCAGTCATCCGCTTTGTCCTCCCCTATCAACTGCACAGTGTCTTTATCCACAGGCACCCAATACTCTAATGCTGTATATTCATCGTTCACTTCGACAAATCCGCCGACAATAAAGCCGTCAACATAATAGCCTTTAACATACCTGTTACCTAAATAGTTATCACCCAGGTCTCTTAAAAGACCACTTCTGACGGCTTCACGCATTACTTCATGTTTTATTATGGCTTTGAATTTCATTCGTCTCGCTCCTTTCTAAAACAATTTCATCTGCCCCATTGATTCACCGGGGTTTATAATTTCCTTGAATATCGCTTCGAGAACATCCACGACAATGCTATTACCAGCCTGATGGTAAAGTGTTTTATTTAATGTACCGGTGCGGCACTGATGAGATTTCAAAGCGTTGTAATAGTCGGTATCATCAAAGCCCATCAATCTCCAACACTCTAATTCTGTTAAATACCTGTATACATCCTTGTCAATTTCAATTACGCCGCTATTAGGGTTCCTATCTTGCCTTGTGGTAATTGTAAAAGCGTGAGTATCTATAACTTCAATCCGGCCTTTAAATTTGGTTTCTGACGGTGGGACATAAGTCCTTGAACCTTTGATGTTCCGAATCATGGACGGCGCTTTAATGCGATAATAATCATCTGCATCTTTAGTTAAAAAATCCCGTACATTTCTCATCGGCTTACGTTCCAGGTTCTCAAAGTCAAATTCTCTACCGTCCAAGCGTGACACCGTAAATATTCGTTCTCTCGCTTGTGGAACACCAAATTCTCGGGCATCTAATACTTCAAAGCTATTCGTATATCCCAAACGCTCCATGTCGTCTAAATAAGACTGAAACGCCCCTATCATACGTTTGGATAGTACATTCTTAACGTTTTCCCACACGACAACTTTCGGTTTCCATGCTCCGAATCCCTCGATGATTTTGATAGTTTCAAAAAGTAGTGATGATCGTGTGCCGTCTGCAACATTACCGCCGTACTGTTTACCTGCCCTGCTAAAGTCCTGACATGGTGAACCGTGTACGAGAATGTCTGGATTTAAGTTATAACCAACGACACTTTCAGGCTTGTAACTGTTATCAAACATGGCGTTATAGCTTCTGACTGCTTTCTCATTCCATTCGACATAATCTATCGCCTTGTGGTCTATGCCTAGATTAATCAATGCTTTTCGAGGTGCGCCGATACCGCCGAATAATTCGAGTATTTTAATCATCCACTCACACCCTTCATAAAAACCATCCAGTGTGTTTTAGAACGTTGATTTAAAACAATTGGTTCATGACCAATCACATCAAGTATTTCTCTTTTGCTGATTTGTTCTTCATTCCACTTGAAAATTAATGTGCCATAGGGCTTAAGGACTCTCAAACATTCCTCGAATCCCTGTTTGATGTCAATTGGCCACAAGTCATCAAGTTTTCCGTACTTTTGAGCCAACCATGAATTATCTCCTGCTTTTACAAGATGTGGTGGGTCGAATATCACCATGTAGAAACTCTCATTATCAAACGGTATATTTCTGAAATCAGCGACAATATCAGGATTAATATTTAATGTTCTACCATCGCATAAAGTAGCTTCTAATTTGCGATTATCCATGTACAGTACATCCGAATTATTTTTATCAAAGTGGAACATTCGACTGCCGCAACATGCATCAAGAATTAATTTATCTGTCATACGCTCACCTCACAACACATCAAACAAACTCATTTGACTTTTTATCTCGATGCCCTCGTAATGCTCCGCCACATACGCTTTAGCCGTTTCTTCGTCCGTAAACTGACGGGATGCATATTCTATTGTGCCATCCAAAATTTCATAGCTGCGGGGGTACTGTGTGCCGTATACGACACCTTTCTCGCATTGATCCATATGCGTTTGTAAGTGATGAAACTCTTTGCGGTCAACCTCTTTAAATATCATTCCCACACCTCCAAAGACCTTAATACAGCCTCGTTAATCAAGTATTCGTAACCCTTGCCATGATTGTGGTTGTAATAGACACTTTTGCCGTACCGCTTCAAGACAATGACCTCACCGGACGGCGCTAAAATTTCGATGTGGCTAATTTGTAATTTTTTGTTTATGCGCAAATCTGTAACGGTGATTTCAACATATTCATTTACATTCATGTCTAGCGCTGTAACGCTCATTAAGACCCCTCCCAGAATGGTTTTAACTTGCTATTGATGTCCGTTTCCGGTGTGGCACTCACCCTCTGAATATATAAATATTCGCTGTCGCCGCCAGGTGTTTTGGATTGTCACACCCAACCGAAAATAGGTTCGCCGAGTACAAATTCTCCCCAGTCAATATGCGGTAAATTGGTCGTATTATTTTTGATAAATCTCTCCGCTGCATCATACGTGCTGAACGTGTAAAAATTTTGTTTTCCGACACCCTCATACTGGAAAAATAGTTCATGAATTACTTGATAAATCATCGACTTCCTCCCATTCGTAAATGTATCCATTGCAAAGAGAATTATAAAAATCCTCCGGTAATAATTCTTTTAACTCGGATTTGGTAAAAATTGTTCGAATTACATTTCCATCAACATCATTTCCGAACATAAAACCTTCCCGTTTATGAAAGCATAAAAAGTTAAATTCATTCATAAGATTTTTATGCCTAATCTTGTACTTCTTTTCATCCTTGCGGTCAGCTGGTGGTGTCATCACCAAACTAACCGCAGCATGATAAATCACCTCGTCAATCTCACGGTCATCACTCGACTTGTGGATAGTCAAATTTGTACCATGCTTTTTGTTAATGGTTAATAATGCACCGCTATAAGTTCCCGGAGGGTCATTTAGGTCCACAGCGACAATTACTCCGTTATCCTTGTATCTCAATCCGTTTTCTTCGACTACTTTCTTAAACTCCGAATATTTCATACCTTTACACCCCATCCCTTGAAGCAAAAATTAAATAACATCCTCGAATGCACCGACGGATTCCAATCCCGCTGCTTGCTGACAACCATCTTCTTTTTTGTTTTTTTATTTTCGGCGGAAGTTGGTATTTCAATCTGCTCATCCGTTTTAATCACGGTGTAACCACCCCTCGGCGTTTGTGATTGAGACATATATCTGGTTTGCGATGGATTTAATTCGAGAAACGCCCTCACACCATCGAAATTACTTTCTTTGACCAGCTCACCACGCTTGTAAACTTGGTATTTAACTGACATCGTGCCGACATGGATAATTCTGCGGTTATAACCTTGTGTTTCGATGGATCGTACAGACAACCCTGTAAGTGCTGATAATTCTTCTAATGTGCCCCTGCCGATAAATTTGCTTCTCTCGTACAATTCGTAAATGTGTTTACCTCTCATGTAATTTACCTCCCAGAATATGATTCAGAACGATTTTAACGGGGTGTCACGCTTTATAAATCCGTAATACATAGTATTTATCGTTTTCACTGATTTTAACCGTGAGCGCCGTGTATTTTCCTTTTAAGGTGATTCCTAACTTTTTTATAAATTTCAGGTCATAAAATTCTTTGCAGTAGTGTCTTTCATATGGCAGGTGAAGATTGTAATCGATGTAGTGTGCTTCACCTGCGATGAGGTTTTGAGTGGTTTTCATGCAATCACCCATTTCTGAATTCATTTATCATTGCCGATATTTCGGGGTCTTCGGCAGCTGTCTTAACTTCGGATGTGTCTAAAGGTTCGGAATCCCTTTCTTTATTCATCCATTCCGGTGTTTTCTCGCCTGACCGTTGTCGCATTTTTTGCTGATAACTCTGCGGCTGATCTGCACCTTGTTTTTTACGTCTTAACTGCTCTTTATAAATTTCCCGATAGCCATCAATATCAAGATAGCTTTCTCCGTTAAGGAATGTGGTCGGATTTTTTTGGTATTGCTTATCTTCAACGGTATACAAATATGCATTTGTACCTTCTTTTATTTTTTCGTAGCCATGCTTCTTATGACATAATTTAAATTTTTGAAACGCCTTTTTTCGGTCTACTTTTTTACCGTAGAAGTTCCACCATTCTTCAAAATCAGACTCGATAGCATTCACAGAATGCGTAGTATTTACTTCTTCTTCTTTATCTATATCTTTATCTTCTTCTTTATCTTCTTCTGTTGCGTGACCGTCACGTGACATCACGTGATTATTTATTTCTTGTGATTCATTTAACAATAATCGTTCTCGTTCCCGTTGGTTAGCCTTTCTCAATCGGTTCTGTTCTCTGATTTTTTCCATACCTTCAATGTTTTGATGCGACTCCCAGTTCTTAATACGAATCGCATTTTCGCATTTTTCAATCATGCCGTATCGTAAAAAGATCTCAAATGCGTAGCGTATTTGGTTGGCACTGCGATTAAAAATAGTCGCAATTTCTTCCTCATTCATCGGTATGGTTTCCGTCAGCATGATGTAACCGCTTGAATTTACTTTGCCGGCATATGTCAGCAATTTAATCCAAATCACCAAAATACTATCTGCATCCGGCATGGCTTCGATTAATTTAATTTTTTCATTGTCGAACATATCGACCTTGATTTTAATCCACTGAATTTCAGCCATATAATTCACCTTTTCATTTAAAGAAGTTGTTCAAATGTCCTTTCTGAAAGCAAAGTTTCAGCCATCGTGATTAATTCTTTCAAGTTCCACTACCAAATTACCTTTCGCATCCCGAATTTCTTCGACATCACTCGGAACCGCTCCAGTCCGTTCCTTTAGTTCATCCAATTCTTCTTGAACCGCAAGGCGCAGCATGTGCGCCTCTCTCAGTTCAAAATGGAGATGATCGATGTACTTGTCCTTAAGTCTGATTGTCCGATTCAACTGATTCTCATTCATCGGTCTGTTCCTCGTAATCTCCGACAATATCCGGGATATCGACATAATTTTCATCTTCCGGGGTGATGTCTTTAATGTTTCGTCCGGCACCCTCGTCATGTTCAACAGCACTCTGCATCTCGACCGATACCGGCAGGTATTTCCACATGTGGCGGATGACCGTCTTTTTAGCCATTTCCTCATAATCTGTAGACCATGGTGAGTAAGAGGAATTTGCCGCCTTACTTCTTGATTTGCGTTTTTCAATATCCGGTTTAGGCATGTACTCAAATTGATAGCCACCGTCTTTAAAGTGAGCGACTGCATACGCCCCTTTAAATGCCCCTCTGTTGCCTTCTGCCGGCTTGTGCGTTAAATCGGCATGTAACCCGAGCTCGTAATTAAAATTGTCATTCTCATAGACGGCGTGAGCGTATATGGTGCTGATGTGACCGGAACGGCGTGCAAGGTCAATCATGCCCCGGTAGCCTATGATGAAGGTCACCTCTGTGATGCCTTTCTTGCTATTTTTGAATGGCAGTAGATAGCAATGCCCCATAGGGCCCGGCTCTAGGCCTAACTGCGCTGACTGCATGACTGCCCCGAGTAAACTATTTACATCTGCCTGTTTAAGCTGTGGTGTCGTTCTGATGACTGTGGTCGCCATTCTCGTCATGCGTTCGATACTCATATGTTTCGGTAGTGCCTGCGCCATTGCTGGCGCCATCTTGTCAATATAATCATTGATAGTCATCGGTTTTTTGTCGCCGGAAAGTTCATTTTTTTGTTTGGTTGCAACCTCTTGTTTTAACGTTTCATTTGTAGCCATATTATTCATCCTCCATTTCAACGTAATCTGGATTTTCAATAAGTGAGATACTGATAATGTCATCAATTCTTACTAATAATTTTTGGTGGTCATCAGATTCAATATCGATAAATTCTTCTCCTATAACCCTTGACCGTTCAATATCGCCTGTTGTTGGTCTGGCGTTAAAATTGTATCTTTCTGAATGCTTATATAATTCGATGCGTTCATATTCCGTACCTCTCGCTGCAACAACCTCTACCACATTGATATATCTTGCGTTTTCCATGTTATGCATCCCCCTTGATTTCTTTGATTGTCAATCGCCTTGAAGTGCTTTCGCTGTGATAACCGTCAATAATGTCTTTACCGTAATCTGCAATGAGTTTTTTCTTGTCCAGTCGCTTTGATGTGACAGGCTTCCAAGTGACCAGGTACTTACTGGACGACCCTTTTACATGGTTGCCGAGTGTATCTTTAATTTGGTTTTCATACTTACTTTGAAGGTCTCTTTTTTCTTTGATGTCTGCTTTAAGGGATTCGATGGCTTTAACAAGCATGTCCGATTCATGTGACAGCTTAATTTCTTCATCATCAATATCTGAGTACATGTGGTTTAGAAATTCGCTCATGCCCTTACTGCCGTCAATTTCGGGTAGCTCACCGGCAAGGATGTTATCCTCCCAGAACTCTTTTTCAGCTTTGATGATGATTTCAATCAACTCTTCATCCCGTTCGATTTCTTTCCAGATGAAATTGTTACCGCCGATTAACACCGCTGTATATGCCTTATCGAAGCCTGTTACAGCAAGGTAATGCTGTATTTGACAAAGGTAATGCGGTGGGATTTCGTCATCTTCCCATTGATCCTTATTCCAATGGGAAGTGGTTTTACATTCAAGCAGTGCCTTTTCTCCGACTACAACCCTGTCGATGTTCGCAAGCATGAAATCATGTTCCGGGTGCACCAACATCCGGTTATCCCGTCTCACTTTTTTACCGGTACGGCGTTCAAATTCCTTTGCGACCACATCTTCCATGACGCGACCCCAGTACATATATTCGTTGTCAATGTTCTGCTTTAGGTCGGGATCAGTCTTTTCCAAAAATAGTTGCGCTTTTGAGTTGTATGGATTTACTCCAAGTACCGTCCCGGCATCACTGCCGCCGAGATAATTGGTCCGCATTTCAAGCCATTGTTCATGTGACAAGTCATTTACATTCGCAATTGATATTGGTTTCATATTGCCCTCCTGTGTTATAATTGAGTTCGATAATTTTGTTTTCGGTCTGATTGCAGTCAGGCCGTTTTTATTTGAATCCCATTCCTTCATATTCAACAAATTTTTTGTTAATAACTTTTCCGCAGTCTTTACAAACTTTTAAATGTGTTTCTCCGCTGATAGTCATTAGTCCGCTTGCACTTGCTTTTTTATACCAATCAGAATTTCTGTGTCTACAAAAGAACTGGATCAACTTGTTCTTCTTTTCAATTTTTACTTCACCCATTCGATTTCACCCCGACCCCATTCTGATAATTTAAATACGCCAGTAGCTTTCTGTGGCGCTTTTCTTCGATTTCTGCCATCAGTCTTGCCTTTTCATTCTGTCCGTCAATGTAGTCTGTTTTTGCTTTAATCTTTTTCTTATGCTTTGTTTCCGGCATTGCATTCACCCCCTTTAACTGATGTCCTCAACTTCGATGTTGTATAGGTCATCATTTAATTTAATGTGTTGCTTGATTTCGTTAATCTGCTCTCGGAATGCATCGGAATCACGGAAGTTCTCCGCTTCATCGACCCGGATGTCCACACTTGCATTAATGACAATTTCGACCGTTTTGATTTTTACTGTGTCTTGATTACTCATTAACATCATCCTTTACTGAATCAAATGCGACTAAAGCGCCGCCACCAAGTATTAACATGGCTGCAGTCATCCAGTAATAAACGGCCGGCTCTCCTGCCGTGGATGCCATTGCGAATGAAATTATTCCGCTAACAAATAATGAAAAACCTATGATTGCCTTCATATTTAGTCCCCCTATGCTCTGCCACTCTCACCCGATTTTTTTAGTTTTCACAGAGTTCATCTAAAATGTCTGTCATGTACTGCCATGCTTTTTCACGTGGCCACAGTACAAGACGTTCGCCTTTTCGGCGCTCAATTGCCTTCATACGCTGGTCGTCTCTAAAATATTTGTCAAAAGTTCTAACGCTTATACAAAAGTCATCACTCAACTGTTTTTTGTCCGAGAAACATTGACCCCGCATATTAATCACCCTCTTCGAGTTCCAAAGATAATTGCTTCACTTTGAATTGGGATGATGTGGACGGCGTCCATGCTCCAACATAATCGACCGCCATGTTAAAGTGCTTTTGCCTCAATTGGGTACGCGTTCTAACCCCACATAATTCATTCAGACCATTGTTGATGTCTTTAAATAGCACCTGTCTGACTTCCATGGTGTTGGTGAAGCCGAGAACCTCTAATGTCTGCATCACTGTTTGATTAATCTTTTTACCTAGATAGTTGTATTCACCGGCATCAAGTTTCACTTCACTTTCAAGGTGTGTCACCTTTTCAGATAATTGATTAACTTTAGTGTCTGTTTTCTTTTGAGCCTCGTAATGCAGCTGTAGCAATTCCATAGGATCTTTCGGTGTTTCGTATTTTCCAGTTTGTCTGATTTGCGGAAGGACTTCGGAAGTTACCCACCGTTTGAAGCGTTTTGCTGATTCTAGTTGACTGCCGAAAATTAATGAGTACAGTCCAGATTCATTGATGATTGTCATGTTTCTGTTCTGACCTGATGCACTGATTTGGTGCATCAGCTTATCCTCTTCATCAATGTGATTTCTAATAGCGTTATCGGCTCTTGAATAACCGAGAACTTCAGCAACATCTTTCCCAATGAAATATGGTTCATCGTCAATTGTCAGTGTCCTTACGTTATTTTCTTCAAAGTTAAATACTTGCAATTGTTCCATGTGACTCTCTCCTTTTACTGGTATAATTTAGTTTTGGAGGTGTTAAAATGTACTTTTTAGAATATATAATTCCTGTAGTATCAGTCCTCGTTTCATATATTTTGGGAAGACTAAGTGTTCACTCTGATAAGAAGTCAAAAGTTCTACAACACCGATATGAGTCTTTTTATGTTCCGTATATGGAATTTTTAGTTAAAGCTGTACCTATACGAGATCAAGTTGAAACGTGGTCGATCCAAAACCAGCCTGTTGATTTAATAATGAATAATGCTCATTTATTAGGTTCAAAAAGTAATCGCTATGTTTCAGACTATTACTTCTCTTTTTTAAATTGGTTGGAAGCTCAAGACGGAAATCCTGAATATGAATTTGGCTTTAAAGAATATTCCGCAGCATTCAACTCAATTACTAAATGCATCCTTGAAGAATCATCAGAAATATCAAGAGAATTAAAATACCCTGACCTAGCAAAAGAAATTTCCTCAATTTACTACGGTTGACTAAGAACAAAGTAAGTATTATCCCTAGTCCTTGTATACTTCCTAAAATTGACAACCATTCAGGACTAATTTCCATTAGCTATTCACTTCCTTTTATGTTCCACAACCTTCTTAATGACTATGGCAGTAGTGATTAAGAGGGTTGCTGTTATGATTGCTCTCTTCATTAGTTCACCTCCTCTTCAAGTCTTTCCTTCAAATAAGGATACTTTTCATAAAACTTCTCAATCGGCACTTTCCCACGAACGATGTGATACCCTTCTTCAAGAAGTTCGTCGTTCATTTCTTTCATACGCTGGTAAGCAGTCGACTTTGACACCCCAAGTATTTCCTGCAACTCAGAATTAGTAATAAATAACTTCACTTTCAATCACCTCACTTTACTAAAAGTAAAGTCTAAGAGAAATTTTTTTGCGGAGTCACCCGCAATAAATCCGCATCCATTTGGTAAATGTATGCTAAAGCAAAAATAACCATAGGCCTAGGTATTACTTTTCCGCTTTCCCATGCAATATAACCAATTCTGGATACACCCAATTTCTCAGCTATCTCCTCCTGAGTATATCCATTTTCAACACGTGCTGCTTTGAGGCTCATCGTCTTAATTACACTGTTCAAAGTCTTCACCTCCTTGTCTTGCTAAAACACATTCTACTTTACTAAAAGTATAGTGTCAATACTAAAAGTAAAGTTTATATGTAAACTCACTTTACATTAAGTATATTTTAAGGGTATAATGAGGTATACACTATATAGGAAAGGACACATCATATGAGTAAAAACACGGTTTCAAAAAATTTGAAAAAATTATTGAAAAGAAAAGGACAGACTCAAACAGATATGGCTCGAAAATTAGGCATTAATGAGTCAACAGTAAGCTCGTGGATAAATGGCGCGAAATATCCCAGGAGAGATAAAATCGAAATGATGGCAGACTATTTTAATGTAATGCCGTCTGACATCACGGATGATAAAGTTACTCAAGATCAGATGACAACGATATCTGTTAAACCGACAGCGGTTGTTTCAAAAGTAGCTGCAGGAATGCCAATTTATGCGGAAGAAAATATTATCGACTATATCTATTTACCTGCTTCTGAAATTCGCCCTGGCGTTGAAATATTTGGATTGATTGTAGATGGAGATAGCATGAATAAGCAGTTTCATAATGGAGACATTGTAATTATTGAGAAGGATTCACCTGTTGAAAATGGACAGGTAGGTGTCGTAATGATTAATGGATATAACGCCACTTTAAAAAGAGTGAAATACTTTGATAACTCCATCCTTTTAATGCCCGAATCTGATAACCCTGAGCACGATGTGCAAATATATAACATGGATGATGAGGTTAAAATTATCGGTAAAGTGGTCGGTCTACACCGTAAATTTAATTAATAGGAGGTGAGTAAATGTCTGTTCATAAAGACGATAACAGAGGGTACTTTTTTCATGTACGTTACAAAGATGCGTTTGGTAAAAACAAAAGATACCATAGTAAATATTTCACTCGATTAAAGGACGCAAAGGCAGCAGAGAGAGATTTTTTAAATAAGTTAGAATCATCTAAACCTAACATCATGACTTATGAATATGCGTATAAACACTACATGGATAATACAGAGCTCAGGGATAAAACAAGACGCAGAAAAATACATGAGCATCGTGTTCACATACTACCGCATTTTAAAGATATCAGACTATCAGAAATGACACCGGAGCAAGTAAATAAATTTAGAAGATACTGCATTGACCATTTTGGTACACTCAACTCTGCACGTGCTATTTTCACCACTTTTAGGACGGTTATCAATCACTCTATTAAATATTTGAGGAATACAAATAACCCTGTGTTATCTGTAAAAGCCATTCCCAGGGAAGCGACGCACCGAGAAACAATAGACCGGGGAACCTTTGATAAAAAAATAAATGAATTTGAAGATGTGAAATATAAAGAGTTGTCCATGTTGTTATTTTATTCCGGTTTACGGATTGGTGAAGCACTAGGGATAAAATGGCGCTACGTGTATTTTGATACAAATGAAATTTATTTAGCAGGTAAGGTAGAGGGAGAAACAAATGAATATCAAACATTTCTAAAAACAGAAAACTCTCAATCATATGTAGTGGTTCCGGATTTTATAACAGATATGCTCAAAGACCGATATGAACGGGAGAAAAAAGCACATAAATATTTTAATAACGAGTATTTTGTTTTTGGTGGATTAAAATCTGTGTGGTATGAGAATTATAACAGACAATTTAAAAAGATATTCCCTAATCTAACGATTCATTCTTTGCGTCATTCATATGCTAAATATCTATTAGATCAGGGCATACCAATGTATGACTTGAAAGATCTTCTCAGACATGACGACATTAAGACGACGATAAACACATACGGCAATTTTGACCGCAAAGGAAAGCATAAATCAATGAAATACTTTAACTAAAATAGCCTACCACAATCAAGTGATAGGCTACTATTAAAATAATTTTGTCATGCAAATGTCATGCATTTAAGGTTAATACAATTCAAAAGACTGTCATATCAATGGTTGTATTTAACCTATACTTCCTTCCATCTCGAAGGAAATCAGACGGTTCATTTCTACCGCATATTCCATTGGAAGTTCTTTTGTGAATGGCTCAATAAAGCCCATTACAATCATTTCTGTCGCTTCTTCTTCACCGATACCACGGCTCATGAGATAGAATAACTGCTCTTCTGATACTTTAGAAACTTTCGCTTCGTGTTCAAGAGAGATATTGTCATTTAAAATCTCATTATAAGGAATCGTATCTGAAGTGGACTCATTGTCCATAATCAGCGTATCACATTCGATATTTGAACGTGCACCCGTTGCTTTTCTTCCAAAATGCACTTGTCCGCGGTATGATACTTTACCGCCGCCTTTAGCGATGGACTTGGAAACAATTGTTGAAGATGTGTTCGGTGCTAAGTGAATCATTTTCGCACCCGCATCCTGCAGCTGGCCTTTACCGGCAAGAGCAATAGATAATGTCATACCACGTGCGCCTTCTCCTTTAAGGAAAACAGCAGGGTATTTCATTGTGATTTTAGAGCCCATATTACCGTCAATCCATTCCATTGTACCGTTCGCATCAACGAAAGTACGTTTTGTCACCAGGTTGTATACGTTTCTCGCCCAGTTCTGGATTGTTGTATAACGGCAGTAAGCATCTTTCTTAACAATAATTTCAACAACAGCTGAGTGAAGTGAATTTGTTGTATAAACAGGTGCAGTACAACCTTCAACATAGTGTACGCTTGAACCTTCATCACAGATGATTAAAGTACGTTCAAACTGTCCCATGTTTTCAGAGTTAATGCGGAAATACGCCTGTAACGGTGTATCCAGTTTAATACCCGGCGGGCAGTAAATGAATGATCCGCCGGACCATACAGCAGAGTTCAATGCCGCAAATTTATTGTCAGAAGGCGGTACTACAGTCGCCCAGTATTCTTTAAAGAGTTCTTCATTCTCGCGCAGGGCAGAGTCTGTATCTTTAAAGATCACACCTTTATCTTCTAAATCCTGTTCCATATTGTGATAAACCACTTCTGATTCATACTGTGCAGAAACACCTGCGAGGTATTTTTGCTCTGCTTCAGGGATACCCAGTTTATCAAATGTTAATTTGATTTCTTCAGGTACTTCGTCCCATGAACGTTCAGTCTTTTCAGATGGTTTTACATAATATGTGATTTCGTCAAAGTTTAATTCTGATAAGTCTCCGCCCCACATAGGCATTGGCATTTTGTAGAAATGTTCCAATGACTTCAGTCGGAAATCAAGCATCCACTGTGGCTCTTCTTTCATTTTGGAGATTTCACGTACAATTTCTTCTGTTAAACCACGATCTGAACGGAAAATTGAAACGTCTTCATCATGGAAACCATATTGATATTCTCCGATATCCGGCGCTTGTTTAGCCATGTTAGTCACTCCTTAATATTATTTACTTTCCGAGTCTTTGACACCTTTTTCAAGTGCCTTCCAGGTTAATGTTGCGCATTTGATGCGCGCTGGGAACTGGCTGACTCCGGAAAGTGCTTCGATATCCCCGTCTTCTTCAGGAATATCATAATCTTCCCCAAGCATCATTTTGCTGAATTCATCACCAATCGCTAATGCTTCATCAAGTGTCTTACCTTTTATCGCTTCTGTCATCATCGATGCGCTGGACATAGATATCGAGCAGCCTTCTCCATCAAACTTTGCATCTTTTACCACATTCCCGTCCACATCAAGTGTGATACGGATGCGGTCGCCGCATGTCGGGTTGTTCATATCGACAGTCAATGTTCCGTCTTCAATCATCCCTTTGTTTCTCGGATTTTTGTAGTGGTCCATAATGACGGATCGATACAGCTGATCCAGATTATTAAAATTCATAAGAGAAAAACTCCTTCGTACGTTTAAGCCCGTCGATAAATATATCTATCTCTTCTTTTGTGTTGTATATATAAAAACTTGCTCGTGCTGTAGCTGATACACCCAGCCATTTCATTAAAGGCTGTGCACAGTGATGACCTGCTCTGACTGCGATTCCTTCGGAATCCAGTGCCGTTGCAAGATCGTGCGGATGTACATCTTTAAGATTAAAAGTGATTAAACCGGCCCGTTTTACAGGACCGTAGATTTCAATCCCTTCAATCTCTGACATCCGTCTGTATGCATAATCAGTCAGTTCCTGTTCATAATTCAAAATCTCTTCTGCATTAATTGACTCGATATAGTCAATTGCTGCTTTCAGTCCAACAGCTTCGGCAATCATTGGTGTACCTGCTTCAAACTTCACAGGAAGTTCAGTCCATGTTGATTCATATAAACCAACAAAATCTATCATATCTCCACCATACTCTATAGGCGCCATATCATCAAGCAATTGCGCCTTGCCGTATAATACGCCGATACCTGTCGGACCGAGCATTTTATGGCCGCTGAAGCTGTAGAAGTCCACACCTAAATCCTGAACATCGACTTTCATATGCGGTACTGCCTGAGCACCGTCAACACTGATATATGCATCATGGGCATGGGCAATTTCAGTGATGGCTTTAATATCATTAATTGTGCCGAGCACATTTGACACATGCGTTACTGCGACAATTTTTGTTTTATCATTGATCACAGACTCTACACTCTCTATCTTGATTGAGCCGTCGCTCTCAAGCGGAATAAAGACCAGCTTGGCATTCTTTCTTTTCGCAAGTTCCTGCCAAGGGACGATATTCGCATGATGCTCCATTTCAGTGACAACAATTTCGTCGCCTTCTTCAACCAGGGCATCACCGAAACTTCTTGCAACGAGGTTAATCGATGCGGTGGTTCCGCGAGTAAAGACAATCTCTTCATATCTTTTTGCATTAATGAAGCTTCTGACTTTCATTCTTGCCTGCTCATACGCATCGGTTGCTTTTGTACCGAGCGTATGCACACCGCGGTGAACGTTTGAATTATATTCACTATAATAATCGTTCATCGCATCAATCACCTGTACCGGTGACTGGCTTGTTGCAGAAGTATCAAGATATACCAAGTCTTTGCCGTTCACTTTTTGATCAAGTATAGGGAAGTCTTTTCTAATGTCAGCTACGTTCATTTTGAAAAACCCCTTTAATACTTATTTAGATAATACTTTAAGTTCAATAACTTCTTTCAACTGGTTTCTAACAGATTCAATCGGAAGTTTTCTGACTACCGGATCTAAGAAACCATGGATAACCAGTCTTTCTGCTTCTCTTTGTGAGATTCCGCGGCTCATTAAATAGAAGAGCTGAATCGGATCTACACGTCCGACAGATGCAGCGTGTCCTGCAGTCACGTCATCTTCATCAATCAGAAGAATCGGGTTTGCATCCCCGCGTGCTTTCTCACTTAACATGAGTACACGTGATTCCTGCTGTGCGTCACTTCTTGTACCGCCGTGTTTGATGTGGCCGATACCGTTGAAGATACTTGAAGCACTGTCTTTCATGACACCGTGTTTCAGAATATGGCCGGCACTGTCTTTACCGTATTGAACAATCTCACTTGTAAAGTTCAGTGTCTGACTGCCGCGGCCGACAACAACGATTTTTAAGTCCGATTTGGAGTTATCCCCGATCAGATAAGTGGTATTGTCATTGATGACATTTGAGTCATTCATTAAACCGAGCGCCCAGTCAACCGTTGCATCACGGTAAACAACACCGCGGCGGTTGATATAGCCCGTCATACCTTCCGCAAGAAAATCCACTGTACCGTAATCAACTTTCGCATTGTCGTTCGCAATCACTTCAGAGATGATGTTAATCTGCTCTTTAGACTGATCAACTGTTGATAGATAGCTTTCAACATAAGTGAGTTCACTGCCCTCTTCAGCCACGATTAATACATGGTTGAAAAGTGATGCATCCACATCATCATGAAGAACAACCATCTGTACCGGATCCGGTACCTGAACGTTTTTAGGAACGTATACAAATAATCCGCCGTTTAACATCGCTGCATGGTATGCAGTCAGTTTGTGGTCGTCTATTTTCACGCCGTCTGTCATAAAGTATTTTTCAACCAGTTCAGGATGGTTATGAGATGCTTCGATGATGTTTTCAATGATTACACCCTGTTCCTTCAACTCATCAGATACTTGAAGATATGCCGGTGTATTGTTGTGCTGAACATAGATGTTTTTTGTATTTTCAATATCAAGCAGATTTTTTACAGCTTCCGGCAGCTCGTCCAGACTGTCATAAACCGGGCTGTCTACAACCGGTTTCGATACTGTAAAGAAATCCCACTTTGTAATTTTAGTCTTGTCAGGCTTTGGCATGTCAAGATTATTAAATTTTTCAAGCGCTTCTTTTTTCTTGCTGATTAATAAGTCGGACTCACCGCGCTCAGTCGCACGATTGATAACTTCATCAGCATTTATAATGAATTCCTGTGATTCAGTAGTCATTAGAGAATCCTCCTGTCTTATTTATCAGTTTCAATTGTCATATCTTCAATACCAAGTTCTTCTTTAATCCACTCGTAACCTTCAGCTTCCAGACGTTCTGCAAGTTCTTTACCGCCGGATTTAACAATGCGGCCTTTCATCATCACATGAACAAAATCAGGTGTGATGTAGTTTAGAAGTCTTTGGTAGTGTGTGATAATCAATGAACCGAAGTTGTCACTGCGAAGTTCGTTAATACCTTTAGATACAACTTTAAGTGCATCAATATCAAGACCGGAGTCAATCTCATCGAGAATACCGAACTTTGGCTCAAGCATCATTAACTGAAGAATTTCATTACGTTTTTTCTCTCCGCCTGAGAAACCTTCATTCAAATAACGTGTAGACATGTCTAAATCCATTTCAAGGAATTCCATGTTTTTATCCAGTTTTTTGATGAACTGCATTAATTTAATTTCATCGCCTTCTTCACGCTGTGCATTAATCGCAGAACGCAGGAAATCCGAGTTTGTTACGCCGGAAATTTCAGAAGGATACTGCATGCCGAGGAATAAACCGGCCTGTGCACGCTCATCAACTTCCATTTCAAGCACATCTTCACCGTCAAGAAGTACTTCACCTTCAGTTACTTCATAACGCGGATGACCCATAATTGCTTGAGCTAAAGTTGATTTACCTGTACCGTTTGGTCCCATAACAGCATGAATTTCACCTTGCTTAAGTGTAAGATCCACACCTTTTAATATTTCTTTACCGTCGATTTCGACATGTAGATTTTTGATTTCTAAAACAGAAGTCATTTACTAATCCTCCAATAAGAATTTTTGTTTTTCATACTTTACTTAGTTTATAATAATTCTAAATTATAGTCAAAGACTCAATGTATGAATTTTAAACAACACTTATATATTATAACGTAAATACACATGCCTTAAAAGGGAATCACACCAATAAAAACAGTCTTTCACCGTATAAACGGCGAAAGACTGTATCAGTGAAAAGTTTTAGAACCATTCTAAAACTCTCTCTTTATATTTTTCTCAATGTTCCGGCTGTTTTTATCACTTTGTTTGAAGCGGCAGACTATCATCTTCCGCCCATTCTGATAATGAACCGTCATATACAGATACATTTTCCTGACCCAGCTTATCTAACAGCACTTGAGTCCATGTCGCCGCTATTGCACTGCCGCAGTACGTAATCACTTTTTTATCTTTATCGAGAAGTCCTTTTTCTTTAAATATTTCCCTCAAGGTATCATCATCATAGATTCCACCGGTTTTCGGATCACTTAACGCACCGAAGAAGACATTTTCAGCACCGGGGATATGTCCGGGACGTGCATACGTATCAGCTTCACCGTTATAACTTTCTGGCGGAAGACTGTCCAGTATGATTGTTTCGTCATCTTCAATTGCCTGTAACACGTCATTTTTATCTGCGTATAACTCCGGACGTCTTTCGATATTCAGATTTCCTTTTGGATATCTCCCGGGTATACTGCTGATGGGCCGGTCTTCTCTCACCCATTTGTTAAAGCCGCCGTCAAGAATCGCGGTATTTTCGAACCCTTCAAACTTCAACTGCCAGGCAAGTCGTGATGCCCAGTCGGATGCTGCAAACTCAGCGTCCACCTGGGGACCGCGGTCGTATATCACGACAAATGATTTATCATCAACACCGAGTGCTTCCATTTTCTCTTTGAATTCATCATGCGGAATAACCGCAAAATTATAGCCGGCATCCGGATCGGACAAGTCATTTTTTAAATCCGCATACACTGCGCCGGGAATATGTCCGGCATCATACACTTCCTGACCGCTCCATGTCTGATAATATCCGCCTGATTCTGGAATTTTCAAAAATGTTGTCGCTTCAATCAACCTAAGATTCCTATCATCCAAATGATCTTCCAGCCAGTCTGTAGATACAAAATGCGGAACTGTTCTTGTCATACTATCACCCTTATAATTCATATTTAATCACTATGAATTAATATTAGCATTTTTTTGTGTTGTTTTAAAGTATAGTGCATGCCTTATATACAAAAAAGACATACCTCACCGGTATGTCTTTTCAATCGTCTTTCAAACAATATTTAAATGTCTTATTTAATAATATCGAGTGTAAACGGCGGTTTATATAATTCACCGTTTAATGACTTAATAATACCAATTACGATAAACACGTAAGTCAGTACCGTAATGACCGGACCTAAAACAAATCCGATTAAAATCGCAGTCGTCAACCACGCAACAAACATATAAATCGTATAAGACAGGCCGAAGTTTGCGACATTTCTAAGCCCTTCTGCAGTTGCCGGATCATCATCTTTTTTCACAGCCCATAAAATTAACGGTCCGACAACCAGCGTAAATATTGCCAGTACATACGAAACCAAAACCAATGACTGGTCAAATTTCTTCTCTTCCACTTCCATTTTATACACTCCTTCCAGAGCATTGTAATATCACACCGAAGTTGATTTCATTATAACATCCGGTTTTTTACTATACAAATGATACACTGAAACGTCAACAAAAAAGACGCCCGGAGGACGTCTTCATTATTTATTCTGCCGGAATTACCGCACCATCATAATTTTCTTCAATGAATGATGTAATTTCTTCACCCTGCAGTACTTCAATTAACTTTTGAATATCTTCTCTGTCTTCATCACCTGCACGTACCGCAATTAAGTTCGCATATGGAGAGTCACCATCTTCAAGTGCAATTGAATCTTCAAGCGGGTTCAAGCCGCCGTCAAGTGCATAGTTGGAGTTGATAATCACAGCAGGCGCTTCGTTGTTGTTGTACATTTCAACAAGCAGTTCCGGTGCTGTCTGATTATTAAAATCAAAGTCATGCGGATTTTCTGTGATATCATCAAATGTCGCATCCTGAATTTCAATACCGTCTTCAATTTCCACTAATCCGGCATTCACGAAGAATGATAAGAAACGGCCTTCTTCAGCCGGGTTGTTAGACACCAGAATAGTTGAACCGTCCGGAATCTCTTCAAGTGAATCATAATCGTTTGAATAAACTGCCATCGGCTCAATATGTACATTCCCAGCACTGACTAAATCATATCCGTGGTCTGCTATTTCACCTTCTAAGTACGGCACATGCTGGAAAAAGTTCGCATCGACTTCTTCATCCGCAAGCAGTCTGTTTGGTGTTGTATAATCATTGACGATTTCAACGCTTAAATCAATACCTTCATCTTCCAGAATCGTTGCCGCTTCCTCTAGAATTTCCGCATGCGGTGCCGGACTTGCTGCAACAATCAGTTCTGATGGTTCGCCGTTATCCGCTTCACCGTTATCATCCGACTCATCAGAACCGTTTCCGCAAGCCGCTAACGCCAGTACAAATACTGATAATGTAAATAATAATAAATACTTTTTCATAAACTTAAATCCTTCTTTCCTTATATTTTTTATATAAAACGACTATCGCTTATCCACAGATTTAGTGAGCAGATCACCAATAATCTGAATGATAAATACAATAATCAGGATTACTACAGTCGCAACTAATGTTACATCACTCTGACTCCTTGTGAAACCAACCATGTAAGCAAGGTTACCGAGTCCTCCTGCACCAATAACACCGGCAATCGCAGTAGAACCAACAAGCATAATGGCTGTCACTGTAATTCCCGAGATCAGTGCAGGCAGTGATTCAGGCAGCAGCACTTTCCATATAATCGTCCATGTACTTGCCCCCATGGACTGTGCCGCTTCAATAACACCTTTATCAATTTCCTTTAAGCCGATTTCCACCAGTCTCGCATAAAACGGGGATGCACCGATAATTAAAGCAGGCAGTGCGCCCTCGACACCCATAATCGTACCCATGACTGCTTTTGTAAACGGAATTAAGAGGATAATCAGTATAATAAATGGAATCGCCCTGAAGAGATTCACAATAAATGCGGTTGCCCCGTATAAAGGCGTACTCATCCTATTGTCACTCTTACTGGATAAAAACAATATAATGCCGAGTATGATCCCAAAAAGTGCAGTAAACACAGTCGCAATCCCGGTCATATACAAAGTATCCAGTGTCGCCTGCCAGACGACATCCCACCTGACATTTTCAAATGTAAACATCTCAACTAAATCTTCTCTAAACTCATTCATGGCTTTCCACCTCAACCGTCACGCCCTCTGCTTCAAGTGCAGTACTTAAAGATGCCAGTACACTGTCATCAATGTCCAATGCAACATACAGATGGCCGTAAGATTCATTATTGGTATTTTTTATATTGCCCGACAGGATATTTAAATCCAGATCATAGGACTTAATGACCTGTGAAACGACCGGGGTCTTTGTCTTCGTACCGACAAAGGCAAGCTTCAGTATTTTCGAATGCGGGAAAGCTTCACGGACTTCATCAATTTGAAGTGATGTTTCTTCATCATTAATATCATCCTTTACGAAACGTTCTGTGACCGGGTGTTCGGGGTTTTGGAACAGTTTTAAAACCGGACCGGTTTCAACGACTTTTCCGTACTCCATTACTGCCGCCTGATCACAAATTTTCCGTATGACATGCATTTCATGGGTAATCAGCACAATCGTAAGCTTCAGTTCCTCCCTGATTTTCTCAAGCAGATGAAGGACTTCATCCGTTGTTTCAGGATCGAGTGCACTGGTTGCTTCATCGCAAAGAAGCACCTCCGGATCATTTGCCAGTGCACGGGCGATACCGACACGCTGCTTCTGACCGCCTGAGAGTTCACTCGGATAGTTTTTCTCCCTGCCCTTAAGTCCGACAAGTGTCACAAGTTCATTCACCCGTTCCCGTCTGCGGTTTTTCGGTACCCCTGCAATCTCCAGCGGGAAGCTGATGTTTTCTTCAACCGTTCGCGACCATAACAGATTAAAATGCTGAAAAATCATTGATACTTTCTGTCTTTTCTTTCGGAGCGACTGCTTCGATAATTGATTAATGATATCTCCGTCAATCTCAATATCTCCTGAAGTCGGTATCTCAAGCCCGTTCAATAAGCGAATCAGTGTTGATTTCCCTGCACCTGAATAACCAATAATACCGAATATCTCCCCTTTTTTGATTGTCAGGGACACATCATCTACTGCGGTGATATCCGCATTTTTGGTGTTAAATATTTTTCCGACATGCTTAATATCGATCATATCACTTCATCCAGACTATGATTTATTTACAATAAAAAACCTACTCATTCACTATGATATGAGCAGGCTTTTTTATCCGCCCCTCATCTTCGAACGTATAATTCAGTGAATTGGCACCTTGTCTCTAATTGACGGTTGCCGTGGCTTCAACGGGCACTTCCCTCCACCACTCTCGATAAGAGTGTTCTCTATTGAATTGTCATAATATTATCATCACCGAGTAATATAGTCAACATTATTCTGACGAAGTTTCTGCTTTTATTTATTTCATTAATAACCATTCAAAATAAATGATTAATATTCATCTACTCTATTTTTAACACAGACTCAAATGATTCAGATGCCCCATCTCTAAAGAATATTCATCACCATGGTCACACTAACATTTATCGACTGTAAAAGAGCAATATGGTATCATGTATGAAATTCTAAATATTCAAAAATATAAAGTTGTATTGTGAAATCTATGTCACTGTATACATATTTTAACTGGATGGCATAAATAGAGATTATTTATATTAACGGAGGGATTGAATGGAAAGTTTAATTCATGAGGATAATACACTGTTTGTTTGGATGATTGTCATTTCTGTCGTTGCGCTTGCATTAACTTTGGAAAAACGTTTCACCTGGGCTCAGAAAATCAGTGCCACAATGATCTGCCTATTTGCCGGTCTCGCTCTCGCAAATATCAGACTGATTCCATTTGAGTCCTCAGTGTATTCCAATATCAACGATATTATACTGCCGCTCGCAATTCCAATACTGCTTTTGAAATGTGATTTAAAGAAAATATTTAAAGAATCCGGTCATATGTTTATTACATTCAATGTCGCCGCACTCATTTGTTTTATCGGTGCACTCCTGGTCCCATTGTTTCTCGGCAGTATGGATGGCATCAGAGAATATGCTGCAGCTCAAACAGGTGGATGGATCGGCGGTACTGTTAATGTCGTTTCATTATCACAAATATTTGATTTAACTCCCGAATGGCTGTTTGGAATTACAATCGTCGGTAATTTATTTGTCGGCATCATGATTGGTGTACAAGGGCTCTTATATCAGTCAAAATTTCTTAAAAATCATTTTAGATACGGCAGCTCAGAAGAAAATATGAACGCGTTTGATGCGGGCAGCACACAGGCGGATGAAAAACCAATCACAATCGCTTCGATTTTTCAGGCACTGGCTATTGGTTTTATTGTACTTTCCGCGTCTACATTAATTGCAGAATGGGTGAACAGCTTTGAAAACACCGGTTTTGTAATTGAACAAATTTTTGGCAACATATTCATTCTGATGACAATCATCACAACAATTCTGGCATCACTTTTCCCCGGCATTCTTGGTAATATACCGGGAACTGATAAAATCGGATTAGTATTATTGTTAATGTGGTTTGTGACAGTCGGCACTACCGCGGACCTCGGCACTGTCATTGAATCCGGTGTGGTTGTATTCCTGCTTTACACTGCTGTATTTATTTTTGCTACCGCGCTGATTCTGCTGCTCGGGAAAGTATTTAAGTGGAGAATTGAAAATATGTTCATTTCATTAAATGCATGTATCGGCGGCCCGCCGACTGCGGTCGCTTTAATCGCTGCACAAAAATGGAACAAACTTTTAGTCCCGGCAATTCTTGTCGCATTATACGGTATTATTATCGGTAATCTTGCCGGTATTGCGGTCGGTAATATATGGGGCGCACTTCCGTTTACAGGGGAATAAACAAATGAAATCCAATCTCAAATCGGATAACAAAAACCGCCGGACGGCGGTTTTTGTTTGTTTATTGCTTATCAGTCTTTCGGCAGTCATTGTTGATACAACCTTCTCTAGTGCTTCATTACCTCCACCAGTTTAGTAACAGATTCAAATGCATATACTGAATGTTTCAGTTCACCCTGCTCAAATATCAGGAGTGCTGGTGCCGACTGAACATGATACGTATTGATAAACGTTTCATGGTAATTCAAATCAACCGGTGTGTATTGAACCCCCACCACTTCAGCTGCGATACCAAGCATTCTTTCTGCAATCTGGCAGTTTGCACAAATTGGTGCATAACCGAATATAATCAATTGTTCTTCAGACTGAATAAGACTGAATAAATCTTGGGTCTGTAACTCTTCTTTCATCATACTTTCCTCTCACTAAACTTGGGTTGACCTGAAATCCCTGACGCTCCAGTACATTCGCAAGATAGTCCACCGGACACCTTGCGACCGCACCGAATTTTGGATCAATATAAATGTGTTTACTTTCACTTAAATGTTTTTTAAACCATTGTCTGATTTTACGGCCCTCTTTATCTGCATCGGACAGTATATAAATATCCGTCACCGCAATTTGATCAAGTATATCATCAAGCTTTGACACCCCCATGGTACCAAATGTACAAATAATTTGTACAGGTTCATTAAGAACTGCTTCCACCCGGTGCTTGTCGGATTTGCCTTCAACAATAATCACTTTATCAGAAAGATACATTTTTATCACCCTTAGTGTTTGATATGATATAGAAAAACTCCAGACAGTTATGTCCAGAGTTATCGATTACGCACCCGTCATTTCATCGTATGCGTCTGCATCCATCAGCCCGTCAAGCTGTGATTCATTTGTCAGTTCCACTTTAACCATCCAAGCCCCTTCATAAGGCGATTCATTGACGAGTTCAGGACTATCTTCCAACTCCTCATTTACTTCAATCACTTTACCGTCTACAGGTGCATAAAGTTCAGATACTGTTTTTACAGATTCAACACTGCCGAATGACTCCCCTTGAGTCATTTCATCATCTGCTTCAGGAAGCTCAACAAATACAATATCCCCGAGCTCCGACTGTGCAAATTCAGTAATACCGACAACTGCCGTATTTCCTTCAACTTTCACCCATTCATGGTCTTCTGAGTATTTCAAATCTTTTGGTGCTGCCACGATAACAACCTCCCCTATATTCTATACACTTCTATAATGACATAACTTGAAACACTTTAGCAAGATTTAAATTATTACTTGACTGCTTCGTAGGATGATTCCTTAAACCCTAATATTACCGTCTCATCCGTTACGAGAAGCGGACGTTTAATCAGCATACCGTCACTTGACAGCAGCTCTAATTTTTCATCATCAGACATCCCTTGAAGACGGTCTTTCAAATCAAGGTCTTTATATTTTTTCCCGCGTTTATTAAAGAAATCATCTATCGAATCATCAGACTGCGCCACAATATTTTTTAATGTTGAAGCAGACGGCGGTGTTTTTACCATATCATGCGATTCAAAATCAATATTGTGATCACTTAAATATTTTTTGGCCTTACGGCATGTGGTACATTTTGGATATTCATAAAGTATTGTCATGATTTTCCCTCCATTACATTGTTATCTATAATTATACATGAGGGATGTGTATCATCAAAAGATTTTTAAAGTGCAAACACATTTCTTTTCGGAATTTTTGATGGTACACTGAACGTAATTATCATTACTGGAGGTTATTATGGAATCGATTAAAACGCATGAAGATTTCAAACAGATTATCAGCGGCAGCAATAAAGTGATTATTAAATTTTTTGCAGACTGGTGTCCGGACTGCACAAAAATGAATATGTTCATTCCGCCGATCCTGGAAGAATACAACTACATTAACTGGTATGAGTTAAACCGGGATGAAGTCGAACAGCCGGCATTGGATTATGACGTAATGGGTATTCCAAGTCTTTTAATTTTTAAAGACGGAGAAAAACTTGCCCACCTGCATTCCGCCAATGCCAAAACACCGGAACAGGTCCGGGAATTTCTTCAGGAACATCTGTAAAATGAATTGAATCACAAAAACGGACGGGGCTTCCCGTCCGTTTTGTTATTCATATGCTTTCAATGCATTCCTGATTTTTGATGCATGTACTTGTCCGGGTGCTGCAGTGTCCACTACATAGCCGTATGTCATACAGGAACCAAATGCTCCGCCGGCGAGCCGGGTGATGACACCGGTCTCTCCCATTGAAATACCGACAATTTTCGGTCCAAGTGCTGACTTTCCTTTACGCACTGCACTGAGAACACTGAGTGTGTCGGTGCCTGACTGCGGTCTGTAGGCCACCTTCAATATATCGCCGCCTGAGACATTCATACGGTATAATAATTTTTGCATCTCTTCAAGTGTCGGTGTCTGATTGAAATCATGATTGCTTAAAAGCACCTTTACATTCTTATTTTTCGCATGATCAATCAGCTGACTGACCACCTGCTTATCACTGTCGTATTCAATATCCACTATATCGACTGCACAACGCTCAATAACGTTCCGGAGGAGGGACTGGTATGATTCAACTGTCCGCTGACCTTCTCCGCCTTCTCTTCTCGTCCGGTATGTGTATATTACAGGATGTGTCTTAAAGACACTTAAAATATCATTCACAGTGTTGATGTGCGCCTCATCATCGAGAGCATCAAAATAGTCCGCCCTGATTTCAAGAATATCAAAATCATCCTGATACCTGCTGTAGTGTTCATATGACTGTTTAATATTTTCATGAAGTGTTTTTGTTGTAGATACCACAATTTTCGGCAGACCAGTGCCGATCTCGATATTTTTAACCTGCATGCCTTCACCCCGCATTGATATTATTGATTTATTATACATGATTTTCTTCATAATGAAAAAAGCAGAACCGGATAACCTCCGGTTCTACACACTGTCACTTTATACACTTCATTTATTATTCTGCAACTTCTACGTTTAAACTCACATCAACATTTCCTCGGACTGCCTTGGAGTACGGGCAGAATTCATGTGCCTGCTCCAGATATTTCTCAGCATCATCCTGGGACATGTTTTTCACTTTTGCGTGAATGTCCACTTCAAGTTTCGGACTTTCTGCATTCTCATCATCCGCGAGACGGACAGTTAACGTTACTTCCGGTGCTGCATCACGCACACCGCCTTTTTTAATCATCAGGTCAAATGCTCCGTTGAAACAAGACGCATAACCCGCCGCGAACAGCTGTTCCGGATTCGTGCCGTCACCTTCTTGGTCCGGTGGAAGTACATTCACATCAATTGCTTTATCATCTGTTGCGACATGTCCTTTACGACCGCCTGTATTTGTTGCACTCGTTTCATATTTTACTGCCATTACATTCTACCTCCTAATTAATGATTCACAGTCTTTTTACCCAAGTTTCGGAAAGACTAATCATTTTAGAAAAAAGAATATTATTTTTCTTTCTCTGTATCCGCATCTTCATCCAGTTTCTCTTTTTTAATCAGCTGCGTCACCCCGCCGAGGAGAAGTGTCAGCATTAATCCGATGCCGCTCAATAAATAAAGCAGCATAAACATTTCAGAATATCCGCTTCCCGGTGTATAGTCGACTTCAATGGATGTCGGCAGTAAAATCACCACACTCGTATATAAGGCTTCAGTAAAACGCATACCTTCTGTTCCCATAAAGAAAATGACACCGCTGAATATAATAATCAGCAACATGAACAATATTGCCCGCAGTGACTCATGTTTTAAAATACGTACCAGATTCTTTAAGTTTCTTCTGACCGCCAGCAGCATCGATACCATCGCACTCTTCCATTCTTTTTATGATTTATTTTTAATATAATCGTTTTTTAAAAGTCCCATAAAGTACGCATCTTTATATTCACCTTTAGTATAAAAATGTTCCCTCAGAATACCTTCCGTCACAAAACCGGCTTTTTCATAGATATACCTGGCTTTTTCGTTATCTCTGTCAACAAACAGATATACCTTATGAAGGTTCAGTGTCTCAAATGCGTATGCCACACCTTTTCTAAATGATTCTTTCGCATACCCTCTGCCACCGTATTCCGGTGCTATAATAATTTGAATTTCACATTGCCTGTGAATATAATTAATTTCCACCAGCTCCACAATACCGACCACTTCTCCGTTATCTTCGACAACAAAGCGCCTTTCCGTATCACTCAGAATATGCTTATCGTACAACCGTTTTAATTCTGTAAACGATTCATACGGCTCTTCGAACCAGTAGGACATAATCGAATAGTCATTATTCAGCTTATGAATAAAAGGGAGATCCATTTCTTCAAGTGCTCTGATTTTCATCTTATTACCTCTCAAATGATTGATTTTCTTCATTATATCAAAAAATATCTCCTGGACGATGGTTCCATTTTCTAAAAATATATTTAATAAGACCGGTACAAATGTTATAATCATCTTAATTTTCAAAAAATAATCAACTGAAAGGTGGATGATGATGAGACATCCTGTAATCATTGTCGGCGGCGGCATTGCCGGATTAAGAACCGCTTCACTCTTACAAAAGAAAAACATTTCCTTTATACTGCTTGAAGCAAGAAACCGCACCGGCGGCAGAATATTAACAGAAACGGTTGACGGTCATCATTATGACCTTGGACCGACATGGTACTGGCCGGAGAGTGAACCTGTAATCACGAAACTGATTACCGACTTAAACCTGGAAAGTTCTGAACAGTACAATACCGGTCAAAGCATCCTTGAATTATCCGGTCACCCACCGGTTAAAATGGATTCAAAAAATGTGAACAGACGGTGTGTGCGGCTCTCAGGCGGAATGAAATCATTGACAGACGCCGTGTCAGAAAATATATCTGAATCCAGTATCATACTGAACACTAAAGTCACAGGCATGACCAGAGAAAATGGCGGGACCATCACACTGAATACTGACCATTCTGTTGAGAAAACAGAGAAAAAGTTTTCTGCAGATTTTGTGGTATTCGCCCTGCCGCCGAGACTGTTAATTGAAAATATATCATTTAAACCATCACTTCCGGAAAATGTATACCTGGACCTTCTGAATAAACCCACGTGGATGGGAGCTCAGGCCAAAATACTGTTCACCTATCCGGAAGCATTCTGGAAACAAAACGGTCTTTCCGGTAATGCCGTCAGCTGGAACGGTCCATTAAGGGAAATTTATGATGCTTCAGATACATCAGGGGGCAATGCATTATTCGGATTTTTCAGTATGCCGCCTTCAGAAAGAACACACAAATCATTAGAAGAAATTAAAGCATGCGCCATCACCCAGCTCGTCCGCCTCTTCGGTTCTGACGCTGAACATTATCAATCTGTCCGGTTTAAAGACTGGTCGAGCGATGCGTATATGACCACTGCCGGCGACCGGTTGAATATTGAAAGTTTCCCTGCCTACGGTGAGGTGCCGCCGTATCTTGATAACGTCTGTTTTGCCGGTACAGAATGTGATGCCGTCAACGGCGGTCACTTAGAAGGGGCATTAAAAAGTGCCGAAGCCGCTTATGAAAAAGTCTTAAAAAATATTCAATCAGCTGCCTTATAGTATAGAAAAAAAGCGGCGCCCTAAAAATTTAGGGCGCCGCTGCTTTAATACGCTTTACTTCAATTCCGGCCAGAAATCTTTATTTGCTTCGATTAAGTCATCCAGAATATCTTTTGCGACTTTGGCGCTCGGTACTGTTTTGGATAAGGTCAGTGCCTGCCATAACTTCTGGTAGGATGCTTCAACAAATGCTTCGACAACCAGTTTCTCAACGCCGACCTGCTGCTCCATTAAGCTTTTCTGGAATCTAGGGATTTCACCAACAACCAGTTTTTCAGGGCCTTTACTGCCGACAAGACACGGTACTTCCACCATCGCAGTTGAATCAAAGTTCACAATCGCACCGTTGTTTTCAACAATCATCAGCATACGCTCTTTTGTGTTGAACGCAATTGCTTTTGCGAGGTCCACAATATAGGATGCGTGATCATCTGTTTCAAGCTTGGAATCTTCAGCAGTCCCTTTCTCAACAATCGCCTGACATTCTCCGAATACAAACTTCTCACGGCCGTCCATGACTTCATTGGCACGTGTATAATCTTTATTGGCATGTGCCACTTCATAATCCGGATACAGGTAGTACTTCAGGTAAGTGTTCGGTACAGTGGCAGGGTCAAGTGCCTGAACATCTTTCGCTTTTTTGAATGTACTGTTCCAGCTCGCTTCTTCACCCGGCATATCATCGCCGCCCGGTGTATAACCGAATTTGCTGACATGATCAGTGACATTCTTCATAATACTGTTCCCCTGCTTGTCACGAATATCAGTCCACCAGCCGAAGTGGTTCAAGCCGTAATAATCTACTTCAAACTCTTTGCGGGATTCGAATCCTTGAGTTTTCGCAATGATTTCTTCAATACCAATCGGCATATCACAGATGTTTAAGATATTGGATTCCGGTCTTAATTTACGAGTTGCTTCTGCGACAATTGCTGCAGGGTTTGAATAGTTCAACATCCATGCATCCGGTGAATATTTTTCCATATAATCCACCAGTTCAAGTACACCCGGAATGGAACGCATACCGTATGCGATTCCGCCCGGTCCACATGTTTCCTGACCGACGACACCATGCTTTAATGGAATCTTTTCATCCTGTTCACGCATTGCATATTTACCGACACGGATGTGTGCCATAACGAAGTCCACATCTGAAAATGCTTCCTCGGGATCTGTTGTCGCAATTAATTTAACCTCAGGCGCACGTTCTTTTAATAAAATTTCACACGCATCTGCGATGGTTTTCTGACGCTCACCGTCATTATCATAAAATTTGATAGTATCAATCGGAAATTCCTTCTGATAATCGAGCAGCATTAAGATAATCCCTGGTGTAAATGTGCTTCCGCCTCCGGAAATATTAATATTGAACTTTTTCATTACAAATTCCTCCAGTTAATTTTTTATAATTTACTTTCAAAATATTCTCTAACCTGTGGAACACTTAATCCGACAATCACCTGCATACTCTTACCGCTCTTAGCGATACCGTGTGACATTTGATTTGCGGTGAAGTATGAAGCATCTTCAACTTTCTCCGGATCATTTACTGTAATACGCAGTCGTGTTGCACAGTTTGTTACGTCTTTAATATTTTCTTTACCGCCTAAACCTTTTAGGAAGTATACTGCTTTTTCTTCAAACTCATCTTCAAACGTTTCCGTTTCTTCACTGTCGTCTGTTTGATTACTGTCGATGCCTTTTTTGGCATTCTTATAATCTTCTTTTGAGTAGAGCTTGTCTCCGCCTTCTTTCGTTCTGCCTGGAAGCGGAATATCAAACTTAACAATCAGCCATCTGAATAATACAAAGTATATGCCGACAAATATTAAACCAATAATAATCTGTGCAATATAAATGCCGCTGTGATTTGAGAATAGCGGTATCCAGTTAAACGACGCGATTTCAATCAAACCGCCGTTAATTAAGCCAACCACACCGAACATGTTCATCACAGTAACCATCGTTGCACCAATCACTGCGTGAAGTGCGAATAAGTACGGTGCAATGAACAGGAATGTAAATTCAAGCGGTTCAGTAATTCCTGCAAATACTGCAGTCAGTGTTACCGGTAATACAAGTGCAAGTACTTTCTTTCTGTTTTCCTTCGGTGTTGAGTAATACATCGCTAGCGCGATACCCAGACTACCGAACATCTTAATGTTACCCTGCATGAGGAAGCCGTGTGGATACAGTTCATTGAGCGGCTCAGTCGACCCTGAGAACTCTGTTAAATGAGACATCCAGTACGCTCTTAATCCTTCATTTACTGCAGCGGGACCAAATTCAAACGGTATATTCACGAAGTGATGAAGTCCTGTCGGAATTAAAATTCTTTCAAGGAAGTGGTACAGCCAGACACCTAGGTATCCTGAAGTAGTCATCACGCCCTGAAGTGAACCAATCGCCTGCTGCACAAACGGCCAGATGAAAGCAACCAGGAATGCAACTGGAATCATTACAAAGAATCCAATCATTACAACAAACGCAAGACCCTGGAATATCCCAAGCATTTCAGGTAGTCTTTTGCTGTAAAAACGGTTGTGAATCCAAACCACAATACTTGAAATGATAATGGCACCAATCACATTGGTATCAAGCGTTTCAATTCCTGCGATTTCCTTAACACCAGTTAAGTTTTCAACCCCTTGTGATAAGTCAATACCGAATACATCCGGCCACAGTGTCAAAATCGCATTAATATAATTATTAAATACCAGGTACACCATTAAAGCTGCAAGCGTTGCCTGTGCCGGTGCTTTTTTTGCCAGTGAAATCGGCAGACCGACAACAAACAATAATTCCATATGATCAAATATTGTCCACCCGGCATTTTCAATCAGCGACCAGACTTTGTTCCACATTGTGCCTTCTGCTGCGATGTCCCCCATAATAATCGGGTTATTAAACAATGTGGCAAAACCGAGTACTATCCCAAAAAATGCGAATAAAAGAACGGGAACAATCATTGCACTGCCAAACCTCTTTATAGCATCCATAGGCAAACCTCCTAAGTTTTTTTCTGTATATACAACATAACGTAAGCGTTTGCACATTTAAATATGTTTGACGCACTTAGAAATCACATAGTAAACTTGGGATATATTTTCACATGACGGAAATATTTCCGCAGGAGGTCAATCATCATGATTTTAGATCAATTAGTAAACAAGTATTATAAGGAACTAAGTGAAAATGACTTATATATTATTAAAACAATCCATGAACATGTCGCTGAAATGCGCAAGATGAAAATTCAGGATCTCGCTTCCCTGTCACTCACTTCTGTATCATCGATTCACAGGTTATGTATTAAACTTGGTTTTGACGGCTACAGCGATTTAAAAGCCTATATAAAATTAAATGAAGATCAAAGTGACCATAATGAGGACTTAATGGATTTGATGAATCATGACATCGAGCAGACATTTAACCATTTAAAACAGTTGAATTTTGATCAGCTGAATGAATCCATAGATAAAGCGCCTTATATTTATATTTACGGTACAGGTGCAGCTCAGGTGGAGGTTGGCAGTGAAGTCCAGCGGCAGCTTTTATCAATCTACAAGAAATCCATGCTTCTGAAAAATGAACTGGAACTGAACCTGGCAGTTGAGCAGATAAAAGGGGATGAACTGCTCATAATCATATCCCTTTCCGGTGAGACAAGAAATTTTGAAGAGATGATCCGCTTAATTAAAACAAGAGACATTAAATACATCAGTGTGACGACATTGAGGGATAATGTACTGGCTCAGAATGCGATGTACAATGTCTATGTCAATTCCACACCATTTCACTTATATAATGGTGTCGTAAATTCAAGCTTTCTACCCTATCACATTGTATTTGACGTCATCATTAGGAAATTCAATCTTTGGAAAGAACAGCAAAAATCTGTTGAATCGCACAAAGAAAAGTAAGTAAATAAATTAAGATATTCAGGTAACCGTTTTCGTACACTTCACAATATGAATAAAAAGAGTATAATTTCATATAGAATCCTATGAACGAAAGGCGACAGACGAATGCTCGAATATTTTTTAGGGCTTGAGCCCTGGCAGCAGGCCTTGCTCGCTACTATTGTCACATGGTGTACAACAGGTCTTGGTGCTGCACTTGTATTTTTAACTAAAGAAGTCAATGAACGATTTTTAAATGTCATGCTCGGATTTGCGGGTGGTGTAATGATTGCGGCAAGTTTCTGGTCGCTCCTAAAACCTGCGATTGAAGCAAGTGCCTCTCACCCGATTGGTGAATGGTTTCCGCCAGCAGTCGGCTTTATTCTCGGTGCTTTTTTTATTTACGGTTTTGATAAGCTGATTCCGCACACCCACCGAAACTCTAAAAGAAATGAAGGGTGGAATCCGGAACGCCACAGACGGAGTACACTGCTTGTGTTTTCATTGACGCTTCACAATATACCGGAAGGTCTTGCGATCGGTATTGCATTCGGGGCTGCCGTCCATGGTGATGCGCTCCTTGCGACAGGTGCCGCAACACTCGCACTCGGCATTGCGATTCAAAATATACCGGAAGGTACCGCTGTTTCAATGCCGCTCCGCGGTGACGGCATGTCCAGAACCAAAAGTTTTTTCTGGGGGTGGATGTCAGGAATTGTTGAACCGATTGCTGCGGTTGTCGGTGTACTGACGGTCGCTTACATGGAACCCGTACTGCCGTATGCTTTAAGTCTGGCAGCAGGTGCAATGATATTTGTTGTAGTTGAAGAAGTTATACCGAGTACACAGAAGAACGGTCATTCAGATATTGCTGTATTCAGTCTCATGTTTGGTTTTGTACTAATGATGATTCTTGATGTGGCACTTGGATAAAATAAAAGTCAGCCTCTTGATTTCAGAGGCTGATTTTTTAAGAGGTGGAAAGATGAGAACTGATTTTGATAATTGGACACCATATAATGTTGACCAAATTGCGGAACTGTTTAAGGAAGTAGAAATACACTGGGGTATCGGCGGCGGCTGGGCACTTGAATTATACAAAGGTTATCATTCAAGAGCCCATGATGATATTGATGTCATCATTTTCACCCGTGATGCACAGTATCTGCGTCATAAATTCGACGAGTTGACGTTTTATAAAGCAAAAGATAATACACTGATTAATTTTGCGGATAACGAACATATTGATGACAGCTATAGTATCTGGGTCAGTGAAGACGAGACATCTCCTTTTGTCTTTGAGTGCCTCTTGATTGATGTAACAGCAAACACATGGTTTTATAAACGAAATCGACAAATATACGGACCGGCGGACCAATTATTTATCACAAATGACAAAGGTATCCCATTCATTAAACCGGAAGTTCAACTGTTATATAAACTGGATGGTACTAAAATACGCGAAAAAGACAGATTTGATTTTGAAAAAACTGCACCTGATTTAAACCAGAAGGCGAAAGACTGGCTGAGATTACAACTTGAAACTCAAAAGAATCCATTCGATAAAAGTAAATGGTTAAGGACAGACTAAATAGAAGGTGGTGCAAGCATGGAAAAAGAATTAAAGCACTTTATACAAAATAGAATCGGTGACATTTACAGTGCTTCAATACTGGAAAATCAGGGATGTACTTCAACAGTTCAAAAAATAGCCAGTACCAGTGGTACTTATCTTCTTAAAAGCAGCACACAGGCGATTTACAAGAAATGGTTAAAAAAAGAAGCGGAAATAATGAAAAAACTGAGCAGAGAAGGTACTATTTCTATCCCTCAGTATTACGGTTTTTTAGATATGAATAATGGGAGCCATTTACTTATGTCTTTCGAAGATGGTGTGACTTTAACTCAGGCATTGACCAGCGATATCACCGAACCTGAAAAGCAGACATTAGTCGAAAGCTTTGGTACTTTTCTAGATGCTTTGCACAGTACTCACGGGTCTACACTCCATAGAGCTAAAAATTCCGGCTGGTTGGACACACAATTAAAATTCGCAGAAAAAAATCTGGACTATGATGAGACAGAAGGGGACGCTGACTTGTTGTCATATCTTCAAAATAACCAACCGAATGTTACTGTACCCACGATCATTCACGGTGACTGTACACCGGATAATGTACTAATTAAAAACAATGAAGTCTATCTGTTTATTGATATCGCAGGAATGACCATTGGTGATCCCAGATATGACGAAACGCTTGCGGTTAGAAAATTTTTAAATCACCCTGAATATCTTCAATCCTTTTACAAAGGATATACAAAGCATCAAGTCACCCCGGAAGAATTTAAATATTTCGATGCACTGTATGACTTTTTCTAATGGCAAACTATATTTCACGTGTCATAATATACTGCTGCTTTTTAAATCCGCGTTTTTCATAATAATCGACTGTCGGACTGCCGTATACGACTTTCACATCAATTTGTTTTACACCATATTCTTTAAATGTTTCCAGCGCGGCATCAGACAATGCATCCCCGACCCCTTCTCCTCTGTATTTATCTTCTACAAATAAATAACTGACAGTACCGAATGTTTTCTCAATATCCAGTTTAACAAATCCTTTAGTTAAACCGTCATCCCGATAGACATAAATCATCGATTTTCCGCTTTCTATATCATCTTCAAATACTTTGATGGTTTCAGCAGGGTTATTCATTGGATATAAACCAGAGAAGTGCTTGGATACATTGTTATGATAATCCGAAAGCAGCTCGATAAAACGCCACAATTCTTTCACTTCATTCTTTGTCATTTTTTCAATCATCGATCCCGCCTCCTTTAAAAAGTGATTTCAAGGTAACACGCTTACAGCCGCTTCTATGCTTTCAACACTCTATACCCGTAAATACAAAGATAATCTCCATTTCAGTATATTTCTAACCTAATGATAATTATTCTCTTTATGTTTTAAGGTTTTACATACCCTGTTCATCATGAACTACACTTTACTTCTCTTGAATATATTATTCCTAAACCATTCTGCAGACCAGGTGTAGATATACATTGCGGTCAATACATAAAATAGTGAGAAGAACGCACCACCTATAACATCACTCAAATAATGTGCATTAAAGTAGATTCTGGAATATAAAATCATGAACCAGATAATACTAATCACTGTAAAAGCACTATATCTTAGATATAACTTTTTTATATTCGGAATGAAAACCAGCAGTACAATTAAAATCAACAGCGAACTCGCTGTTGAATGACCGCTGGGATATGAGAAGCCCTCATCTACAGACAGGTGGCCTTCAGGCCGCTCTCTTTCGATAATGTTCTTAAAGATGACACCTGTTAAACCGCCGCTCGATACGACGGAGAGCATCCATAATGATAATAAATTATACCTCTGAAAGAATAGAATGACAGAAATAACGATCGTAATAATCACAACTGACGACGGGGCTCCGACTGTGGTAAAGAATGCCAGAACACCATTAAAAAATCCGCTGTTAAAATCAGGTGTGGTGCTACCATAAAGACTTTGAATACTTTGATTAATACTGCCTTCAATACCAGCAAATGAGGACTCAAAAAAATACATTGATAATGTAATCAGTGTAAATACAATGAGTGAAATAAATAAAATAAGAATGTATGATTTTTTAAATTTTATAAAGCTTTTTTTCTGCATCAATAATCACCTGCTGCTTAGTATACTAATTTTTTACTCAATCACTTTAACTTTTTATTCTTAAAATTAAAGTGATATTTCATTAAAATACAATGAATATCTTAAAAACGGAAATACTTAATTTAACTATCAAACATTTGCTTTACTGCTGTTCATCTTCTGTTTCTTTATCTTTCTTTACACTGACGATATAGGTGACCAAAAGAATCAGTGCAAAGACTAACGCAATGGTTCCGATTGTATTAGATAAAGGGACGACATCTAAATACGTCAAAAGTGCAATCACAAATAACGTTGGAATAGCTGTCAGAATCCTTATGGTTTTGTTCCGGTTCTGCCGCCTTCTTTCTACTAAATTCATATAAATCCTCCTAAATTTTAACTCATGTTATGACTATACCCAAAAATACTCAAATTAATTTTAAATTGAAAGGAAATATTCAGTAATAGTTTTCCTTTCACTGTCATTCATATGTGTACCCATTATTTTCAGATATATTTTTACATCAAATGAATGAGAGAAGGATAAACGATGCATCATATCACTATAAATTTTGATACACCCGTTTCAAAAGCGGTCGAACTTACTGTCAAAGAAACAGAACCATAAAAATAATTGTGCAAGTATCAACAATAACATTTTAAAATGAGATGATATCAAATTTAGTGATACATGTAAGAATTCTTAGATTGTCCTCCAAATTCAGTATGATACAATATATGTAAAAATTAAAGGTGTCTAATTATGAAAATTTTCGATGCACATTTCCATATTATTGACTATGATTATCCTATACAAGAAAATCAAGGCTACTATCCACCAAATTTCCAACTCAAAGAATATCGAAAATCTGCTGGCGCATTCGATATTTTTGGAGGCGCGATTGTATCCGGCTCTTTCCAAGGTTTTGATCAAAGATACTTAATACATACTTTAAGTCAACTTGACAAAAATTTTATTGGGATTACACAATTACCAATGACAACAACAGATGCTGAAATAATAGAATTAAATAAGCATGGTATTAAAGGAATCAGATTTAATGTTAAAAGAGGCGGTTCAGAAGATCTAAAATATTTAGAAGCTTTTTCCAATCGTGTTTACAATTTAGTTGGTTGGCATACAGAGATTTACATAGAATCAAAAAAATTAAAAGATATCAAAAACATAATCTTACGATTACCTAAAGTATCCATTGATCATTTAGGTTTAACTAAAGAAGGATTTTCCGACTTAAAGCATTTAGTTGATAATGGTGTCTTTGTTAAGGCTACTGGATTTGGACGTATAGAATTAGATCCAGTTAAAACTATTAAAGAACTGATGGCGGTGAACTCAAGCTCAATTATGTTTGGCACAGACCTTCCTTCTACCAGAGCAGGAAGACCTTTTAACAAATCTGATATTGAACTGATTCAAAATAATTTCAATACAGATGAACAAAATAAAATTTTTTATGAAAATGCAGCACACTTTTATAATATCCTATTATAAATTTTTGCCTTATATTACTGATTGTATTCGCAAATTTACATTTAGAATCAAGCATATTAAGCACAGCAATGTATTGATTCTGTGTTGTTTAAATAAACAAAACCCCGCAATCCTAATGATATCAAGGATTACGGGGTTTCTGTATGGAGACGGCGGGAGTTGAACCCGCGTCCAGAGACTTTGATACGTTTCTTTCTACGTGTGTAGTTCTTGTTTTAAGTTTTGCATGGTTGATGGTACAGAACTAACCTCAAGTCATGCTAGTCTTATTTAGCTCTCCTGAAAAGTCTTAAGACGGCAGACATTTCAGTGTATCCTGCTTAGGGTTGGATCATCGTCATGGGCCACAGGAAAGCTCATGGGATGATGCAGGCGCCTATTAGGCAGCTACTGCGAAATTGTTTTGTTTGCCAGTTATTATAAACTGAGTATCGTTGATGACGAAGTCGAAACCTCCGACACGCTTAAAACGCTCAAACAGCCCCTGTCGAATCCGGAACGTCCCCGGATTTAAAAACGACATTTTGTCGAGTAATCATTATAATAACAAATCTTACCGGTACTTTCAAGTATCATGTATGAGACAAACAGGTCCAACTCCCGCCGTTCTCATACTAATACTGATTCTTCATTGCCCGGTCTGCTTCACGTTTCATCTGTTTACGCTTCAGGTCTTCACGTTTATCGTACTTTTTCTTACCTTTTGCAACACCAAGCAATACTTTACATACACCGTTTTTGATATAGAGCTTCAATGGAATGAGCGCATTTCCTGTTTCCTGGATATGTCCCATCAATTTATTGATTTCTTTCCGGTGCAGTAATAGTTTACGTGTTCTTAAAGGATCATGATTGAACCGATTCCCCTCTTCATACGGTGCAATATGCATGTTATAGACATACATCTCACCACGGTAAACGCGGGCATAGGAGTCCTTTAAGTTCGCGGACCCCCGTCTGATGGATTTAATTTCTGTGCCCCTTAAGGCAATACCCGCTTCAATTGTATCTTCAATTGTATAATCATGGCTTGCTTTACGATTCTGAGCAAGCGGCTTCTGATGATTTTTTTTCATAAGCGTCCTACTTCTTTCCTTTTCGTTTTTTGGCAACTGATTTATAGAACGGTTTCTTGTTTTTCTTGCCGTTGTTATTATTGTCGTTTTTACTGTTATTGTTTCTCTTTTTCTTCTTATGATGATGTTCTTTTTTATTGTTTTTTGAACCTGATTTAATTTCAACAGGACGTGATCGTCTTTCACGCTTCACACGTTCCGGCATACCTACCACCTGAAAGTCAATTAACCGTTCTTCAATATTAACATCTGTCACTGTCACTTCAACCGGATCACCAATTCTGAACACTTTCGCTGTTCTCTCTCCGATTAAGGCCATATGCCTTTCATTAAACTGATAATGGTCATCTGTCATACTGGATACATGAACAAGTCCTTCAATGGTATTTGGAAGTTCCACAAACATACCAAAATTCATCACGCCGGCAATGACACCTTCATAGGTTTCTCCGACAAACTGCTGCATGTACTGCGCTTTTTTGAGGTCATCCGTATCTCTTTCAGCATCCTGTGCCCGGCGTTCGCGGCTTGAAGTATGTTCTGCCATTTCCGGCAGTATACTTTCCATTTTGTTGAGCGTTTTCTGATCTGTTCTACCCTCAATCAAATACTTCCGAATCAGCCGGTGGACGATTAAATCCGGATAACGACGGATCGGTGACGTGAAATGTGTATAGAATTCAGTTGATAACCCAAAGTGTCCGAGACTCTCCGGAGCGTAGCGTGCCTGCTGCATTGAACGGAGCATCATTGTTGAAATGACCATCTCTTCAGGACTGCCCTGAACTTCTTCAATAATATCCTGCAGTGCATGCGGATGAACATCATTTCCTTTTCCTTTAACGACAATACCAAAGTTAGTAATGAAGTCAAAAAACTGTCTAAGTTTCTCTTCTTTTGGATCTTCATGCACACGGTAGATGAACGGCACATCCATCCAGTGGAAATGTTCTGCAACTGTTTCATTGGCCGCAAGCATAAATTCCTCAATAAGTTTTTCACCAGTTCCTCTGTTTCTGAGTACGACCTCTTCCGGTGTCCCGTCCGGTGATACAAGCACCTTGGCTTCATTAAAATCAAAGTCAATGGCACCGCGGCGTTCACGTTTTGTCCGCAGAATTTTAGCAAGTTTCACAGCATCCTCAATCATCGGATACACATCCGAATATTCATGAATCAGCGCCTGGTCCTCTTCTTCAACTATTTTATTAACCGCGTCATACGTCATTCTTCTATCAGAATGAATGACACTCTGAAAGATATTGTGTTTCACTACAGAACCACTCGGATCAATTTCCATCCGGCAGCTCATCGTCAGCCGGTCCACATCAGGGTTCAGTGAACAGATACCGTTTGAAAGTCTGTGTGGAATCATTGGAATTACACGGTCAACCAGATATACACTGGTCGCTCTGTCATATGCTTCCTCGTCCATCGCCGAATTTTCTTCAATATAGTAGCTGACATCCGCGATACTGACCGTCAATACATAATTGCCGTTATCAAGTGTTTTGACTGAGACCGCATCATCCAGGTCTTTCGCATCTGCACCGTCGATTGTAATCGTCAGTTCATCACGCAAATCTGTCCGTTCCTTGATTTCCTCAGGTGATATCGCGTCAGGTACCTGTTCAGCCTGATTCAGTACTTCCTCGGGGAAATCGATGTTAATACCGTGCTGGTGGATGATGGATAAAATATCCACACCCGGATCATTCTTATGTCCAAGAATCTGGATGACATGCCCCTCCGGACTTTCTCCTCCGATACCGTCTGGAAACTTGGTGATTTCAACCAGCACTTTATGTCCGTCTACCGCACCTAAGTTCTGGCGTTTCGGAATGAAGATATCACTGGTCATTTTCTTTGAATCCGGTATAACAAAACCGTATCCGCCGTTATCGATATATTCACCGACGATCCGGGTCACTCCGCGTGTCAGAATACTTGTAACGGTCCCTTCCTGATTATCACCTTTGGAATCTTTGGCCACTTCAACAAGTACCGTATCTTCTTCATATGCACCATTCATTGCGTTTGGTGGTATAAAGATGTCTTCGAGCTCAGTATTTTCCGGTCTTAGGAAACCAAAGCCGCGCTTATGCATAGACAATGTTCCTTTAACCAGATTCGTTTCTGAAACTTTAATATATTTATCTTTTTTTGTCCGATAAACCCATCCTTCATCTTCAAGAGACACCATCACTTTAACCATGGCCTTAAAATCCTCGGATTCATGGGCCTCTGTTGCCTCTTTAAATTGATCAATGGTCATCGGTTTATAATTATCATTATTGATAATTTCTAATATGCGTTCCCTTAAATCATTCATGGGACTTCCTCCTGTAAACGTTCTAGTCGTTCTGATGTTCCATCATAAAACGATAAAGATCGTTAAATAATTCTTTTTTATCATTATCAATCGTTAATACATGGCCTGAATTCTCATACCATTTAATATTTTTGTCATCATCTTCAGTACTGATTTCATTATATATGACATTGGCAGAATCTGAATTGATTACAGTGTCTTTAGAACCTTGTGCAACAAAGACAGGTACAAATACATCTTCAAGTACATCCCTGCTTCTTTGAATCGCCGTATTTAAATCATTCAACATATCCTCTCTGTCCGTCAAAGACTGTTCAATCTCTTTTTTGATGACTGTTTCATCTTTATCTTCAAACCGTTTCTTAAAATTACGTGCGTATGTCACATAACTCTCCATTAAAGCTGATTTTTCTTTAATAAACATCGGACTGCATATGGTGGACACTCCTGTAACTTCATGGTCTTTTGCGAGCCTCAGTGCAAAAGTACCGCCGAGTGATACACCTACCGCAAAAATTTTGTCGTATCCCTTATTTTTTAAATCGTCATACGCCTTCAGTACCTCAGAATACCAGACATGAGGTGAAGAACTTAAAATATTCTCTGGCGCTTCAGCATGCCCTTCATAGTTAAATGAATAAGAAGTAATACCTTTCTTCTGCAGATATCGTCCAAGCTGACGGACATCCGATGTGTTGCCTGTAAAACCGTGCAGAAGCAGCACAGCTGTTTTAGACCCTTCATCGAAGTAAAATGCTTCAGGCAGTTTCACCTTCATAAATAATACCCTTCTTTCACGCTTTCTAATGTTAATTGTACGTTAATTTTTATACAAAAAAAAGAAAACCCTTTTACATTGAGGGTTTTCTCATCAGTATCAGAATATCTACGATATATTATCCTAAATAAGTTAAAAGCAACATGATTAAAAAGAACAGTAGAGCTAAGATGACTGTTGCTCTGTGTAAAATTAAGTCCATGCCACGCGCTTTTTGTTTGCCGAATAATTGCTCTGCACCGCCACTAATCGCACCTGATAGGCCGGCGCTTTTCCCTGACTGTAGCAATACCACTGCAATTAATGAAATACAAACGATAATTAAGAGTACTATGAGAACTGTTTGCATGTGGTAATCCCTCCGATTAATAATAACAATAAAAATTTTAACACTTATAACGGGTGAATGCAAGGAAGTTCGGTAAGTGTAACGATAATGTAATGGTAGAAATAATTACGAAGCCACACGCCTTTTATCGTTATGCTGTCATCCAATAAAAATACAGTTTAAATGAAAAATCCCCCGCTTTAAAAGCGGGGGACAGAACTTAAGCCAACCCGAATTAACCTAAGTTATAGAATGAAGCTAATCCTTCATATTTTGCTGTTTCAAATAATTCATCTTCAATACGAAGTAACTGATTGTACTTCGCCACACGATCTGTACGGGATGGTGCACCGGTTTTGATTTGTCCGGCATTCACCGCAACCGCGATATCCGCAATTGTTGTATCTTCAGTTTCACCTGAACGGTGGGAGATGACTGCAGTGTATCCTGCACGTTTTGCCATTTCAATGGCTTCGAATGTTTCAGTCAGTGTTCCAATCTGATTCACTTTAATCAGGATGGAGTTGCCGACACCTTCTTCGATACCGCGTGATAATTTTTCAGTGTTGGTAACGAATAAATCATCACCGACAAGCTGCACTTTACTGCCGATTTTTTCAGTCAGTAATTTGTGACCGTCCCAGTCATTTTCATCCAAACCGTCTTCAATTGAGATGATTGGATATTTTTCAGTCATTGCGGCGTACCATTCAACCATTTCAGCTGATGAATAAGTTTTACCTTCACCTTTTAACTCATAGTTGCCTGTTTCTGCATTGTAGAATTCACTGGAGGCCGCATCCATCGCAAGACGGACCTGTTCACCCGGCTTGTATCCGGCTTTTTCAATCGCCTCGATAATTGTAGATAATGCTTCTTCATTTGAACCTAAGTTCGGTGCAAATCCACCTTCATCACCGACACCTGTGTTATATCCTTTTTCATTTAACACTTTTTTCAGGTTGTGGAAAATTTCCGCACCCATACGGAGTGCTTCTTTAAATGTTTCCGCACCAACCGGCATAATCATAAATTCCTGAATATCCACATTGTTGTCCGCATGCTCACCGCCGTTGATGATATTCATCATCGGTACCGGAAGCTGTACTGCACCAAATCCGCCTAAATATTTGTATAACGGCTGGCCGAGGAAGTCAGATGCTGCTTTCGCAACAGCCATAGACACACCAAGGATTGCATTCGCGCCGAGTTTACCTTTGTTGTCAGTACCGTCTAAAGCAATCATCATTTTATCAATAGAAACCTGCTCAAGAACACTGAAGTCGCCTTCAATCAGTTCAGGCGCAATCACTTCATTGACATTTTCAACTGCTTTTTCGACACCTTTACCGAGGAAACGTGTGTCATCGCCGTCACGTAATTCAACCGCTTCATATTCTCCTGTAGATGCACCGGATGGTACCAATGCACGGCCGAACGCACCGCTTTCTGTTAATACCTCTACTTCAACTGTTGGATTCCCGCGGGAATCAATGACTTCACGTGCATAAACATCTGTAATTAATGGCATGTCTTAGTCTCCTTTAATATAAGTTATCTTTATTATCTTTAATAATATAAATTATTTCAACTGAAAAATAGAATAATCTTTTATTTCTTGATTAAACTTTCACCTGTCATTTCTTCCGGCTGTTCAACACCCATCAAATCAAGCAGTGTCGGTGATAAATCAGCCAGTCTGCCGCCGTCGCGAAGGACGATATCTTCTTTTGTAACAATTACAGGGACAGGATTGGTTGTATGTGCCGTCATCGGCTCACCATCCAATGTCGTTACTTCATCTGAATTACCATGGTCTGCTGTAATAATCGCATAGCCGCCCTGATTGATGATTTCATCCACAATCGGTCCAAGACACGCATCCACTGCTTCAATCGCTTTAACTGTCGGTTCAAGCTTACCGCTGTGTCCTACCATATCCGGATTCGCAAAGTTAAGAAGTACGAGATCCAAATCACCTTTTGATAATTCTTCGAGACATTTGTCACGGACTTCATACGCGCTCATTTCAGGCTGAAGATCATAGGTTGCGACTTTTGGAGAATCCACAAGCACACGACGCTCACCGTCAAATTCCTTATGACGTCCGCCGCTCATGAAATAAGTGACATGCGGATATTTCTCTGTTTCCGCAATACGCAGTTGTTTTTTACCGGCTTTTGACACGACTTCACCAATCGTATTCACGATGTCTTCTTTTTCGAAAACGACATCCGAAACAACATCGTCACTGTATTTTGTAAATGTCACAAACTTAAGATTATTGTATTTACGATCCATCTCAAAGCCCATGAAATCCTGGTTGGTATAGATTTCAGACAGCTGTGCTGCACGGTCCGGACGGAAGTTGTAAAAAATGATGGCGTCGTTATTACTGATGCCTTCTTCTTTATCTTCATACCCTTTAACGACAAATGGTACAACGAACTCATCATACACTTCTGCCTCGTAACTTCTCTTCACACCTTCATAGGCACTGTCAAATACAGGACCTCTGGCATTGGAAATTGCCTGGTACGCGAGCTCTTCACGTTCCCATCTCTTGTCACGGTCCATTGCGTAATAACGGCCTGAAACTGTCGCAAAATGACCGATACCGATTTCCTTGAATTTCTTTTCTGTTTCTTCGATAAATCCAAGTGCAGAATCCTGAGGTACATCACGACCGTCCAAAAAGGCATGAACATAAACATCCTTCAGGCCCTTCTCTTTTGCGAGTTTTAAAATCGCAAACAGATGTTCAAAGTGAGAGTGTACACCGCCGTCACTTAACAGCCCCATGACATGCAGGTGACTGTCTTCTTTTAATACATGATCCATCGCATCAAGCAATACTTTATTTTCGAAGAAATCTCCGTCCACGATGGATTTATTGATTCTTGTCAGACTTTGATAGACAATCCGTCCGGCACCGATATTTAAGTGGCCGACTTCTGAGTTCCCCATCTGACCCTCCGGAAGACCGACATCGAGTCCACATGCTGAAAGTGCATTATGCGGGTATTTCTCAAAGAAACGGTCAAAATTCGGTTTTTTGGCATGTTTTACTGCATTACCTTTTTCTTCATCACGATTTGCGAAACCGTCAAGAATAAATAATCCTACTGGTTTTGTCATTACTTAGCACCTTCCAACAGTTCAAGGAAAGATTCCGCTTCGAGTGAAGCACCTCCGACCAATGCACCGTCGATGTGCGTCTCAGACATATATTCTTTAATGTTTGCCGGTTTTACTGAACCACCGTACTGAATACGTACTGCTTCACTGGTGTCATTGTCATAAAGAGATTCAACTTTACTTCTTACCACACCGCACATTTCATTCGCATCTTCTTTTGTCGCAGATTTACCGGTGCCGATTGCCCAAATTGGCTCATAGGCAATCACAGATTTCTTCACCTGCTCACTTGATAAACCTTCAAGTGCTTTTTCCACCTGGCTTTCTACACGGGAAGCTGCCACACCGGATTCACGTTCTTCGTCAGATTCACCAACACAGATAATCGGTACAATACCGCTGTCTAAAATCGCATGGGCTTTTTTGTTTACCGTTTCATCTGTTTCGTTAAATAACTCACGGCGTTCTGAATGACCGATAATGATATAATCCACACCTAAATCTTTCAGCATCGCAACAGATACTTCTCCTGTAAATGCACCGCTTTCTTCATAATGCGCATTTTCAGCACCGATGCCGACTTCAAGTTCACTTGCTTTTTCAACCAATGACGGCAGGTGAATGAATGGTGCACAAACCGCACTTTCCACTTCACTTTTCTCCGGTAGATTTTTTAATGCATCAATAAACGCTTCGCCTTCAGAAATTGTCTTGTTCATTTTCCAGTTGCCTGCAATAAATGGTGTTCTCACGCCGATTCCTCCTAAATTTGATATCATGTTTATATTATTTATCGTTAATCGCTTTAAGACCGGGAAGCACTTTACCTTCTAAATACTCAAGGCTCGCACCGCCGCCGGTTGAAATGTGGGAAAAGTCATCCGCATAACCAAGATCCATCGCTGCCGCTGCAGAATCTCCGCCGCCGATAATTGTCACCGCACTTTCAAGTGCTGCGATTGCTTTACATACGCCGATGGTACCTTTTGCGAAGTTCTCAAATTCGAAAACCCCCATCGGTCCGTTCCACACTACTGTTTTCGCACCTTTTAGTTCTTCTTCAAATAACTTTACAGTTTCAGGACCTGCATCAAGACTCATTTGATCTGCCGGAATATTATCAATTGATACCACTTCATAGTCGGCATCTTTATCAAATTCTTTAACAATCACACCGTCTACCGGCAGTACAATTTTACCGTCTGCTTTTTCAAGCAGTGATTTCGCTAAATCAATTTTATCTTCTTCAAGGAGAGATGTACCGATTTCTTTGCCTTGTGCTTTTAAGAAAGTATATGCCATACCGCCGCCGATGAGTACTTTATCCGCTTTTTCAAGCAGATTCTCAATCACACCGATTTTGTCAGATACTTTCGCACCGCCCAAAATCGCAACAAACGGACGTTCAGGATCATCAACTGCACCGCCGATAAAATCGATTTCTTTCTGCATTAAGAAGCCGGATACTGTTTCAATATTGGATGCGATACCGACATTTGATGCATGTTCTCTGTGCGCTGTACCGAATGCATCATTGACAAACACATCGCCTAAAGAAGCCCAGTATTTACCGAGTTCAGGGTCGTTCTTCGATTCTTTCTTGCCGTCTAAATCTTCAAAACGTGTGTTTTCAAATAACAGTATTTCACCGTCTTCCAGATTGTCTACAGCTGACTCTAAATCTTCTCCGCGTGTTTCCGGTACAAATAATACCGGCTGTTTAAGCAGTTCAGAAAGCTTAACTGCTACAGGTTCAAGACTCTTATCTTCTTTGTCTTCTTCTGTTTTCACTTTGCCGAGGTGGGAGAATAAAATGACTTTCCCGCCTTCATTCAGCACATGCTGAATCGTCGGAAGTGCCTGTACAATCCGGTTGTCATTGGTGATTGCACCATCTGCCATCGGTACATTTAAATCCGCTCTTAAAAGTACTTTCTTACCTTTTAAATCAATATCTCGAACAGTCTTTTTCATGACTTGCCTCCTAAAAGTAATTGATGGTTTTTATTATACCCTTAATCAGAAAAACTTAAAAATAAAAACGGGTGGTTTCCCCACCCGTTTTCACTCATTCATTACTTCGTTGCAAGGTGGTTAAGTGTTCTAACGAGCTGTGCAGTATAAGACATTTCGTTATCGTACCAAGCAACAACTCTGACTAATTGTTTACCGTCTACGTCAAGTACACGTGTTTGAGTCGCATCAAATAATGAACCTTCTTTGATACCGATGATATCAGAAGATACAATTTGATCTTCAGTATAACCGAATGAAGCATTTTCAGCTTTCTTCATTGCTGCATTGACTTCATCAACAGAAACATCTTTAGAAAGTGTTGCTGTTACTTCAGTTAATGAACCTGTTGCTACAGGGACACGCTGAGCACCGCCGTCAAGTTTGCCGTCAAGTTCAGGTAATACTAAACCGATTGCTTTTGCTGCACCAGTTGAGTTCGGTACAACGTTTTGTGCTGCAGCACGTGCACGACGGTAGTCGCCTTTCGCATGTGGTGCATCCAGAGTATTCTGATCACCAGTATATGCATGAATTGTTGTCATCAATCCTTTTTCTAGACCGAATTCTTTGTTTAATACATTAACAACCGGTGCCAGGCAGTTTGTAGTACATGAAGCACCTGAAACAATGTTTTCAGATCCGTCAAGCACGTCTTCGTTTACACCGTAAACGATTGTTTTTACATTTCCTTTAGCCGGTGCTGAAATTAATACTTTTTTAGCGCCAGCATCGATATGTTTCTGCGCGCCTTCTTCACTTACGAAGAATCCAGTACATTCTAAAACAACATCAATATCCAAGTCGCCCCAAGGCAGCTCATCAGGATTCGGGTTGTTGAAAGATTTAACTTCTTTACCGTTGATTTTGAAACCGCCGTCGATCTGCTCGATGTCTCCGTCAAAACGACCTTGTGTTGTATCATACTTGAATAAGTGTGCTAAGAAATCATCGTCAGTTAAATCATTTACCGCTACAACATCAATACCGTCGTAATTTTGAATTTCTCTCGCTGCTAATCTACCAATACGTCCAAAACCGTTAATCGCTACTTTTACTACCATAATATATGGCCTCCTCGAAATTTTATATATTTTCCAATAAATATTTTGCTATTGCTTCATCGATGAAAAGTACTGTGTTCTTTGGTGCCAAGTTCATATACGCTTTGACTGCTTCCTGCTTCGTTGAACCGCCTGCGACTGCAAAAATGCGCTTTTTGAATTTCAAATCTTCGAGCTGGATACCGATGGTTTTCATTTTATGCACGATTTGTCCCTGTGCATCAAAATAATAACCAAATGCTTCCCCAACTGCGTGCCTGTCCTCCAATTTTTGAATCACTGATGAATCCACATGCCGCCTGTGCGCCATTGTAAATGCATCTCCAATCCCGTGAATCACAAAAGCGGAACTTTGGTTCAGTTCTGTCACTTCTCTAACCGAGGGTTCGGATTTCAATGATTCAAGCGCAATATCACCTACACTATCCGGTGCGTATAACATACGATGTTCTCCACCCGTAGCGCGAGCGAGTTTACTGACAATTGAGTTGGATTGATATGATACTTCTTCACCGAGTCCGCCGCGTGCCGGGACAAACATCAGTCCCTTACGGACAGGCTTTAAAAACTCACTGACAGAAGCCATCGTCGATCCACCTGCTACAGAAATGACTGCGCCGTTAAACAATTCATTCATGAATGTTTCTGCCATTAATTTCGATAATCCTTTTTGAATCTCGGAAGATTCATCGGCATCACCTCTGATAACAAAAAAATCATGCAAATCATAATGCGCTTTGAGTTCATTCGCCAAGTCAATCCGCCGGTCAAGTACAGGCATAAACGGTTCAAGCTCAGAAATGGTTTCCTCGCCGTCCTTCGTCAATGATATTCCTTTTTGATCCACATGAATTAACTTCAGGTTAAGAAGAGTGTCAACTTCCTTTCGCAGAATTCTCTCAGTCATATTCAATTGTTTCGCAATTGTACGCCTACCAATAGGTTGGTGTTTTTCAATCTGTTTCAGAATGTCATACCGTTTCAGCAGCTCCGTAATCATTTCAGGAGCAATGCGCTTTTGGATATTGACAAGTGTCTGCCACATTCAATCACACCTTTCATATGGTGAGACCTTTTCCGTCCCACAAGGGACAAAAATTAATTACACTATTAATATACCATAAATAAATAATAATGCAATTAATATTACTGATTCTTTTGTTAATTACCCTTCAGCTGCCTGATGTAATCATAAATATGAACAAAATCTATGACACCTTCCTGGACAACTGTTTCTTCATGTGTCAGAACCGGGATTCTCACCATATATTTCTCCTGCAGTTGGTCGTCCTGATCAATATTAATTTGATTAACCTTTAATTTCACATCTCTTAGTTCCTGAAGGGCAAGATTAATCTGAAGCAGTCCTTCACTGCATAACGCACAATTTTCACGCATATAATAATCCATTTTAATTTCCATAATCCATTACAACCTTTTCGTCTGAATGATTTTGTTTTTAGCTGCCTGCAGCACGCTGTAGGACATCTCGGCAAATATAATGCCGAACGCGATGGCTACCGCAATCAGTGCCGCTTCAAAGCCGTATTCAAATGCTGTCATATAATCCGACAATACAATATGACGCATCGTTTCATACGCACGGCCGCCGGGTACCAGCGGAATAATACCGCATGTAATAAAGGTAAGTATCGGCACTTTTAAAAATTTTGCATTGTAAATCGATACAATCGTTAAACCGACTGCACCAAAAAATGTCGCAAGCACTGAATCAACCGCAAACTGCGTTAATGTAAAGTAAATCACCCAGCCGACCGCACCGGCAAGTCCGCAGTATAACAGCACCCGCCTCGGCGCATTAAACAGGATTCCGAAACTGAATGATGCAAAAAAACTTAATATAAATTGAAACAGGTATGTCATTTTGTTCCGCCTCCTATATCAGCATAAATACAAGGCCGACCCCTGCACCGATGGCTGTAGATGTCAGTGCTGCTTCCGCACCTTTCATTGTTCCTGCGAGGATATGCCCCCGGATCATTTCACGTACGGCATTCGTAATTAATACACCCGGTACCAGCGGCATGACGCTCGCGATTATAATCGTATCTAAATTGACCCCAAGTCCGGTACTCACATATATGTAAGACACAACCGACAGGACAAGTGACGCAAAGAATTCTGTGAAAAATTTAATTCTTGTATACCTGAGCAGTCCTTCCATGACAAACACACCCACTGCACCACCGATGATGGCAGCCGGAATATCCATGACATGCCCGTTAAACAAGAGCAGGAATAATGCACCGACCATACCGCCTGCAGCCACCATCAGCCAGAACGGAAAAGTAATCGTATCATGAATGGTCTCTACTTCATCGAGTGCTTTTTTTAAAGTCATACCACCTGCGATTTTACGGGACAGTGTATTAATATTTTCCACCTTTTCCAGATGGTTTCCTCTGTAGTCAATACGCACTGTCTGGGTGAGGGAATATTCATTCATAGAGAATATAATCACCGTTGTTGTGACAAATACTTGCGGGTCTTTAATACCGTAATTTTTGGATATTCTCATCATTGTATCTTCAATCCGGTAAGTCTCTGCACCACTTTCAAGCATCATTTTCCCGCAGTTAATTGCAAGATAAAATACATCCCGGACATATCCTTCCTTCAGGCTCTCATCCGGTGTCCGTAAGACTTCAAGTTCACCTGTAGACAACATCCCCACCTCTTTTCTATCAATATTTATTCTCACTATGGAACAAGTTAATCCATATCATACCATTTAACTGCATTTATTTTTATATTTTCATATTAATTTTAATGAAAAGACATAATTGATTACTCTATGAATAATAAACTCATGAAAAGACAAATTTTATTGTTACAATAAATAGATAGATAAAGTCGTAAGGGGAAATATATAATGAAGAAAACATTGTTCATCGGAGGATTGTTTTTTGTTCTTGTCGGGATTATCGGCTTGAGAGAAAGCATTCCGGGTGGAATTATTTTAATTGGTGTGGGATTGTTTGCGGTTTATAAGTATCAGGAAGATAGAAAAGCCGCGCAAAAAGAAATGGATGATGACAGCAATAAGATAGATGAGATTTCTGATACTGAAAGTAAATCAAAAGATGATTCACTTAATAATAGATAAGTGTAAATATAAAACATTATATTAAAATACTCACCAGATTTGTCCTGTACACGGCGAATTAATCTGATGAGTATTTTTTAAATTATAATCACCTCGTCTAAATAATAGACACAAAGATTATTTAATATTATTGAACCCCTATTCTAACATTTCCTTCTAGGTCAACACCTTCTATACTTAGATACTCCCACCCTCCTTTTAATTGAACTGTCTCTGTATGTTCGCCCTTTTCTTTAAATAATAAGTGTTTCTCTGCATCAGAATCATTCCAATATACTTTTATTTCACCATTCTCAATATTTCCGGAATATGAGATTTGAAAAGTGCTATTATCGTGTTCTTCAAGTGAAGTACTATCAAAAATCATTTCCCTTCCTGAAAATTCTTCATAATCTGCTTCATACATTCCTGATTTACCATCGTCACTGAATACTCTTGAACCCTCTAACGTCTCTTCCTCAGTTAATGAGTCTTCCCCAAACATATTTGTGATTCTCTCACCAATATCATTGAATGCTTTATTTATAATATTTTCACCGTTATTTGAATTTAAAGGGTTACAACCGGCTACTAACACAACTGTGCTCACAACACTCAAAAGAATGATTAATTTTTTCATATATTACCTCTCATATTAAATTTTTAATATAAACGTGCAAACATTGGTGCCCTATTTTGAAGTTTGTCCCTCTAGTCTTTTTGGTACAGTAATAAAAATACTCCATAGAGTTATTACAGCACCAATTATTGAAACTGCACTAACTAAAACCGCATCAAAACTTAGTAATCCAACGGGGATCAGAATGATAAACCCAAATAAAAATATTGACTGATAAATAGATGATATAATTCTTAAAATTCTGTTATCAAAAAAGGATAATATCATTACAGGCGAAAATAAAAGAACTACTAATATAATACTTGCCTGAATAACTTGTGGATCATTCATTGACAATGTATTCACATCTCTCTGAAAATGAGCTGTTACAAATAAAGTAACTATTGATACAGCCATTACTAGAATCATTACTAATAACCTCTTCATACAAAACCTCCTTATAATCATATTACTGCTTGAAACTTCCCTCGATAAATTGGAATTAAATCTGGTAATTGTTGAATATCCAAAGGAGTTACCAATTCAGCAGGTTTTCTAAAATTGATAATCTCTGCCTCGATTAATAAATAAGCTATAAATTGAGAACAAAAATACGCTCTTTTTCTATGAATAGGTATATTCAACACAACCCCAAATAATCCAATTACATTATATTTATAAAAGCGCTCTTTGTATTTGAATGATAATATGATTTCTATTAACTTACTTTTCTGATTGGAATTGATTTTGAACCTGTAAATTGAACAATCCGATGTCTGTATCAATTTGTTTTGTAAATTTTCTATTACAAATCCTCCAAAGAAAGGGTTATTGATATGTTTCCTTCCAAAGCTATATATTTCTTCAAAGCTTGAATCTAAGGAGATTGAAACATGATTATACTTTGCTTTAGTGTATAGTCCGATAGTCTTCGTCAATAAAGTACCTGTATTTGTAAATAATAAATATACATAGTGCCCCATTGTCATCACCTTCCTATGTGATGTCTGTATGTTCAATGTTTCTAATAGTTAAATAGGAAGCTGCAATCCCGATGATACTTAAAGTTAAAGGTATAACTATAAAAGAAGAGATAGAAAGTTGACCGATACTTACACCAAGAAATGCAGCGATAATAATTGATGACACAATTGTAGTACGGATGGATTTTCTCAACATACCAAAAAATAATGGTACTAAACTAATTCCACTTACCGATATGTCATATAAAATAGTGTCCCTAAAATGCCCGAGAATCATGTGAATTGTCACATCACCATTAATGAAATCCAGATTGTTGTTTAACAGATATAAAACAACAGCGACAAATAGCCGAGACAATAACATTGAGAAAAAAGTAAATAAGATAATAATAATCAACTTAGATATGATTATCTTTTTTCTGCTTACTGGATAAGTAAACATTAGAGAAATTGTATTGTCCTTGTATTCTTCAATGACTAATCTCGATATTAATACTCCCGAAAATACTATGAATATCATTCTGGTACTATCAACAAGAAATAGGAAATCTTCTGTATCGGGAGGGTATTGATACCTATCGATATATAACATGAAGAATAAAAATCCAGTCATTAATAAACTCGCAATAATGGCACCGTACACATAACGATCTAAACTTACTTTTTTCATTTCTAAATTAATCAGTTTAAACATTTTTCTCACCGCCAATTAACGATAAGAAATATTCTTCTAAAGATGTTGCTTTTGTATTAATAGAGTTAATAAATACATCATGGTTAGATAAAGTTTTATAGATTTGATGTTGTGATATATCTGTCTCATAAATTCTGATTTTTTGAGAATCGATCACTTTGAAGTTTTGAATATTGAGTATCGAATCAACTACATAAGCTGCTTGTTGAACTTGATCTACTTCTACTTCTATATATTTAGCAGTACTTTCATTTATAGATTCCATCGAAACTTCCTCAACCAGCTTACCGTTGTTCATGACACCAATAGTCTGAGCGATTTGTTCGATTTCTGCTAAAATATGACTGGAAATTAATATTGTTATCCCATATTCTTTATTCAGCATTTCAAGTAAATCTCTAATCTCAATAATACCTACCGGATCCAGACCATTTACCGGTTCGTCTAAAATTAAAAATTCTGGTTTAGTGATTACAGCTCTGGCAATTGCAAGCCTCTGTTTCATTCCTAAAGAAAAATGTTTAACCGATTTGTTATCTATATTTTTAAGATTCACAAGGTTCAAGGAAGAATCGATATCTTGCTTATTATGGTATCCCATATACTCACAATGAATCTGTAAATTTTCTCTGGCAGTTAATTTCTCATAGAAAATAGGATATTCTATGATTGCACTCATCCTTTTAAACACTTCATATGAAGTGGCTGTCAGTGTTTCATCAAATATTTTAATTTCGCCCTGAGTTGGCTTTAGTAAATTCATGATTAATTTCATGATTGTACTCTTTCCAGAACCGTTTGGGCCAAGAAGCCCGTAAATCTCTCCTTTTTTAATTTTCATGTTTACGTTCGAAATAACATTCATACCGCTGAAATCTTTGTCTAAATTATTCGTTTGTAAAATATATTCCATCGAAGGTCCTCCTTTTAATAATGTGGCTATGTCAATAATAGTAATAATAAAAGTTAACTTTTTTCTTAAGCAGACCTTACGAATTTCTTAAGTTTAAATATAAAATGGGAAATTAATTAATTTGTATAAGAGGACAGTCTTTTTAACTCAACTGTAAAAATTGTTTTTTCATAGGGTTTACTTGATAAGGAGATGTTGCCGTCAAGATTTTCAACAAGTCTTTTAGTAATTGTAAGTCCAAGACCACTGCCTTGATACAATTTATTTCGTGAGTCTTCTAATGTATATAACCTTTCAAAAACACGTTCTTGATTAATCTCATCAATTCCTTTTCCTTCATCCCAAATCTCAATGTAGCAGTATTTTTGATCGTATTTTAAATTCAATCCTATTTTCTGACCATCACTACCGTACTTAATGGCATTAGAAATCAAATTTTTAATAATTCTATCTAGTACTTCTTCATTGCCCGCTACAAAGATTTTTTCTTCAGGAATATTTATTACAGCTTCTAGATTATTCTGTTGAAAAGTATTATAGAATTCCAAAATCCCTTTTCTACATACTTCATTAATCGACATCTTCTTAAGGGGGATATTTTTATCTCCAGATTCCAATTTTGCTAAATCGAAAAATGTATTGATTAAGTTAAGCAGTTCTAATGATTTAGAATAGGCTTGATTAATATTTTTATCTAAATCTTTTCCAACTGTTTTGTTTGATTTAATTATCTCCAAGTATCCTACAATAACTGTTAAAGGTGTTTTTAAATCATGTGAAATATTAGAAATCATTTTTCTAATTGACTCTTCCTTTTTAACATAGTCTGCAAGAATTTTTTGATTATGATTTAAAAGTTCATTAATCTTAATTAATAATTCGGTAAGTTCTTTGTCATCAGTAAAAACCAATAAGTTTTCACTTGTATGATTATTTATAATAGTATTTAACTTTTCGTGCATGTATCTTACCTGCTTGTCTCTCGTAATCTTTGAATTATATTGAAATAAAATGATAATAAGTAAAACAACAATGATAACAATAAAAAAATAAATCATAGAACACCTCTACTTATTTTAGTTTATTCCCCGAGTTTATAACCAATTCCCCATATAGTTTTTATATATTCCGGTTTGGCAGGGTTATCCTCTATTTTTTCTCTTAATCGCCTAATATGAACATTAATCACATTTTCATCTCCAAAATAATCATTTTTCCAAACAGAATTATAGATTTGATCTTTTGTAAAAACTTGTTTAGGATATGTTAAAAATAATTTTAAAATATCAAATTCTTTGGCAGTGAGCTTAATCTCTAAATCATCTTTATGCACTGAAAAGTTATTAATATCAATTTGTAGTTTTTTATAATTCAGTACTTCTAACTCTTTAGTCATTTCAGAATAATTTGAGATACGTCTTAATGCGACTTTGATTCTAGCTGAAAGTTCCAACATTGAAAAAGGTTTACTGATATAATCATCGGCACCCAGTTCGAGACCCAGTACTTTTTCTATATCAGTGTCTTTTGCAGAAACAATGAGAACAGGTATAGAACTGTTTGTTCTAATTTTTTTCAATACTTCTATTCCGTTTAAATTAGGCATCATTATGTCTAATATAATTAAATCAAAAGATTTACTTTGAAACTTTTGTAGACCCTCGCGCCCATCAATCGCAGTGGCTAACTCATATCCCTCTTTTTCTAAATAATCTTTCATCATATCGCTTACAGAAATATCATCTTCAACAATTAAGATTTTATCAGGCATATTAAATTCTCTCCTAAGCTTTCAAATTCGTTCATTTCATTATAATAACTATATTACCTTTTACAATTATTGATAAATTGATTCATTCAATATCATGTGTAATTATAAATATACTTTAATTTTCATAATCGAGAAAGCATTCCTAATGGATTTATTTTAATTGGTGTAGAATCATTTGGGATTTAAAATATAGGAAAGATAGAAAATCTACAGGGAGAAAAACGGATGATAACAGTGTTAAGATTGATGAGTCCAAAAATGCTCATAAGAAAACAGATGTTAGTCCCTCAGATAATAATTGACATACGAAAGATATACTTATAAATCAATTCTTACTACACATAAACGCTTTGGATTTTACACTTATTTTAAAATTCTATTCTCTTTTCTGGATATTTAATTCAGTGTCAATTAGATTTGACCCCAATCACTCGAAGCCTTTTATAATCGGCAATCCATTGATTATTTTGGTATAGTACACTTCTCAAATTACGTTCCACATTCATCATTATCTGCTGCTTCAAATCCTCAGAATAATTATCAAAAATAGTACCACCAAACATCTCCATCCAATTTTTTAAACCATTCTCACCTTCCAAAGGCGTTGGCCGGTTAAAATGCTGTGCAAATGTGACGCTAAATCCAACGGATTCCATGAGTGATGTGTATTCACCAATACTCGGGAAGTACCATGGGAAATCTCCATCTTGGTACGGAATTCCTGCATTTTTTATCTGATGTATCATTTCATTCGTGATGATTTCTACATTATGCGCACCACCAAATTCTGCAACGAATCTCCCACCTGATTTTAAACTGTCAAAAATAGATTGAAGCGCCTTTTCAGGTTCTTTTACCCAATGAAGTGTCGCATTAGAGAACGCCGCATCAAATTGGTCTCGATAATTCAAATTGGTCACATTCTCAGTGATGAATGTTAAATCCGGATACTTAATACTTGCTTGATGAACCATATTTTGCGAACTGTCAATACCAGTGACTATCGCACCATTATTAAAAATCTCATGTGTTAAATCACCTGTTCCACATCCTACATCAAGAATCTTCTCACCATTTTTTGGTGATAGGATTTCTACAAGGTTGTTACCGTATTTTGAAACAAAAGAATGATTCCCATCATATAGATCCGCATTCCAAATATCTTTACTATGATTAGTCATGTATTTATCCCTTCTGGTCTAATAACTAAATAAATATAAATTCATTACCGGAAAGTTATCGCTGGTTATTCTTTATCACAGAGCTAGTATCTACCTAAAGACTATAAATTGTGTAGAACACCTTCAGTTAAGGTGATCTACACAAACTTAGCCCTCAAGTAATAACTTACCAGCAACTCATTAATTCACATTTTATATTTACTATCTTTTTAAAATCTCATATATTTTTAATGTGAAAAATAAAAGTCCCTGATATCAGGGACTTTACTTGATTCACTATAACTTCATTAACGATAATTTATCTTGTGCCATGTTATTTTAACTTTACGATTAAGAACTTGTCGTCCACCCACCATCAACAACTAATTCCAAGCCTGTAACATATTTTGATTCATCCGATGCTAAGTACAGATATGCATTTGCAATATCCATTGATTCACCAGCATAAGGTTTCAAAGGTGTCCGACCTCTAAAGGTTTCTCCCATCTCTTCCTTGGATTTAATACCTGTTTTTTCCGCCATTCCTGTAAAAATAGCACCTGGATGGACAGAGTTCACTCGTATATTATGTTCACCGAACCATTGCGCTGCATGCTTTGTTAAAGAACGTACAGCGCCCTTAGAGGCACTGTATGCTGCTCCTTCAGCATCGCCCAATCCACCAACTATTGCGGCGATAGAAGACGTATTTACAATTGATCCGGCACCTTGATCCTTCATATATGGGATAACCATTTTCATACCAAGCCATACTCCGGTTGTATTAATCGCCATTACCTTGTTCCAGTCATCCAACTCGGCATCCAGAATCCCTTTGGACATATGGATGCCGGCGTTATTAACTAATATATCTATTCTTCCATAGTATTCAATTGTTTTGTTAATCACATTTCTCCATGATTCTTCATCTGATACATCAAGTTTTAAGGCAATCACATCTCCACCTTTATTAGCAATATCATCCACATGTTCATTTAACGTATCTATAACTACATCTGTTGCGACTACTTTTGCACCTTCTTCAGCGAATAATTGTGCTCCAGCAAGTCCCATTCCACTTGCAGCACCTGTGATGATTGCTACTTTTCCACTTAATCTTCCCATCCAAATCATCTCCAATTTTTATTGTGCGCTTAAACCACCATCAATTACAAACTCGGAACCTGTAATATAACTGGATTCATCCGATGCTAAAAATAGTACCAAATGAGAAACTTCCTCAGGTTCCCCGGCTCTTTTTAAAGGAAACATACTGACTAATTCATCATTAATCAGATGTTCTGTCATTGGTGTTCTGATAAATCCTGGATGAACTGAATTCACACGAATATTAGACTCTCCCAACTCAAGTGCTGCTGCTTTAGTCATGCCTCTTACCGCAAATTTGGATGCGGTATATGCGCCTTTTTTATATGCCCCGATGATTCCTGCAAGTGATGAAATATTCACAATTGAACCTGTCCCTGCTTTTTTCATTGAAGGCACTACGTGTTTCATTCCCAGGAATACAGACAGCTGATTTACATCAATCACTTTTTGATATGTTTCTTCCGGGTAATCTTCCAAGTCAATTTCAGAAATATCAATTCCTGCATTATTCACCAAAACGTCAATCGGACCAAAGTTTTTTTCTGTCTCTTTTATTACCCTTTCCCAGTCCTCTGACTTTGTAACATCATGCTTTATAAAAAGAACGTCACTGCCCAGCTCTCTTTCCAACTTCTTTCCGTCTTCTTCTAATATATCTGTCACAATAGTCTTAGCACCTTCTCTCACCATTCTTCTGGCATGCTCTGCACCCATTCCTCTAGCACCGCCGGTCACAACAACTATTTTCCCGCTTAATCTTTCCATATAAAATCTCCCCCTTGTAAATTGAGTCAAACTTTGAATACGTGTAAAATAAAGATGAGAAATCGCTTACAAAAATAAGTTTAACTAAATTATAAATTTTTATCAGATAGATTCAATCATTAGAAAATGACAATGTGTAGTCTTAGTCAACATATTCCAAAGATTTGTTGTATTAAACGCTAAAATTAAAAGGAAGGATGATGGATTTATGGTAACAGATGAAAAAAATATCGACCGCCGAATCAAACGAACTAAAAAAAATCTTAGAACTGCGTTTATTCAATTATTGGGTGAAAAAAAATATAACGATATCACTGTTACTGATATTGTCACGACTGCAGATTATAATCGTACGACATTCTATCGACATTATCAGGATAGAGAATCATTAGTTCATGATTTAATAGATATTATTTTAGAGGATTTAACAGCTTCATTTCGTAACCCTTATAAAAACCAAAAATGTCTCCACGTTGATAGACTATCCTCTTCCAACGTTATCATTTTTAAACATATTCTAAAAAACGCTTCATTCTACAAACTATGGAAAAACTCTGAAGGCATACCTGAATTTCAAACACATTTTATCAACACACTTATCCATCTCCATGAGAATGACATCGTCGACTACACAAAAGATGACAAGGACTTGGATAATGAATTATTTATCACCTACAGGGCATACGGTGTTTGGGGATTAATTATGCGTTGGATTAAAAATGACTTTGACACACCGGTAGAGGATATGACAAATCAATTAATAAAAATACTGAACTATCAACCTCATGCCGTATATAAATTAAATACAATAAAATAATTGTCCTAATGTTTGTTTCAGAAAATATATATCTAAATTCTGATATAAAAATTAGTGACACTAGAAAATACTTTCGTCATATTATGAATATAGAAGTTTCACTAAATCAGGTTAAACAAGTCTACAAGGTATTCTATAAATATTATTCACAAAATGGAAAAGAACGAAATACAAAATAATAAGCAATATATACAAATAAATGTACAAATCGTCATGCTACTGCGTAGACTTATTGATTTTAATCACCTCATAAGTGAAAGATCAAAAATATGTAAAGTGCAGAAATACCGCCTAGATTATGGTTTAAAACATTGTCTAGAAGTTAACTTTGAGATATAGATATTACATTATTCTTGGTTATTTAAGTAATATACTAGCAGACAAATAAAAAACGTCTTTTCATAGTCCGTTAATCCCTGGTATATAAGAGACTTATATTAAAATAAAAAAGAACACCCGGTATATTGGATGTTCTTTAAAAAATATCTGCGTTTTCTGCTGCTTCTTTACCAAATTCTTTTTCTATTTCTTCCAGGATAATATCATGATAATCTTTGTTTTCCTTTATACTTCTTTCAACTACTTCAATAACTTCTGTATCAGTCATACCAACTATATAATTTTGGTATAAAGGTTCTTCGAAATAATCTTCATACTTTTGTAAAGCTTCTTCTTTATTCATATCATCACCTCACATTAAAAGTCTACGTCTTCCCCTAATTCTTCCATAAGTATTTCTACATTAGTTTTATCTTGTTCTAAACAATTCCCCACAATTTCAATGATTTCTTTATCAGTCATGTGACCAGTATAGCGACTGTACAACGGTTCGTTAAAATGTTCTTCATATTTTTTAAGTGCTTCATCTTTATTCATACTTCACCCTTTTTTATGGACTCGGATATCTCAACTAATATATCTGACGTAACATGATAACCAATATATTAAGTGTACTTTTTAGCATACGTTCATTTGTTAAATTTATGGTGGTCCTAGATATGTTCTTGCCTTGCTCTGACAATACATATAGAATTCCACCACTTCTTTGTATCACTTTATCTATCTTAAAGTAATTATAATCATATCACTTTCTCATATTCGTCTAAAATCTTGATGAACTTCGGCGTATTCTGAGCACTCTTACAAAGCACCCTATATAATGTGTCATTATACTTACGTTTAACAACCACTTCTACTGGGGATATGTTCCACCCTGATTCCTTAACTGTTCTGAGGTCGATGACGGAAATGTCTATAGTTTTTTTTCTATATGTTCGGATTTTTTATATTCAAGTTCTGCTTCTTGTTGATTTTAATCGTGACTTTTTATGTGTAGATATGTACCACTGATGTGCCATAATTAAATGTAATAGTTTTAAGCAAAATAAAAAACCCTTTCGAAACAAGGGTTTTTGCAATACAAATTATTAAGCTTTAAAAAAGCGCCCACAAAGGGAATCGAACCCCTATCTCAAGAACCGGAATCTTACGTGTTATCCATTACACCATGTGGGCCAAATAAATTAGTCTCAAACAAAATCATTATACCAACATTTTCATCTTAAGAAAAGGATAAATTTCAAAGTTTATCTTTTGACCTTATTTGACTAATGTGATATAACTAAATTATCAACTTGATTAAAGAAATACAGGAGGGTAATTATATGAATTTAATTCCTACAGTAATTGAACAGACAAACCGCGGTGAACGTGCCTATGACATCTACAGCAGACTGTTAAAAGACCGGATCATCATGATTGGCAGTGCCATTGACGATAACGTGGCAAACTCCGTAGTCAGCCAGCTTTTATTCTTACAGGCACAGGACTCAGAAAAAGATATTTATCTATATATTAATTCACCAGGCGGCAGTGTCACTGCCGGTATGGCAATCTATGATACAATCCAGCACATTAAGCCGGATGTACAAACAATCTGTCTTGGTATGGCAGCTTCTATGGGATCTTTCTTACTTGCTGCCGGCGCAAAAGGTAAACGTTTTGCTCTGCCGAATGCAGAAGTAATGATTCACCAGCCACTCGGTGGTGCTCAAGGTCAGGCAACTGAAATTGAAATTGCTGCAAAACACATCTTAAGAACACGCGAAAAACTAAACCAGATTTTAGCGGATCGTACAGGTCAGCCACTTGAAAAAATCGAAAAAGATACAGACCGTGATAACTTCATGACTGCAGATGAAGCAAAAGAATACGGCTTAATTGACGGTGTCATGGATCCTGAAAAAGTATAATTAATATATTTATAAGGCGCTGTTCCATTTTAGATGGAATGGCGCTTTTTCTGTTGTATAATAGCACTAACCATCATTTACAGAGCGGAGGGTTCTTTTTGAATATACTAATTACAGGCGGAACAGGACTGATTGGCACACGGCTGGTCAATGCACTCTCAGAAGAAGGATACCATGTGTATGTACTTACCCGGGGGGAACGGACTTCTGCCCACCCTTTTGTCCACTACGTCCAGTACTCGCCGGATGATATTACCGATACGTCATGGCATCAGGGTATCCCTGATAATATTGAAATCATCTACAACCTGGCAGGTGCAACATTAAATCAGAAGTGGACTAAGAAAGCGAAAGACAATATCTTAAATTCAAGAGTACAGGTGATGAAGATTCTTGAACGATTCGTTGAAGAAAATACACCGCCTAAAGTCCTCGTTAATGCCAGCGCAATCGGATATTATCCGGTAAGTGAACACGTAGAGTATGATGAAACAGACACATTTGTACCGAATGATTTCCTTCAAAAAGTCGTCCACGTCTGGGAAAGCCGTGCAAAGCGCTTTGAATCGCGGGGGATCAGGGTTGTACTTGGCAGAATCGGATTGGTATTATCCACCAGCGGTGGTGCACTGCCCCTGATGGAAAAACCATATAAACTCGGAGCAGGCGGAAAAATCGGAACAGGACGCCAATGGTACAGCTGGATTCATATTGATGACTTAATTAATGCATTCTTATATATCGGGGCAGATAAAACCATAAACGGACCTGTGAATCTGACTGCGCCGACCCCATTACGTCAAGAGCAGTTCAGCAGTTATTTGAGTGCTGCATTAAAACGTCCCGACCGGATTCATACACCTAAATTTGTAATCGACAGAGTGCTCGGTGAACGTGCGATTCTGGTCGTTAAAGGACAGCGGGTGATACCAAACGTCTTATTAGACCATAACTTTAAATATCTGTATCCGACACTGGATCTTGCTTTTGAAGATTTATATGATAAATCACCGATTAAAAAAAGTAAATAACCGCTTATATAAAACTGCTTCGGATGGTTTAAACCATCCGAAGCAGTTTTCAGTGAAAAGAAAAAAGTCGCCATCTCCTCAAAGTAAAAGTGACCATCACTTAACAAAGGATTAATAACGTCTGCAGTATCTGTGTAATCTATATTTTATCTTCTTAACACTCTTTATTTCAGGGTGACTTCTTCACCGTTTCTCAGCTGTTCTGCAATTTTATCCAGCTTTCTCAATCTGTGGTTAACACCGGATTTTGAAATCACACCGGTTGATACCATCTCACCGAGTTCCTTCAATGAAACGTCCTGATGCAGTACACGGAGACGCGCCACTTCACGCAGCCGGTCGGGTAGCTCCGGAATACCAATTTCTTCATCAATAAACTGGATGTTTTCCACCTGCCTCATCGCTGCACTAATGGTCTTGTTTAAATTTGCCGTTTCACAATTGACGAGCCGGTTGACTGAATTACGCATATCTCTTACAATCCGGACATCCTCAAATTTTAAAAGTGCCTGATAGCCGCCGATTAAACTTAAAAACTCGGCAATTTTCTCAGCACCCTTTAAATAAGTAATATAACCGCGTTTTCTTTCAATATACTTTGCATTCAATTCATAGCCATTCATCAGTTCAGTCAATGCAATCGCATGATCTTCATACAAAGAACCAATCTCAAGATGATACGCAGATGTTTCCGGATTATTGACTGAGCCGCCTGCTAAAAAGGCACCGCGCAGATAACTCCGGATACAGCAGTCATTCTTTCTGATTTCATCGCCGATTTCATTGGTGATGAAACCGCCTGACATGATATTTAAATCTTTCAGAACCACAGCAGAATCATCTTTAATCCGACAGATATACACATTATTCTTTTTTAACTTCATTTTTTTACGGACTAACAGTTCAATCTCCACACCGTAAACCTGTTTAATCAAAGAAAACATTCTTCTTGCGATGGCTGCATTCTCTGTCTGAACATTAATAATCCAGTCACCATTAAAAAAGCTCAGTGCCCCGTTCATTTTAATGAGCGCAGACAGTTCACTTTTCTTACAACATGTATCCACTTCGACACGTGTTAATTCATTTTTCATATCAGAAGCAAATGACATGCGATCACATCCTTAACTTATTTCTCTTTTCTTTTGCGGTACTGCAGGGTGCTGATTTCATCCAAAGCAATATCATAAATCATTTCAGCTAAAATATCATTATTATGCCGGACTGCACCTTTCCTGTCTATACTCACAATATCCTTATGCGTCAGAACTTTAACACCCATTTCATCCAGACGGTCTCTATCACTTTCAACCACAGTCATACGGTTTCTTTCATAATAATCGGAAATATGCACATTAATGTTTTCTTCATTCAATATGATAAAATCCATTACGGACTGACCGATATGATCGTTGATTGCCTCTAAATGATCTGCCGCACTGTACCCAATCGTTTCACCGCTTTGTGTCATGATGTTCGATACATATACTTTTGTACCCTCTGCGTTAATAATCGCTTCTTTCATACCGTGCGGGATTAAGTTAGGAATTATCGATGTATACAGACTGCCGGGGCCGAACACTATAATATCCGCTTCCTCCATCGCTTCAATCGCTTTCGGCGTCGCATCAGTGTCCTTTGGAATCAAATAAATTTCCTCAATTTTCTGATCCACTTCCGGAATATAACTCTCTCCGACAATAATGGAATCATCACTCATTCTCGCCGCAAGTTTCGGACTAATATTGGTTGATGGAATTACTGTCCCTCTCACATTCAATATATCACTGAGTTCTTCTATCGCCGCCGCAAAATCTCCGGTCATATCATACATTGCAGCAATCATTAAATTACCAAGTGAGTGCCCGCTGATTTCATCCTTATTAAACCGGTATTTAAATAACCCTTCAAGCTGGGATTCGACATCTGACAATGCAGTCATTACATTTCTGATATCACCGGGTGCCGGCATATCAATTTGATCCCGGATTAAGCCTGTGGACCCGCCGTCATCCGCAACAGATACAACAGCGGAAATTTCAACCGGATATCTTCTGAGTCCCCTTGCCAGTACACTCAGACCGGTACCGCCGCCGACCAGTGTGATTTTAATTTTTTTCATTAACGATGCCCTCAATGGATGCATCCCTGTGTGTTGCTGAAATATTGAAATCAAAATGTGCCTGAAGGTCATTGGCAAGGCGTTTGGTTAATGCCACTGAACGATGCTGTCCGCCTGTACAGCCGATGGCCACGACAAGCTGGGACTTCCCTTCTTTTAAATACTGCGGCAGCAGATATCGAATCAAATCATATAACTTGGTATAGAAAATATTAGTTTCCTTCCAGCCCATCACATAGTCATAGACCGGCTGGTCCATTCCGGTGTAAGGCTTTAACTCAGGCACATAGTGAGGGTTTGGGAGGAACCTGACATCAAACATCATATCCGCATCAATCGGTACACCATGCTTGAATCCGAAACTCATAATATTAACATTAAAACCGGTCTGGTCATCCCCGGAACACTTTTCAAACATTTCTTTACGGAGAGATTTTGGATCCAGTTCAGATGTGTCAATAATATGGTCCGCACGGCTTTTCAACTCTTCCAGAATGTCCCGTTCCTGTTCAATTGCCTTTAATACATTCATTTCATTATCGAGTGGATGCGCACGTCTCGTTTCTTTATATCTGCTGACCAGACGCTTGTCTGTTGCATCTAAGAATATGATTCGTAATTGAATATTCTCATTGACTTCAATTTTATCCAGTTCTGTAACCAGCGTATCAAAGAACTGCTGGCCGCGTAAGTCCATACCGAGACCGACAAAATCCATTTTTCCATCTGTTGTTTCCATTAATTCAACGACTTTCGGCAGAAGTACAGGAGGCAGATTATCTATGCAAAAATAATTCATGTCCTCCAATGCCTCTATTGCCACTGATTTTCCTGCTCCACTCATACCTGTTAAAATGATTAACTGTTTCAATGTCCACACGTCCCGCCTATTGTTAGTTATTTATTAACTTTACACTATATACGGCATTTTAAAAAGTACATAACAATATTAAATACTACAATTATTTACTTTTACTTTCAATTTTACAGCTCAATAAAAGCACCTCGGCGAGGTGCTTTTGTTTGTTATTCTTCTTTCTCATCAAACTGCGGCATACCGAGCATCTCTTCACTGAATTTTTCCGGAATCAGTATTTTTCTCATCAATCCGTCAACATCACCATAGTCTTGTTCTCTTGTGACATACACTTCATAACCGCGCTTTTCATAAATACCGCGGAGCCATGGATGAAATTTAAGCGAAGTACCCAGTGTAACAGCCGGTGCTTTCAGGGTATCACGGAGCACCTTCTCTTCAACATAAGTTAATAATTGATCACCGAGACCCTGTCCTTTATATTCCGGCTTGGTCGCAAACCACCATACAAAAGGATAGCCTGAAATTGAGATATTTTCATCCCACGGAAAACGGATGGTGATTGTTGAAAGAATTTCTCCATCCCGTTCCAATACATACGCAGTAGAATCAATGATATTCTGTTTAACATCATCAAGCTCCACATTCACCGACGGCCATTCAATTCCCATTTCACCAAGCGGTTTGAACGCCGCTTTCATTAATTTTAAAAATTCAGGTGCATCATCAATTGTTGCGACTCTGATTACATCATTAGACATACTAACACTCCTAATTGAACTATCATTGAAACTCATGACTGATTTCAATTTCTTTTAATCTTTTTTTGTTTTTAACCATAGAATAAACCTGCGCAAAAACCGCCGATATCAGAATATATACGAGCGTTCCGATAATATATATCGTCTCAAGGTCGGAAATCAATAAATATGACTGATAGCCGAGCAGTACTAAAGCAACTCCTGAGATAATATTCAGTTTTGTCTGTGACAGTTTCAGCGGTGACTTTTCATAGAGTTCCGGTGCCTTTTTTGGCAGACGGGTCAGTGCCAGTACAGGAAACATGAATATCAAAAGTGATAACCCTGTTCCAAGCTGTGCCACGACTGAAAGTGAAACACCGGTTAATATCGGTACTGCACCAACCAGATAAAATATTAACAACAGCCAGTGCGGTGTACCAAATCGCTTGTTTACACTTGCGAGTTTCCTTGGCAGCAGCCCGTCTTCAGCGGCCGCAAAGAAACTTTTCGTAATCCATGTGAATGTTGAATTCAATGTGGTCGCAAGCGCGAACATCGCACCGCAGACAATAAAGAAAATGAACGCAGGTGTCGGGAGAATTTCATTCGCTACGGCGGTTAACGGCTGACCTGCAACTTGTTCAATCGGCAGTACACCCACTGCGATTGTTGCGACAAAAGCATATATAATACCGGCACCAATGGTCGCAATAATCATTACAAGCGGAATATCGCGTCTCGGATTTTTCATTTCACCGCCAAGTTCTGAAATCAATTGGGCACCGCCAGTTGCAAATGAAACCAGTCCGACCGCTGTAAAGAAACCAATAAAACCATCCGGTATCACCTGAGCCGCATTAAATACACCGAAATTCACATTCGGAAAGCCGAAAATAATGAAAATAAAGAGTGCTGCAATTAACAATACCACCATAAATGTATTGACTCTGGCAGACAGCTTTACACCGCATAGGTTGACCAAAAACAAAACCGTCAGCAGTAAAAATGCGATTGGCATTACAGGCAGGCCCGGCAGTAAGCCTTGTATGTATTCCGCAAAAGAAATCGCATAAATCGCCAGTGTAATCTGGGCCAGCAGGAATAACGGCAGCCAGAACGTCCCGATTTTCTCTGATAATAGTTTACTTGTATATCTGTACAACCCGCCTGTTGTCGGCATGGTTGCACCCAGTATCGCAATCGGAAGAATCGTAAATACTGTCAGTACTGAGGAAATAATAAATGCGGATGTCACTCCGCTTCCTGTCATCATAATCGCAATACCGGTAAGTGACATGACACCGGCACCGATGACCTGGCCCACTGCGATAACAAGTACGTCCCAGAATCCGAGCACACGTTTTAATTGATTTTGATTGTTCTCCATAGCATATCACTCACCTTCTAATTCATACCTTTTAAATAGGATTAATAATGAGTATATGCCCGGGGTCATCATCTGTCAACACTTTTATTCCAACAAAAAAAGCAGCCTGAATCGGCTGCTTTTCATCATGTTTACTTATTGAAAGAGACTGCTTTTGCTGTCTTCAAGATGCTCTAGATAATGCTGGGCATTTTGTGCTGCGATACTGCCGTCACCGGTTGCAGTCACAATTTGACGGAGTGTTTTATTACGTACATCGCCTGCTGCAAAAATACCAGGGATATCTGTTTCCATCTCTTCATTGGTCTCCACATAGCCAAGGTCATTTAATATACCAAGATCTTCAAACGGCTGAGTCAAAGGCTTCATGCCGATATATACAAAGACGCCGTCCGCATTGAAATCATAGGAATCTCCAGTTTTCTTATCCAGAAGTGTAACACTTTCCACCTTGTTTTCACCATTGATGGACTGAAGTTCCGTGTCCCAAATGAAGTTGATTTTATCATTTTTGAACGCTCTGTCCTGAAGGATTTTCTGTGCACGAAGCTCATCTCTTCTGTGAACAATTGTTACCTTGGAAGCAAATTTCGTCAGAAACACACCTTCTTCAACTGCGGAGTCTCCACCGCCGATCACAACCAGCTCTCTTTCTTTAAAGAACGCACCGTCACATACTGCACAGTAGCTGACACCGCGGCCGCCGAGTTCATCTTCACCCGGTACACCGATCTTTTTATATTCTGCACCGGTTGCGATAATAATTGATTTGGTTTTAATATCTTCAGAACCAGTTTTTAATATTTTAATATCCTGATGCACTTCGATGGATTTAATATCACCGTACTTATATTCTGCACCGAATTTCTGTGCATGCTCAAACATTTTCGAGGATAAGTCCGGTCCGGTCACAAAATCAAAGCCCGGGAAATTTTCTACTTCTTCTGTATTTGCCATTTGTCCGCCGGGTACACCGCGTTCAAGCATTACTGTTTTTAAGTTTGCACGTGAAGCATAAACCGCTGCTGTCATTCCTGCAGGACCTGCACCGATAATTACTACATCATAAATATTTTCTTCAGTCATTGTTAAACTCCTTAGTTTTAAATTTCATGTTCTAATATTATATAGTGCTGTGTCACACATTACATTAATTCTGCTCAATCATTCCAATTGCCTTGTTCAATTTATAGTTTGTGATGTTAAATTCATCACATAAGCCGCGTTTTGTAAACTTTCGTCCGCGCTTAAATAAATAAAGAGTCGCAGCTGCCAGTGCATCAATGTCCTCGAAATCACCCAGAGTTTCATAGACATCATGAAACACATTAATCCATTGTAAGAGGTCATCATCAGACTGATAACCGTTACCTGTCAGACTTTCAAGCCCGCTGTGCATTCTGCCGAGGCGGATGAGTTTCAAGCCTTGAAATAAAAATGTCACATACAGCTTTTCATAATCTTCCATATTTTCAATACGCGACCATATGGAATGACCGAGAATTGCTTCTTTCGGTTCCACTTTATACACCCGGTATAACCCGAGAAGCCGTTCATGCGTATCATCACTGTCTAAAAATTGATATTCAAGCCGTTCAATTTCCTCAGCCGCATCATGCTTCACCCACGGACTGTGACTCACATCCACCCGGTGAAACTGCTGCATTTTATCCCAGAACATTCTTGCCTCTTCCGGTTTGTCGGTATGAAAGCTTGCATGACTGAGCGCATGAAGGAGCTGGAAACTGATAAACTGCTGATTTTTATAGAGCGGTATTAAAAGTGCATAAGCCCGCTCATATTTTCTTAAGAAACTAAGTACGAGCCCGACTTTAAACCGGTCATCGTCATCCAGAGGCTGAACGACTTCCATTTTCTTTAGAAACTTCTGATACTGTTCTTCTTCACCCGTATGGTAATAAAGCAGTGTCATGTGACTCAGTGCATGCATATCTGTTTTATTCTCCGCCAAAAGGCGCTCAAGCAGTGATCTTGCCTCTTCAAACTGATTCAGAAACAAATAAGCCATCGCTTTTAAATTTCTGAATTCACGCTCTTCCTGTATCTCAACAGGCATCTGTGATAAATAATCCAGTGCTTCTTCAATTCTTGCATTCATAAACAGATGCTGGAATATATGGTGGCCGACAAAACGCTCTGCTTCTTTTTCTACTTCGTTTTCATCTTCCACAGCCACATCAAATAAACGCTCAAGTTCATCCTGATAATCCTCTTCCGGATAATGTTTAACATACTCCATACCAAAAAGAAATGCCTTGTTCGCATCATTCATAATGATATACAGCTGACTTAAAATATAATAAAATTCAGCATCGTAATGATGCTGAATGAAATGGTTGATTAATATATGTTCAGCTTCAGCATGACGCCCGTTATCCGCAAGAAGATATACATACTGGGGCAGGTAGCTCAAATTATTCTGATCTGTCTCAAATGCCTTCTTAAAATGCCTCAGCGCCTCTATTTTATTGTTCTGTTCAACTTTTTTCAGTCCTTGGTTAAAGTAAAATGATCCATCCTGTTGAAATGGAACGATTTTTCTGTCAGACATTCTATTTACTCCTCATAACCAGTGGATTACCGTAACAAACCGCATGATCTGGAATGTCTTTTGAAACCACACTGCCTGCACCGATTGTTACATGACTGCCGATTGAAACTCCCGGAAGTATTGTTACATTCGCGCCGATCATTGTATTTTCACCAATATATACATCACCTGTACGGTACTCATCCACCAAATATTCATGCGTCAATATTACCGTATTATAACCGATAATACTGTTGTTGCCAATATGAATATACTCCGGATACATCAAATCCGGCATCGCTTTATACGCAAATGACACGTGCCGGCCGAGATCCATATTCAAGCATTTTTTATATAACTGATATTTCAATTTTGTCGACGGACAGAAACGTCCGGCTTCAATCACGAAGAAATTTTTTGCCACTTTAAAAATCGAAACGGTTTGATACAGATTCCATAAGGGATTCACTTTACCCGCCTTAAATTTAATCAGCTTTCTCATTTTTATTTCTTCCTTTTACGCTTATTATTCACAACCTGGGATTTTTTCTTCTTTTCAGGCCTGCCGTAAACATCATTCACATCTCCGTATTTCGGCAGATCCATTTTAACCGAGCGGTAAACCCAGACTGCCGCAGCAAGAATAATCGTCACGACTGAAATCACCTGTGCCGCACGGAGTAATTCACCAATCATCAGACTGTCTGTCCGCATGCCTTCAATGAAAAAGCGGCCGGCAGAGTAATAAATCAGATACAGAAGAACCGTCTGTCCAATTCTCAGTTTCGGGCGGATAAGTATTAGAATAATGACACCGATAATACTCCAGACAGACTCATAAAGAAATGTCGGATGATAATACGCACCGTCGATGTACATTTGATTGATAATAAATTCCGGCAGTCTCAGTGACTCAAGAAATTGACGGCTGACTTCTCCCCCGTGTGCTTCCTGATTCATAAAGTTGCCCCAGCGGCCGATCGCCTGTCCGAGAAGTATACTCGGCGCTGCGATATCCGCCACTTGAAAAAAGCTTAAATTCTTTCTCTTACAATAGATGACACCTGCTAAAAAACCACCGATGAGTCCGCCGTGAATCGCCATTCCGCCTTCATTCACCATGATAATACTTGCCGGGTTGACAGAATAGTAGTCCCAGTTAAATACGACATAATACAGTCTCGCACCAATCAGGGAAAAAAGAATAATATAAAACATTAAATCGGTAAACATACCTTCAGGCATATTACGTTTGACCGCTTCCCGGTTTGCGATTATGTAACCTGCCACCATACCGAATGCAATAATTACGCCGTACCATCTAATATCAAGCGGGCCGAGACTGAACGCAACGGGATCAAGCGCCTGAATGCTATATATCATTATTCACGCCTCCGTTTAATTGAATCTGATTATGCAGCCTGCCGTTGAATTCCTGCGCCGCATCATAACCCAGATGTTGGAGCCGATAGTTCATTGCAGCCACCTCGATAATACCCGCGAGACTTCTTCCCGGTCTGATTGGAATCGTCCGCTGTTCCACATATGAATTCAAAATTTCCAGCTTCTCATGTTCAAGGCCGATTCTGTCGTATGTTTTGTTGGCATCCCATAATTCCAGGTTTACATTCAGCATGACTCGTTTTTCAGACAATATACATCCGGCACCGAACAGTGTCATGACATTAATAATGCCGAGACCGCGGATTTCAAGGAGATTCCTGATTAATTCCGGTGCAGATCCCATCAAAACATTATTCGATACTTCTTTAATCTCAACATTATCATCCGCCACCAGCCTGTGGCCGTTTTTAACCAGCTCCAGTGCAGTTTCACTTTTACCGACACCGCTTTCTCCTGTAATGAGTACGCCGATGCCGTATACATCAACCAGTACACCGTGAAGGTTCGTCTCCGGGGCCAGTTCTTTTTCCAGATAGTTTGACAGCTGGGAAAAGAAGTTGGTTGTGTTCGTCTCCGTTAAAAGAAGAGGAATATTCGTCAGATTACATGCTTCCAGTAATTCAAGCGGTGCATTTAAATCTCTTGTCACGATGATACACGGGGTTTCTTTCCGGCATAACCGCTTCGAACGATCTTCACGTTCCTCATCCACCAGCATTCTTTCAAAGAATGAGATTTCAGTCATACCCAAGATCTGGACACGGTCTGATGAATAGTGGGAAAAGTATCCGGCTATTTCCAGTGCCGGCCTTGAGATATCAATATTTTTGATTTGTTTTTCAAGTCCTTTGTTGCCTGCCACAACTTTAAGGTTGAATTTTTCTATTATATTATTTACTGTGAGCATTTGGTCACCCCGACAATTAATTTATACGCCACAGGATCATAAATATCTGTCCCGGATGTATTTAAAAAGCTTTTTTAACGCGTGATACAGCGCCGTTCATACCATCACTGAAACCTGCTGAGTCATTCTCACGATTCTGTTTATAATAGGTCTGCCATTATACAATGGTTGACCGCTTCCCTTATAAATATACCACAAACACTATGTGAATTTAAAAGAAAGAATGCCGGTACCGCCTTCAACTGTATCCCTTTTAATCCCATGAAAAAGCCCCTCCAAAGTTGACCATGGAGGGGCTGAAATTCATATTATCGTCTGTGCAGTGTGACACTGCCGAATTTTGTGCTGACTTCAAGAAACAGGCCGCGCTCATCTGTATCATTCACAAGCATCACTTCTTTTAATCCGAAGTCCTGCTGCTTCATCGCACGGACATCAATTTCCGGCGGGTAGTTAATCTGTCCGACCACCGTACTGAGACGGCCTTCAAGTTCCCGTCCCTGAGGGACGCTGACATTGACACTACCCATGTTTGTGTTAATCGTGACATACTCCATAGACCGCGTCAGCGGCAGAGTCACAGTGCCGTTTGCCGATACATTCACATCTTTCGCATTAAAATTATCCGTCTTCACTGTACCCACCATACTGACAATTTCAAGGTTTCCGTACACGCCGTTCTTTAAATTAATATGACCGCGTGACGTGCGGATATAGGCATGGTCTGACGAAATCGAATCCAGATTCACGTCACCATTTAAAATATCCACGGTTAAGTCTTTAAACTCTTTTTCTTTAATCGAAATATTACCGTTTGAGCCGGAAATGATTAAACGCTTCACATCCTCAGGATTCAACTGAAGTTCCACATTCACTTTGACACTTCTGATATCCGAAACAATAATGAGTTCGTCATTTCTCACTTCACAGATAATATCTTTGAAATAGTTCTTTTTCTTATCCAGTTTTCTATACATCGGACTGACTTCAAATTTCGCTGTAGTGACACGTTCAGACGGCACAATTGTCACATTACCGTTTGTAATGTCAATGGAGACATTATTAAACGGCTCATCCACTGTTTCAATCAAACGGTTTTTCGGTCCGGTTGAAAACATTGAATCAATATTTGAATTTTTCACTGAGTCAAATACTTTTTCGATTTTATCGAATGCCTGTGTGGTTTGTTTCTGGCCCTCAAATCGATTTCTTGCATCATTATAGGCACTGCTTGCTTTATCATTTAAGTCTCTGTAGGTTTCACTGACTTTATCTGTATTTACATATTTGTTCACTTCACCCATAAACTGCTGGAAAAGCTCATTCACTTTGCCGGTGCCGTCATCACTTTTACTTTCGGGCTCTTTTTCACTTTCATTATTCGTACGTTCTTTCTGCTCCTGCTTTTGACTGTGGTCCGCTTTTTTATCGAATGCCTCCATCAGTCTGACTGCTTCTTCGCTGGAAATTTTTCCTTCTTCAAGCATTTTTAAAATACATTCTTTACTGTCCATGATTTACCTCCTCATGGTTTCTTGATAACCATTTTTTAAGATGATAGCCCGTATGACTTTCCGGTTCGTTCATGATATCTTCAATTGTACCATTGACGACGATGGTTCCGCCACCGGCACCCCCTTCAGGTCCCAAATCAATTACATGGTCGGCAACTTTAATTACATCAAGGTTGTGCTCGATAATAATGACGGTATCCCCGTTGTCCACGAGCCGCTGAATCACTGTAATGAGTTTCGCTATATCTTCAGAATGAAGTCCTGTTGTCGGCTCATCCAGAATATACAGTGATTTTCCATTTGAACGTTTATGCAGCTCTGAAGCGAGTTTCACACGCTGTGCTTCACCGCCTGAGAGTGTCGTTGCCGGCTGTCCGAGTTTAACGTAGCCGAGACCGACATCAAGAAGCGTTTTAATTTTACGTTTAATCTTCGGAAGATTTTCAAAGAAATAGTATGCTTCTTCAACAGTCATCGCAAGTATATCTGCGATACTTTTATCTTTATATTTTACTTCAAGTGTTTCTCTGTTGTAGCGTTTGCCGTCACATACTTCACACGGTACAAACACATCCGGCAGGAAGTGCATCTCAATTTTTATAATACCGTCACCCTTACATGCCTCACAGCGACCACCTTTAACGTTAAAACTGAAACGTCCTTTATTATACCCGCGCACTTTTGCTTCGTTGGTTTTTGCGAATACATCTCTGATATCATCAAATACCCCTGTATAGGTTGCCGGGTTACTTCTAGGTGTCCGCCCAATCGGTGACTGGTCAATATCAATGATTTTTTCAATATCATCTGCACCCTTGATACTGTCATGTTCGCCCGGGAGATGTTTTGTCTTATACAGTTTCGAATGGATTCCCTTATAAATAATTTCATTCACGAGGGTACTTTTTCCTGAACCCGAAACACCGGTCACAACATTTAATACTGACATCGGTACTTTCACACTGACATTTTTTAAATTATTGTGACGTGCACCTTTTACTTCAATCACACGCTTCATGTCAGCTTTTCTGTAGGTTTCCGGCAGCGGAATCTCCCGCTTACCACTCAAATACAGTCCTGTAATTGAATTCGGATCATTCATCACTTCTTCCGGTGTGCCGGCAGATACGACTTCACCGCCGTGTTCTCCTGCTCCGGGTCCGATATCAATTAAATAATCACTCGCAAGCATCGTATCCTCATCATGTTCCACAACAATGAGTGTGTTACCGAGTTCTCTCATATCTTTCAGCGTGCTGATTAACCGTTCATTGTCTCTTTGGTGAAGACCGATCGACGGCTCATCCAGAATATACAGCACACCGCTTAACCTTGAACCAATCTGTGTCGCGAGACGGATACGCTGTGCTTCACCGCCTGAGAGTGTACCGCTTTTACGGTTTAAAGTTAAATAATCCAGTCCGACATTTCTTAAAAAAGTCAGGCGTTCATTAATTTCTTTTAATATCGGAGCCGCAATGACTGAATTTTGTCTCGACAGGTTCAAATGTTCAAAGAATTGCAGTGCATCATTCACTGCCTGATCCACCACTTCACCAATATGTCTGCCGTCCACTTTGACGGCCAGTGCTTCATCATTTAAGCGGTAGCCGCCGCAAGTATGACATGTCGTTTCACGCATATATTTTGCCATTGCTTCCCGGGTATACTCCGAAGGACTTTCATTATATCTCCGCTCAATATTGTTCATGACCCCTTCATATGCCGCATCCCGGCGTCTGGTGACGCCGTTTTCCTGCTTGAATACATACGTGATGGTCTCACCTTTTGAACCGTATAAAACAATGTCCCGCTCTTTTTTCTTTAATGACTTAAACGGCACTGTCATATCAATATTATAATATTCACATGTCTGCTTCAGCATCTGTGGATAGTAATTGGAACTGATTGGTTCCCATGCCGCAACCGCGCCGTCAGCGAGGGATTTGGAATCATCCGGGATCACCAGTTTCTCACTCACAGACATCTTCATACCAAGTCCGTCACATCCTGAGCATGCACCGAACGGCGCATTGAATGAAAACAGTCTCGGTTCCATCTCCGAGATGGTAAACCCGCATTCCGGACAGGCATAATGTTCTGAGAAATGAAGGTCTTCACCGTCAATCACACTGACTGTCACATTCCCTTCACCTTTTTCCAGTGCCACCTGCAGTGAATCGGTCAGCCGGGAGTCGATATTTTCTCTGACCACAAGACGGTCAATCACCACATCAATATCATGCTTTTTATTCTTACTCAGTTCAGGCACTTCTTCGATGTCATACATTTCACCGTCAACCACCACTCGTGCGAAGCCCTCTTTACCGAGCTGTTGCAGAAGTTTTACGTGCTGGCCTTTTCTGCCGTGGATAATCGGCGCAAGCAGCTGGATTTTCGTCCGTTCCGGCAGTGCCAGCACTTTATCCGTCATTTCCTGGATTGTCTGGGATGTAATTTCAATCCCGTGAACCGGACAGTACGGCGTACCCGCTCTTGCATATAACAAACGTAAGTAATCATAAATTTCCGTAATCGTCGATACCGTTGAACGCGGATTGTTGCTGGTTGTTTTCTGGTCAATCGCAATTGCCGGAGACAATCCTTCAATCGAATCCACCTCGGGCTTTTCCATCTGGCCGAGGAACTGTCTTGCGTATGCACTGAGCGATTCGACATAACGTCTCTGCCCCTCTGCATAGATTGTATCAAATGCAAGAGAGGACTTACCGGAGCCTGACAGGCCGGTCATCACCACAAGCTGATCCCTTGGAATATCGATGTTCAGTCCTTTTAAATTATGCTGGCGTGCGCCTTTTATACTGATGTTTTTATTCTTCACTCAAATCACCCTTCTGCCTGCAGCTCAAACAAGGCATCCCGTAATTCGGATGCTGTTTCGAAATCCAGTTTCTTTGCAGCATCTTTCATATCTTTCTCAAGCTGTTCAATGACTTTTTCTCGTTCTTTCTTCGTTAGTTTCTTACGTTTTTCAGGCTTATCCTGATCCGGTTTCACTTCAACCTCTGCACTGATCGCATCCCGGATATCTTTTTTAATCGTTACTGGTGTAATATCATGCTTTTCATTATATGCAATTTGAATCTGACGTCTTCTCTCTGTTTCATCCAGTGCATAGCGCATGGAATCCGTCACTTTATCCGCGTACATAATCACATGTCCCTCACTGTTACGCGCCGCACGTCCGATGGTCTGAACCAGAGAACGGTTAGAACGTAGGAATCCTTCTTTATCTGCATCAAGAATCGCCACAAGAGAGACTTCCGGTATATCTATACCCTCTCTCAGAAGATTAATCCCTACCAATACATCATAAGTGCCGAGACGCAGTTCACGGATAATTTCAATACGCTCCAGCGTCTTAATTTCCGAATGCAGATACTGCACCTTCACACCCGATTCCTTCAAATAAGATGTCAAATCTTCAGACATTTTTTTAGTTAATGTCGTAATCAGCACCCGTTCATTTCTTTCCGACCGCTTCACAATTTCCTCAAGCAGGTCATCAATCTGGTGTTCAGTCGGCCGGACATCAACAGTTGGATCCAGTAATCCTGTCGGTCTGATGATTTGTTCCACCATCTGATCTGTATGTTCCAGCTCATACGGCCCCGGTGTTGCAGATACATATAACAGCTGCTGTGCTTTCTCTTCAAACTCTCCAAACTGCAGCGGACGGTTATCGAGCGCACTCGGCAGCCGGAAGCCGTGTTCAACCAGGACATTTTTTCTTGCCTGGTCACCGTTATACATTCCCCTGATCTGGGGTACGGTTACGTGCGATTCATCAATCATGATGAGAAAATCTTTAAAATAATCAAGCAGCGTATACGGTGTTGAACCAGTCGGACGCAACGTCAAATGGACCGAATAGTTTTCTATTCCTGAACAAAAACCCATCTCACGCATCATTTCAAGATCGTAGTTTGTCCGCTGCTCGAGTCTCTGTGCTTCAAGCAGTTTATTTTCATCTCTTAAATATTTAAGCCGTTCCTCCAGTTCCACTTCTATCCGTTCAATCGCAATTTTCATCTTTTCTTCCCGCGTGACGAAGTGGGATGCCGGGAAAATCGCAAAATGTTCTCTCTCATGAAGCACTTCACCCGTTAAATAATTAATTTCACGGATTCTGTCCACTTCATCGCCGAAAAATTCAACACGGATACATTGTTCATCTCTTGAGGCAGGAAATACTTCTACAATATCGCCGCGCACTCTGAATGTTCCACGTTTAAAATCAATGTCGTTTCTCGTGTACTGTACATCCACCAGCTTTCTTAAAAATGCGTTCCGGTCCATCTCCATACCGACACGTACACTGACTACCATGTCTTTATACTCTTCCGGATTACCAAGACCGTATATACAGCTGACTGAGGCGATAATAATGACATCATCCCGTTCAAAGAGTGCACTGGTTGCACTGTGTCGCAGTTTATCGATTTCATCATTTATCGATGCATCTTTTTCAATAAATGTATCTGTATGCGGCACGTAGGCTTCCGGCTGATAATAGTCGTAATAGCTGACAAAGTATTCGACTCTGTTATTTGGAAAAAACTCTTTAAATTCACTGTACAGCTGACCTGCGAGCGTTTTATTATGTGCGATAATCAGGGTCGGCTTGCCCACCTCTTTTATCACCTGACTCATTGTGAATGTTTTACCTGTACCTGTTGCACCAAGCAGTGTCTGGTGTCTTTTTCCCGAATTAATTTGAGACGTAATCTCTTTAATCGCATTCGGTTGATCACCTGCCGGCTCAAACTTTGATACTAAATCAAATTCAGCCATATACACGCCTCCCAATAATTATTAACATTATATATTCTATCAAAAAAAGAACAGAAATAACAAACATTTGTTCGGTCATTTCTATTCCTCTTCTACTTTATCAATTTCATAAATCTCAACCAGCATATATCCGAGCACTAAAGAGAGTGCATCCAAAAATATGACCCATTCCGTATTGTAAAAGCCCCTGTAGATCGACACACCGAATAATATAAATGTCAGAATAACTGCGACATATTTATTTCTGGTCAGTCTGGCGAAAGCCACTACTGTGACCGCCGGGACCACCATCGCCATCATATACCAGTATAAATCCATCAATTAGATCTCCTCATTATTCAAAATTGATTTTGTGATATCCATTAACTCGGTTTTTGGTATAAAGCGCTCTTTTAACATATCCGGCAGGATATTCTCAAGAAAATCCTTTACAGAAGGCAGGTACGCATACTGTTTAATTGTAATTAAAGACATTTCATATATTTCAAACAACAAAGGTTCCGGATTTCTTTTCTGGATTTCTCCGAATGACTCATAGAGTAAATCAATCTTATCCGCCACCGCAAGTATTTTACCTTCCAGTGAATTATCCTTGCCTTCTTTCAGTCTCCGTTTATATACTTCCTGGTATTCTTCCGGGAATTCCGCCTCAATAAATTTCACTGTCATGGATTCTTCCACTTCATGAAACAACGCACTTAACTCATCCGATGCATATTTTACAGGCGTTTTAATATCTCCGGTAAATATTTCGGGATAATCATGATTGAGTGCTTTTTCATACAGGTTTCTCCAGTCCACCTCATTACCGTTGTGTTCCTCTACTGTTCCTAAATACTGTGCAATTTTTGTCACTTTAAATGAATGCGCCGCCACATTATGGTCCTGGAACTTAAATTTCCCCGGCAGACGGATTAGTTTTTCCAGATCATTTAAACTTTTAAAATACTGATGTACACCCATCAAGATGCCTCCTTCACATATTCAATATAAGTAGTGAGCAGTTCCGGTGATACTTCCCCGATATATGAACGGATGATTTCGCCTTCTCTGTCTATAAAGAAAGTCGTCGGCATCACATTAATCTTATATTTTTCCATCATTGCCGCTTCATCACTGAACTCATAAATTGGATACTCTACACTGTAAGTATCCAAAAAACGATCCCTGTCACTATCATCATCACGGATGTTCACACCAATGATTATTGTATCCTCATCAATATGATCCATATAGTACTGATTTAAATCCGGGGTTTCCCGTTTACACGGTTCACACCATGATGCAAAGAAATTCACCACTGTCACTTCGTTTTCCTGAATCAAATCTTCAAAATCACTGTCAATATTCAATACCCTATCATACTCTGATTCTAACAGATTTTCACCGACCGCAAGATGATTATCTCTGCCTTCGGACTGTTTAATGACTTCTATGTTCTGCGCCCTGAATTGATCTTCTGAATAATTCAGCACGGCATATATACTCGCCGCAACGAGTAAAATAAAAGAAGTGACACCAAATATCACAATTGCTTTTCTTCGTTTCATTCCGACCCGCCTCATTTTATTATTTCAACTATTTTATCATATGCTTTACAAATAAAAAGTGCCAGTCTTCAGAACTTTACAGGAAATATGATTCTCTGTCACTTTCCGGACATTAAAATAAGCGGAAGCACCTGATTTAGATGCTTCCGCTTATCGATATCATATATATTTATTATTAGTATCTGTAGTAGCCGTCAACAGAACCGGATACGTAGTTGACTGAACGTTCACCGACATGCTCAGACGGATTTAATGCATCCACCATCTGGCCGTTACCGATGTAGATTCCTACATGCGTACCGCCGTTAAAGAATACTAAGTCTCCAGGCTGTGGATCAGATACTTGTGTACCTGCTGCCTGCTGTGCTGCTGCTGTTCTTGGAATATCAATACCTTTATGCTGTTTCATGAACTGTTGTGTTAATGCTGAACAGTCTACTGCTGTTGCACTGTTTCCACCGTAAACATATGATTTACCGGATGCTACTGAGTGTGCAGTGGATGCTGCGTCACCAGTATTTGTTGCTGCCGCAGGTGCCTGAGGCGCTTCAACTGACTCTTCCGGTGCAGGTGCTGAAGTTGTTTCTTCCTGAACTGGTGCTGCTTCTTGTTCTACCGGCGCTGCAGTTTGTTCTACAGACTGTTCCTGAGTGTAGTTACCGTAAGACCAGTTATGTTCAGTACCATTTGATTCAAAATTGTAGCTTACATTGTCAACATCGAAGCTGTAGTTGTATGCTCCTGTATGGATTGCTGCATTATCAAGTTCGTTTGAATTATTTTGAGCAAGATCTGCTAAGTTACCTTCATCAATAGTGTTCGCTTCCGCAGTATAACCTGCTACGCTTGATACGCCTAAACCTAAAACTAACGCTGTTGAGAAAATTGTCTTCTTCATAATTTTAAAAATCCTCCTAATTTACTTTAAAAGAAAAACATAATATTTTGAACTTCCTGTCTGTCTTTATAGGGAAGTAAATAGCTTGTTTTTATCACTGCCAAGAACTATAACACATAAAAACAAAGAAATGTGGGATGTCATTCACTTGTAATATAATCGAAATGCGCGAAATAAAAATCATCATATTTCATATTTTCCCATGTCACTTAAGTCATATGATGCCCACCCCAAAACCCTTGATATCACTGGACTCATTCGCACATTTACATATTTCAACATTATTGTGACCTGCTTATTTTACAATTAAATTTCAAGATTCTTTCAGACAAAAAAATAAAAAACCGGCCGCAGCGCGACCGGTTCATCTATTCTTCTGTCTGTGAACTCAACCATTCAACAATCGTATCCAGCTCTTCCTGGTCTGTAATCAGACCGCCGCGCATCTGCCCTTTGCCGTTGACGATAATCCCCTCAATTTCTTCAGGCGTATATTTGTTTCCGACATCCTGCAGGTTCGGACCCGAGCCGCCTTCAAGTGCTCTGCCGTGACAGCCCATACAGCTGTTCTGCTGATACAATGCTTCACCGTCCGAGATATCGGCTTCTTCTGTCTCTTCACCGCCGCACGCACCGAGCAGTAATACTGTGGATGCTGCTGCGGTAAGTAACATTTTCTTGAACATGGTCATCATTCCGCCTTTTACATTGTCATTCTTAAGTACGCATCGATAAACGGATTTAGATCTCCGTTCATCACTTTATCCGTATTTCCTGTCTCATAGTTGGTTCTGTGATCCTTCACCATTGAATATGGATGAAAGACGTAAGAACGAATCTGGCTGCCCCAGCCGATTTCTTTTTGTTCACCTTTAATTTCAGCAATTTCCGCCTTCTGTTCTTCAAGCTTTCTCTGATAGAGTTTTGACTTCAGCATCTTCATTGCCTGTTCACGGTTTTTAATCTGTGACCGCTCATTCTGACACGTGACAACAACGCCTGTCTCATGGTGGGTGATTCTCACTGCTGAATCGGTGGTATTGATATGCTGCCCACCGGCACCACTCGCACGGTAAGTATCAATACTGATATCTTCCGGTTTAATTTCAATCTCAATTTCTGTGTTGTCAAACTGCGGTGTCACCTCACAGGAAACAAATGACGTGTGTCTTCTGCCGGAAGAATCAAACGGAGAAATTCTGACTAAGCGGTGGACGCCTTTTTCGGCCTTTAAAAGACCATACGCGTTTGTCCCTTTAATAGAGAGTGTTACACTTTTCACACCGGCTTCATCTCCGGCAAGATAATCAATGGTTTCCACCTTGAATCCTTCGGATTCTGAATAACGCTGATACATTCTTAATAGCATTTCCGCCCAGTCCTGACTTTCTGTACCGCCGGCACCCGGGTGAAGTTCAAGAACAGCACTCAAATGATCATGTTCATCATTCAGGAGGATATTCAGCTCGAATGTTTTCACTTTTTCATCCGTTTCGGCCACTTCATCTTCAAGCATCTGCATCATATCTTCGTCATACTCCTCACGGAGCAGTTCACGTGTCACTTCAATATCTTCCAGTGACGACTCTATATCTCTAAATGCATCGACAATTTTCTTTAAGTGATTGTTCTTACCGATGACATCCTGGGCTTCCTCCTGATTATTCCAAAAATCCGGATCCGCCATTCTTTCTTCATACTCTTCAATTTGAATCTCTTTTTCCTCTAAGTCAAAGAGACCCCCTAAAATCATTAATTTTTGCTTTTCTGTTTTCTACAAAATTCTTTATATCTGATAATTCCATCGTATTTCTCCTTATCTGCCGTGACAGTTTTTATATTTTTTCCCGGAACCGCACGGGCACGGGTCGTTACGTCCGATATCCACTGCCTTTTTAACCGGTGCTTTTTTCTTCACTTTCTGTTTACCGTCACCGGTCTGCATTTCTTTTTTATCAATGACCTGTTTACGTTTTAACTCTTCATCCGATCTGACTTCTGTTTTACAGATATACTTCGCCGTGTCATCTTCAATCGCGACAAGCATATCTTCAAACATTTGAAGTCCTTCATTCTGATATTCACGGAGCGGATTAATCTGACCGTATGAACGAAGGTGTATACCTGTTCTCAGCTGTTCCATACTGTCGATATGTTCCACCCATTTCTGGTCGATGGTCCGCAGCATCATCATTCTTTCAAAGAGCCTCATCTTCTCTTCACCGAGTGTTTCCGCCTTGGCATCAAGCACTGTTTTGATCTTATCCATGATTAATGCTTCCAGCTCATCCTGTTCTTTCCCCTGCAGATCAGATACTTCAAGCTCTCCTTCAGGGAAGTACAGATCTTCAAGCGTTTTTACAAATTGCTCGTAATCAATGGATTCTGTTTCGTCAATACTGTAGTAACTGACTGTCCGCTCAACCGATGCTTCAATCATTCCCATCATCTGATCTGTCACATCTTCGTTATCAATAATGTCATTACGTTCTTTATAGATGATTTCACGCTGGCGGCGCAGAACATCATCATACTGCAGGAGACGTTTACGTGCATCAAAGTTGTTGCCTTCCACACGTTTCTGCGAAGATTCCACAGCCCGTGAAATCATTTTTGAAGTCAGCTCTTCACCGGACATTCCAAGGCGGTTCATTGCACCCTGAATACGTTCTGAGCCAAAACGCTTCATCAAATCATCTTCCAGTGACAGATAGAACGTACTGATACCGACATCACCCTGACGGCCGGAACGTCCGCGGAGCTGATCGTCGATACGTCTGGATTCATGACGTTCTGTACCAATAACCGCAAGTCCGCCGAGAGACTTCACACCGTCACCCAGTTTAATGTCTGTCCCGCGTCCTGCCATGTTGGTCGCAATCGTCACTGCGCCTTTTTTACCTGCACTTAAAATAATCTCCGCTTCTCTTTCGTGATTCTTTGCGTTTAATACATTATGACGAATTCCTTTTCTCTTCAGCATTTCACTGATAAATTCACTTGTCTCGACAGCAACCGTACCGATTAATACCGGCTGGCCGTTTCTGTGGCGTTCCGTCACTTCTTCTATAACCGCATTAAATTTATAGTCTTTTGCGGAATAGATTTTATCCGTTCTGTCTTCACGTGCAATCGGCTGATTGGTTGGAATCTGGGTCACTTTCATATTGTAAATATTTAAAAACTCTTCTTCCTCGGTTTTCGCCGTACCGGTCATACCTGAAAGTTTTGTGAACTGACGGAAGAAGTTCTGGAATGTGATAGAAGCCATCGTACGGGATTCATTTTGAATCTCCACGCCTTCTTTTGCTTCAATCGCCTGGTGCAGACCGTCCGAGAATCGACGGCCTTTCATTTTACGGCCGGTAAACTGATCGACAATCACAATTTTTTCTTCTTCAACGACATAATCCACATCTTTTTCCATTGAATAATGGGCTTTTAAGGCCTGATTGATATGGTGCAGGAGATTCACATTCCGTACATCATATAAATTCTCAACTTTAAACCAGTGCTCTGCTTTTTCCATCCCGTCTTCTGTCAGCTGGATGCCTTTGGTTTTCACATCATAAGTAAAGTCCTCTTCATTTTTAAGAACCTTTACAAAAGCATCCGCTCCCGTATACTGTGTTTCTGAGCGTTTCGCCTTCCCTGAAATAATCAATGGTGTTCTCGCTTCATCAATTAAAATGGAATCCACTTCATCGACAATCGCGTAATTTAATTCGCGGAGGACACGGTCTTTTTTATATGTCACCATGTTGTCTCTTAAATAATCAAAGCCGAGCTCATTATTTGTCGTATACGTAATATCCTGACTGAACGCTTCTCTTTTTTCTTCACTGTTTTTTGCGTTTAAATTCAATCCGACAGTCATTCCAAGAAAATTATAGAGGACGGACATTTCCTCCATCTGTGTCGCTGACAGGTATTCATTGACTGTAATGACGTGCACCCCTCTGCCGCTGAGTGCATTTAAATAGACGGGCATTGTCGCAGTCAGGGTTTTACCTTCACCGGTTTTCATCTCGGCAATATCACCTTTATGCAGTGCCGCACCGCCCATGATCTGTACCGGAAACGGCTCCATGCCGAGCACGCGTCTTGATGCTTCCCGTACCACCGCAAATGCTTCCGGCAGAATTGAATCCAGTATTTTTTCTTCTTTTTTTATATCTCCGTCTGCCTTTTTTATCTCTTCTTTAAAATATGCTGTTTTTTCACGTAATCCCTGATCACTTAATTTTTCCAAGTCACTTTTGTAGTTTTCAACCTTTGCTGCCTGCTTTCTTAAAGACTTGACTTCAAAACGATTTCCGTCAAACATCTTATTCAAAACACCCATGGATTGTTCTCTCCCTATTCATCGTGCTTTATTATTTATACATCACAGTATTTTAACACTTTTTCCGTGAAATTAAAATATACACCGCTTATACACAAAAAAGAATCCCGGTCAGCTGACCGGGATTTCATAACATCATATATATTAGACGATACCGCTGGTTTCGATTAAACCGTATTTACCGTCTTTTCTTCTGTAGACAATACTTGTGCCTTCTGTTTCTCTATCATTGAAAACAAAGAAATCATGACCGAGCATATTCATCTGAAGTACCGCTTCCTCGGAATCCATCGGCTTTAACTGAAATTCTTTGGAACGTACGATTTCAATCGTTGAATCATCCTCATCAGAACCGTTATTTTCAGCAAGCTCTTCTTGTGCCAGCTGTGCAAATAATTCCGCTTCAGGATTTCTTTCTCTGAATTTGCGGTTAATCTTTGTTTTGTGTTTTCTGATTTGTCTTTCAAGCTTATCAATGTTCAGGTCTACTGCTGCATATAGATCGTCGTGTCGTTCTTCAGCACGTAAAGTAATATCTTTTAAAGGGATGGTAATCTCAACTTTCCCCATTTTGTTGTTGTAAGTTTTAATATTTACATGCGCATGAGTATTTGGTACATCATTAAAGTAACGTTCGAGCTTACCAATTTTCTCCTCAATAAAGTTTCGGATTGACTCTGTTACCTCAATGTTCTCTCCACGAATTTCACATCTAATCATGGTGATGCCCTCCTTCAAAGTGCTTTCTTCTTACTTTCATTATACCAAACCCTTATGCTTTTGAAAACGTTAACACGTCTATCAGGGCCGGATTTCCAGTGTACAATAACACCGCCGCCTGACGGGTGGTGATTCCGGTGGTATAGATGTCATCGACAATCAGCACTTTCTGTCCGGCGAGTGTATTTTCGTCAAAGTGTGCTTTAAACCGGAACGGATTCTCACTTTTCATTCGTTCCTGTTTTAAAAGACCGGATTGACGTGTCGTTTTATCTGTCATAAGTATTTCCTCATACCGGATATTCATATAATCCAGTACTATTGTCGTTTGATTATACCCTCTTTCAAAAAGCCGTTCTTCTGACACGGGAATTGGTATAATAACATCATATTCCCCAAAGTTGAACTTTAAAAACATTGAAATAATTTCCATTAATGCCGCATCTCTCATAAACTTAAATCTTTGAAACAGCATCTTCACTTCCTCATTGTAATCAAGCATACATACCACCTGTCGAACGGCAGGATACATGTCGTTCAACACCCTGCAGTCCATACATTCTTTCTCATCTGTCCCCATGATTCGATGGCAGTCGGAACACCGGTGCCCCTCCCGGCGGTAAGAAAGGGCTGTCCTGCAGTTTAGACATAAGGGGGTTTTCTTTTCAAAAAGTGTGACAAGATTAACCACTTCAGTCATTTTCTCATGACAGTACAGACACCTCATACTGTCGTTTTTCCCTGATTAAATTTTTTGATGACTTTGATTGTTTTTTTAATATCTCTCGTTTGGCAGGCTGCCATAAAATAAATGTTCCCGACAGGGTCTGCCGGTTTTCTGCCGACCCTGCCGCAGATTTGTATCAGGCTGTCGCTTTTAAAGGCTTCTGCGTGGACGACAATCACATCCAGCCGGTTAAATGTCACACCGCGCTCAAGAATTGTCGTGGTCAGTAAGATATCCGTTTTTCCTTCACGCATCATTTCCACTTTTTCATAACGGCCATCATCACTGCTGTAGACAGAGTATACGTCTGAAAAAGTTTTTTGAATCACTGGTGTCAGCTGTTTCAGCATTTCAATTCTCGGTACAAAGATCAATACCCGTCTGCCGGCTTCCACAATACTTCTGATTTGTTCAATTAACTGCTTTGGAGCGCGCTTTTTTTGAATCCGGCGGTTAATATCTGTATAAGTGATTTCAGGCACTGCAAGTAAATGCCCGTGGTAACGCCGGGTGATAGTCACCACGTTTTCACGGCCGACATAACGGATCATCTGTTTCGTCGGTGTGGCAGTCATGATGATGACACTGCCGCTGTGATTCAGTGCCCGGTCGATTGCCATTAACAGCTGCGGATTCCCTTTCAAAGGAAATGCATCATATTCATCCACAATAATCACATCAAAGTGATCTACAAAATTATAAAGCTGATGAATCGTACATACTGTAAATGAATACGTAAATATTTCTTTAACACCTGAATACATCAAATCAATTTCGGCATGCTTAAATGCGCCGGTCAAACGCAGATGAATCTCTTTGACCACATCAATCCTCGGTGAAACAAAGGCGACACGTTTCCCTTTCATTCTGGACTGTTTGATGGTTTCAAATGTCATTTCTGTTTTTCCAGCTCCGGTGACCGCATAAAGTAGTATGTGATGGCGGTTTAATACTGCGTCAACCAAACGGTCTGACGCATTCTGCTGAATATCACTTAATTCGAAGTCCAGATGATACGTACATATTTCAGGTCTGTTTTTGATGTCGCTCATCATTAACGGTGCTGCGCTGTCGGAACGGCCGAGATTTACACAGTTCAGACAATAGGTGACATCTTCTTTTATCGACCGGTCAAAAAAAGTATAAAATAATGACCGGTCCTTGTTATTACACCTGTGGCATAACAGTCCGCCTTTTATTTCCACGCCTCTTTTTTTATATTCAATGGTTCCGTCCTTCTCAAGTATCATAAATACCCCCTAAAAAAAGACGCAGCCAAATAAGCTGCGTCTTTAATCTATTCCATTCACATCACAAATTACTCTGTATCAATCTTGTATGTCGTATAACCGATTCCAAGGGCCCCTTCCCCAAGGTGGGTTGCGATGACCGGTCCGAAATAGCTGAGTCTGAATGTGACTTCCGGAAATTTCTCTTCCAGCTGCGCCTTCCACTCCAGACCTGCTGCTTCGGCATTACTGTGAATCACTACTGCTGTGATGTCTTTTTTTTCGTGTGCCCTGAATGCCGTTTCAAGTTCACTCTCAACCTTTTTCAGTGCTTTTTTCATTGTACGGATTTTTTCATACGGTACGATTTTTCCGTCTTCAAACTTTAATACAGGTTTCACTTTAAGCATACTGCCGATTAAGGCTTGTGCATTCGACAGACGTCCGCCTTTATGAAGATTATTTAACGTATCAACTACAAAGTATGCATCCGTATGTTTCTGACGCTTCATTTCATTCACTGTATCCAGTAATTCATCAATGGACATTTTATCTTTATTCTGCGCGGCATATAATGCCATGAAGCCCTGTACATAACATGCGATTTCAGTATCCACAGCATGGAGATTGATTCCTTCAACACTATCTCCGGCAGATACTGCACTTTGATATGTCCCGCTGATACCCGCTGATAAATGAAAGCTGATGACATCTGTATAGCCGTCACGTCTCAATGATTCCAAAAGCAGTATATAATCACCGATTGAAGGCTGACTCGTTCTTGGGAGTTCATCCATCTCACGCATTCTCGTGAAAAATTCATCGGTCGTAAGATCAATACCTTCTCTGTAGGATTCCTCTTCTAAAATAATGTTCAGGGGGATGGTGTATATATTGTTTTTCTTCAATAAATCTTCCGGCAGATATGATGTTGAATCCACTACTATTGCTATCTTCATATATGATCCTCCATTTGTACATTCACACTCTAATTCAGTGTACTACAATCCACGCCGTGCCGTCTATTGTGTTAATATATTTCATGAAGAGGTGACATGATGGAACAAAAATATATGAATCACAAAGACGAAATAACTGAAATAGAAATCAACCGTTCCCGTTTTATCGGCTATATTAAACGGACAGAAACTGAAGAAGCCGCAAAAGCATTTATCGCAGAAATTAAAAATGAACATAAAAGTGCCAACCACAACTGCAGCGCCTACATTATCGGCGAAAGTGCATTAATCCAAAAAGCAGATGATGACGGGGAACCGAGCGGTACAGCCGGTGTACCGATTCTTGAAGTGATTAAGCGGGAGGAACTGTACAATGTGACTGTCGTTGTCACCCGTTACTTCGGCGGCATAAAACTCGGCGCCGGCGGTTTAATCCGGGCGTACTCATCCTCTGCAAGTGCTGTCATTCAGGAGGCAGGAAAAGTGTTTGAAATTGATATGCATCCGCTGACCGTGACGCTCGACTATACATTCACAAGTAAATTTGAGCATTACCTGAAAACCACTGAAGTCATTACAGATAATATTGATTACACCGATAAAGTGACTTACCGGCTGCTTGTGAAGACAGAAGAAGTGGATGGTGTAACATCAAACCTTCAGGAAATCACAAAAAACACTTTCAATCTTATCCAGGGTGATCCCGTCAAAGCAGAAAGTGTTTTGAAATCATGAAATAATTTTATGAACGATTCGTTTGAAAAAGTTCAGAATCGGTTTCTTGTCGTCCCCGAGCAGGTTGGTCGCCTCCACAATAATCATAGTGGTCAGTATCAGGAGAATCGTAATAATGATTGCCCCCGGTACAGTTGATAAATAAAGAATAATACTGCCGGAAGAGTACAGAATAGCGATGAAATAAATCAGGACAACACTCTCAAGGTGTGTATATCCCATATTCTGAAGCCGGTGATGAATATGGTTTCTGTCGGCTTTCACCATCGATACATTATTCCGGTACCGCCGGAGCATCGCAAACATCATATCAATAAACGGCACGGCAAGAATGATAATCGGGAAAAACAGAGAAATCAGCGTAATATTTTTAAAGCCCATGAGCGAGACAACACTGATGATATATCCAAGCATCATCGCGCCGTTATCACCGAGAAATATTTTTGCCGGATGGAAATTATATACGAGAAATCCGGAACATGCACCAATCATAATCACGCAGATCATCATGACAAAAATATTGTCCTGAAGAATCGTAATGAATCCGATACTTGCGAGTGCAATAATCGACACACCTGTCGCAAGACCGTCAAGACCGTCGATAATATTGATGGCATTTATAATCGCAACCATCCACAGAACTGTGATTGGAATCGCAAAAATACCAAATTCAATTTCGATGCCGAACGGGGTGATACTGTCAATCACAATACCGTAGGATATCGGTATAGAGATTGTAATTAACTGGCCGACAAATTTAATCATCGGTTTTAAATCAAATTTATCATCTATAATACCGATTAAACATATAATAATACCGCCGATGATTAACGGTTTATATTCCACTTCAATCGGACGTGAAATTAAGAGCACAATAATAAACGTGATCAATATTGCCGCGCCGCCCAAGTGCGGAATCGGTTTCTTATTGACACGTCTGAAGTTTGGATAGTCTACGAAGCCGTAACGCTTCGAAATCCATATAAAAAAGGGCATTATCATAACCGCGATAACAAACGATATTACGAGTAAGAAAAAAGTATACATACCATCACCAAAAACTATCACCAAAGATTTATTGTCAATATAATATATCACATTCCATATATATAATCGAACGCTAGTTTATAAAACAGCTTAATTTAATATTTGTTTTACCGTTATTTCATTAGTATAATTATTATAATCTATTAAAGGAGCACTTAACTATGGCAAAATCTGAAAGATCAGGAATGCGTACAGCATTTAAAATTTTAATTACAATCTTTATCGTGTTACTCCTCGTATTTGCCGGCTTAGCAGTATACGTTTACTTACAGTTGAAAGGCACTGCAGACTCAATGTATGACGATGATTTCCAGGACTCACAGTCCCAGCTTCGTGATACAGATGTTCAGATTAATGAAGGGGACCCGGTTTCTGTTGTTTTATTCGGTACCGATGATGATGAAGCGCGTAACGAAGTCCAAATGGGCCAGCGCTCGGATACTATTATGGTAGTGACAATGAATCCGAATACCGGTGAAGGTAAGATGGTCAGCATTCCGCGTGATACACAAGCTGAAATTGTCGACCAGGGCACAGTAGAAAAAATCAACCATGCCTATGCATACGGCGGACCTGTCGGCGCTAAAAACACCATTGAGAACTTCCTTGATGTGCCGATTGATTATTTCGTTTCTGTGAACATGGACGGATTTGAAACTATCGTTGATGAACTCGGCGGTGTTACAGTAACAAGCAATGATACATTTGAACAGTCAGGCTACCAGTTCAACCACGGTGAGACTTACGAAATGGACGGCGATCAGGCACTCGCATTCGCCCGTGCGAGAATGGGTGTTGGTTCCGGCGGTGACGGCGGACGTCAGCAGCGCCAGCAGCTGCTTGTTCAATCTATCGCCAGAGAAATGATCAGCCTGCAGACTGTAACTAATTTCAATTCAATTCTTGATGTCCTTTCTGATAACATCAGAACAAACATCCAGTTCAATGAAATGAACTCATTACGTGGTGACTATCAGGACGCTGCAACAAACATTGACCGTCTGATGCTTGAAGGTGTCGATGAACGCTCTGCAGAAGACAATCTGTACTACTTCTTCCCGAATGATGATTCATATAATGAGGTGAGAAGTGAACTTAGAGAGAACTTGGAACTTTCCGAGTAAGAAAGGAATGAGGTTATGCTCATAGATTTTGTGCTCAACTTATCTTTAATCATCAGCGGCATATACCTCTTTCATAGAATTCATTATATAGAGGACCGCCAGATGATTGACTCGGATGTGTTTCAAACACTTCTGATGACAACACTGGCGGTTCTTTTATTACTGGTGCCTATAGAAATCAGGGGCGCGGAATTCAGCTTATTCTTTGTACCGCTGCTTTTAGTGAGAAGCCGTATATTATTTAAAATCGGTGCACTCATTGTCGTATATGTTTTTTATCATTTGATTCTCGGTTTTCAGTGGGAAGTCTATGCGATTTTCAGCATCCTGTATTTAATCGTCATGATGGTGCTGCCGTTTATTAATGTCATGCGGACACGCGTTATGATTTCATTAAATGTGATTTTCACTCTGCTTTTACTGGCAGGTATCCATGTGTTCGTTGAAGACCTTACAATTGCTCAGACATTGATTTTTTTATTGATGAGCACCATTGTAATGATTGTTTCAAATATGACTTATGAGGATATTAATTCAATCATCCAATTAATGAAACGCTATGAAGAAGACAGTTATAAGGACCATCTGACCCAGCTCGGCAATATCCGTTCTCTGGATACGTTTGTCGATGATTTAAATGAAACTGCGGATACATTAAGTATTCTTTTAATCGATATTGATAATTTTAAAGTCATAAATGATGAACATGATTACCTTGCCGGAGACGCACTGATTAAGCAGGTTGCCCATCTTCTCGGCAATCATGTACCGACCGGCGGCCGTCTGTTCCGTAATAACGGAGAGGAATTTTCCATCATCATTCCAGACCTTTCGCTTGATAAAACCGTGAGACTCGGTGAAGCCATCCGCTTAAGTGTCGAAAAGGCAAAGTTTCATATCGATGAAAAAAGCCAGGACACTGTACAGTTGACTGTATCAATCGGTGTCGGATATAAAGGAAGCAGCAAGACACTCGGCCGTCTGTTTAAAGACGCTGATGATATGCTTCATGCCGCAAAAAAGATGGGACAGAATCAAGTCATGTTCTATCCTGTCATAAAAAAAAGCCCGGATGCTCAATAGAGCTTCCGGGCTTTTAGTCTTCTACAGACGCTAATTTGGTAAATGTAATTTGTTGATGCGAGTCATTCCATTTCACTTTGCCGTCTACAATGTAAAACGCCTGCGGCGATTCATGTTTAATATCAAATACTTCGCTGATATAGTCAGATAAATCGCGGTGATTTTGAACAATTAAATAATAGCCATCTAAATCTCTTTCATAATGAAATTTTTTAAATTCCTCAAATGCTTCAGAAGATATCGGGCACGTATTGGAGTGCTTCATAAAGTAAAAATACTCTTTTTCTTCTAAAAGGTTTTGAAAAGATTTGACGGATGTAATTTTCGTCAGCATTTTATCACCCTTCTTTTAAACTGAATATAATTTATCATTAATTACGTATTTTCGCAAATCGGCTTCTCTCATATGTTATAATGACAGGGATTGGAGGGATACAATGAATAAACAGATTAAGCGCTGGAGTTTGATTGATACAATTAATCTTGCACTTTTAATTGTCGTCGTTCTTTTCTTCATCGACTTTGAAAATAATGCCGTTCTGACCTGGGTGCTTCTTGCGGTTTTTGCATTCTGGATCGTGACTGTTGCACTTCGAAATGTCTTTATCTCAAAAATAGAAAAAGACCCGGATCATCCTTTGCATGAAACACAGGTCAAAGGGAAGAAAAAGATTTAAAGAGCGCTTCTATTCACCGCTCTTTAAATCTTCCAAACCTTCATAATACTCCTCATTCAGTTTTTCATATGTCTCCTTCAAGGGCAGAATATTCTGCAGCTGCGTTTCCTGAAGAATATTATTATACAGGATTGTATTCTTCCGCTCTTCATAATACTGTTTAAATCCATAATACATATCAAGCGTAATACTCCTTACCCGCACTGCATCCTGGGTTTCCAGAAGCATTTCATTTAACGCACTGATGTGGCTGTCAATTAACGGCAGCAGCACATCATCAATATGATCTCTTTTCACTTCGAGTGATTCATCTCCCTGAAGAAGCTGTGCTTCTGTTTCAAGCTCGCTGCTGTTCTCATTTAACTGACTGATCAAATCGTCAATCTCAACAGCCTCTCTCTCGCCTTCAGTATTCTCTATCACTTCAGTCCGTTCTTCCTGATTTGACATAAATGACTGACTCAAATCAATCAACTGTGCATTTGATGCCAGTGAATTTTGGTATGCCGTTAAATATTCATGAAGCAGCGTCACAAATTCCAGTGTCACTTCTGTACTTTCTTCAAAAACTGTAAATACCGGTTCCAGCTCTTCATTGCTGACTTCAATATTCTCTATATCTGTTTTTATTTTTTCTGTGTTCGGAAGTATATCATCTTCAAGCAGTTCAATCCGTTCATCTAAATCATCCGCTTCAAGATCGTTATCCATATCATTCATAGATTCCTGCAGTGTCTCCAGATCAAGACTGTCAATATCATCTCTTACGGTTTGGTCCAGTGTATGAATCGTTTCCATGTCCGCTTCATAACTTTCCAGGTCATTTGATAAATCACTGTTACAACCGGATAATATTAAACATACAGTGAAGATGAATGACAAATATAATATTTTATTCCACAATTACCGGCACCTCCCTAAAAAATAAACGAAATGGTTCTGGACAAATGTATCATACATCAATTTTTACAACAAACACAGGGTTCCGGTTTCAATATAAACCAGAGTCTATTATACTAGTATAATAGAGTTTAAAGTGAAAGGAAAATTGAAGTGGATAAAAAACAAACTGCAGCGGATTTAAATCATCTGCTCAACTATTCAACCATTAAAATTGATGAACCATTAAATAAATATACTTATACAGAAACCGGCGGCCCTGCAGACCTTTATGTCACTGTCCATGATATTTCGGATACCGAACAGGTGCTTAAATACTGTCATGAAAATAATATTCCGGTCACGTATCTCGGAAACGGGTCAAACATCATTATCCGTGACGGCGGCATCAGAGGTGTTGTTCTAAACGTACTGGAGCTGAATACAATGATCGTCCAGGATGATATTATCACCGCAGGCAGCGGCTGTGCGATTATTGATGTTTCCCGTTATGCAAGAGACCTGTCACTTTCAGGTCTTGAGTTTGCATGCGGTATTCCCGGTTCCATCGGCGGGGCCATCTATATGAATGCCGGAGCCTACGGCGGAGAGGTTAAAGACTGTCTGCTTGAGGTTAAAGTACTCGATCCTTCAGGAAATATTATTACATTAACTACTGAAGAACTTGAACTGGATTACAGAAAAAGTGCAATCCAGGAAAATGATTATGTCGTTGTTGAAGCGAAGTTCAAATTAACTCCGGCCAGCCAGGATGAAATCACTGCGATGATGGATGATTTAACCGAACGCCGGGAAACAAAGCAGCCGCTTGAATTCCCGTCATGCGGCAGTGTATTTCAGCGCCCGCCAGGCAACTTTGCCGGCAAGCTGATTCAGGATGCCGGTCTTCAGGGTTATCGTGTCGGCGGTGTTGAAGTATCTAAAAAGCATGCCGGCTTCATGGTAAATGTAGACCATGGTACCGCGAGCGACTATGAGAACCTGATATCCCACGTTCAGGAAATTATCCTTGAAAAATTTAATGTCCACTTAAACCGTGAAGTCCGCATTATCGGAGAGTCACTGCAGTAAAGCCGTTCTACGGCTTTTTTTATTGCCAAAAACCCGCACAGCATTTGCCGTGCGGGCCATTAAGGGGTTGACAGGTAGTCTATATTTATTGTGCGTTATCTACAGCTGTCTGAATTTCATCAAGCTGTGACATTGCGGTACCGTAACCGCCGGCATTTAAATACCATGTAACAGGGTTTAATTCAGTAATGTTGCCGTTGCTTACTGCATCCACACTTGAAGTTACATCGTTTTCAAGAATATCTGTAGACGTTGCTTCATCATCACTGACTGCAGCACCTCTGTCCATCACAAGAATCAGACCCGGATTTGTTTCTGCGATGAATTCAAAACTGATCTGATTACCGTGGTTGCTTGTTGCTTCCTCTTCATCCTGTTCTCCGGCAGAAGTGAATCCGATATCAGAGTAAAGGAAGTCATAACGTCCGCCCTGACCGTGAAGGGAAATATCTCCACCGTTTGTCTGAACAAACAGCATTGTTTCATCCAGTTCCTGAACATTGTTATTGACATCGTCCAGTTTCGCATCCAGCTCGTCGACAAGCTCCTGTGCTCTGTCTTCTACATCAAAGAGTTCACCTAAGAAAAGTGTGTTCTCCTTAACATCTTCAAAATAGTTTGTGCTGTCTGCAGATACGTTGATGATCGCAGCATTTGGGGCTGCTGCTTCAAGTTCACCGATGATTTCAGAGTTTGACTGACGACCGTGAAGCATAATGACTTCGGGCTGAATTTCAGCAATCGCTTCGTAATCCGGTTCAAATAAGCCACCAAGGTTTTGATAATCATCAGATGCAAATACTTCAAGTTCTTCTGATAAAGTACTGTTATTCTCACCCTTTGGCAGCCCTGCGATACTTTCCTCAATACCAAGCTCCGGGAATGTTGTCGCAACACCAAGGTCGAAAATCACAACATTTTCAGGATTCTTCGGCAGTTCAATCGTTTCATCCACTTCAGTCTCATCACCATCTTCACCGCGCGGCGGTCCGATAGTAAATGCATTATGATAACTTACCGTTTCAGAAGCGGTTTCGCCTTCTGCATTATCATTTTCTTCTGATGTATCGTCATTGTTTCCACATGCCGCAACAATAAGCATTACAGCCATTGCCAATAATAAGTATAATTTTTTTAATTCCATTTCTGTCCTCTTCCTCACCTATAAAATTTAAGCCCCGTTTTAGTACTACTCTGTTTCTAAACGCATATCACTGACTACCTATCACCTCCTTTAATGATTTTTTATGAATTAAATTTTCACTTGTTCTTCCACAAAATCATCAACAGTTGCCCCTTCATGACTGTCAAAATAGACACAAATCTGATGACCCATAATACATTCAATATTGATGTCCATTTCATAAATCTCTTCAAGAATATCTTTTCTGATCACTTCATTTTTTGTCCCGCTGACTGCGATTTCGCCGTTTTTCAAAGCGACAATATTATCTGAATAACAGGAGGCAAAATTAATATCATGAATGACAATAATAATTGTTTTATTTCTTTCTCTGACCAGTCGTCTTAAAATCTGCATAATCTGAACAGAATGTTTCATGTCAAGATTGTTCAAAGGCTCATCGAGGAATATATATTCTGTATCCTGCGCGATCGTCATCGCAATATACGCACGCTGTCTCTGTCCACCGGACAGTGCATCGATATGACGGTCTTCGAATTCTTCAAGTTCCATATAACGGATGGCTTCATCGACGATTTGATGATCCTTCTTTTTCAAGCGCCCTCTGGTATATGGATAACGGCCGAAATTGACCAGTTCACGTACTGTAATTTTTAAATCCAGATGATTGGATTGTTTGAGAATGGAAATCTTTTTAGCCAGTGCATTATCCAGCTGTGTAAAAATATTTTCTCCCTCAATAAGCACCTCGCCGTTATCACGATCGAGTAATCGCGTGACCATAGACAATACCGTACTTTTACCGGCACCGTTCGGACCGATTAAAGAAGTGATTTTCCCTTTACTGATTTCAAGTGAAACATCGTCCACCACGCGCTTACTGCCATATGATTTCGTAATACCTTTCACACTAATCATACTCTGTTCCTCCTTAACATTAAGTAAATGAAGTATATACCGCCGACCAGGTTGATAATCACACTCAATTCAATATTATTATTAAATACAAACTGTACCACCATCTGTCCGAGCACCAATGTAATAATACTTACAAACACTGTCCCGAGTATCAGATAAAAGTGCTTATAGGTCTGGAAGAGCTCATGGGCAATATTGACCACAAGCAGTCCAAGAAACATAATCGGACCAACGAGTGCTGTAGACACCGACACTAACACTGCGACAACAATCAAAAGAAGTGATACTTTACGGTCATAATTCACACCCAGATTCAATGCATTTTCACGTCCGAGTGCCATGACATCAAGTGATGAATAATCCCAGAAAATAATAATCAGCATTAATCCGATGATGACTGCGGTAATGACGAGCAGGTTTTCATTAATTGAGTTGAATGAACCGAACAACGCACCCTGAAGAATTGAGAAATCCTCCGGACTGATTAATATCTGCATAAACGTCGATAAATTACCGAATAATGTCCCGAGCACAATACCGATCAACAACAGCAGAAATACATTATTGTTTGTAAATTTAAATAAGAACTTAAATACAATCAATGTAAACAGTACGAGAATTCCCATACTTAAAAAGTAGTTGTACTGGCTGTTTAAAAGAAGCGGAGAACTGACACCCGCTACAAATAGAATCGTCGTTTGGATAAATACATAAACGGAATCCAGACCCATAATAGACGGTGTTAAAATTCTGTTTTTTACAATAGTCTGGAAAATCACTGTCGATACTGCGATTGCGATTCCGACAATCACAATGCCGGATACCCGTTTAATCCTTGACGGAATCTGGTAGAAATATATATCCGGATTTAAACCGTACAATAGATAAAAAGTAATCGCTGCCACGCTTAAAATTCCAAGGAGTACCAGCATTTTATTCTTAGTCATCTTAAGCATGCTTCACCCTCCTGAAAATCATAATCAGGAAAATAATACTGCCGATTGTTGCAATCATCAATCCGACAGATAATTCATAAGGGTAAATAATGAGCCGGCCGAGCACGTCACATGCCATAACAAATATCGCACCCAGCACTGCGGTCAGATATATCGTACTCCTTAGGTGGTCGCCCCTGAACAAGGAGACAATATTCGGCACAATTAAACCGAGAAACGGCAGCATCCCCACTGTAACGACTACAAGTGCCGTGATTCCAGCCGTTAAAAATAAGCCGATATTCACGACTTTCCTGTAGTTCAGTCCGAGGTTTTTTGAAAAATCCTCTCCCATACCTGCAACAGTAAACTGATGGGCATAAAACAGTGCAATAATAAATAATGGCACACTTATGTATAAAATTTCATAACGTCCGGATATTAAAGTGGAAAAGTTCCCGTGCATCCATCCACTGATTGCCTGAAGCGTGTTCGTTCTTAAAGCAATAAAAGTGGATATACTGGCAACAACACCGCCAAGCATCAGACCAATTAACGGGACAAATACGATGTCTTTAAATTTAATACGATTGATAATCTGCATAAAAAGAAATGTTCCGGCAACCGCAAGCAGTGTTGCGAATGCGAGCCGTCCGAATATCGCAATGCCTGGAAACATCACAATACCGATTAAAATTCCGAGCTGTGCCCACTCTGTCGTTCCCGCTGTTGTCGGTGATACGAACTTGTTTCTTGTGAGCTGCTGCATAATTAAACCACATACACTTAAGGATGCGCCTGCGATAATAATCGATATTGTTCTCGGCAGACGGCTTGATAGTAAAATGTTCTGCTGGTGATCTGTTAAATTAAAAATGTCTCTCAAATCCACTTGAGTTACACCAACGAACATGGATAAAACTGATAAAATAATAAGGATGACGAGCAGTACGTCCAACCTGAAAAGCTTCCTTGCCATATTTCACAACCTAACTGAGTTCCTTACAGTGATAATGATTATCATTTATCATATGAATTCCATTATACTATCTATCCATTCTTTTTCAACCCTGCAGCTAATAAAATTCACAGAAGCCGCACTTTATTCTTGTGAAATTCACAGAAAAAAAGTGCAGCAGTCAAAACCGCTGCACTCCACATTTTATTAATTCATTTTAATGAGTATCCGCCCTCTGACACTGCCTGTTAATACTTCGGATATCGCAGCCGGCACTTCTTCAAGTCCGATTTCTTTTGCGGTCACACTTTCCAGCTGATCCGGCTTCAAATCAGACGCAAGCCGCTGCCATATGGAAATACGTTCTGCCCTCGGACAGTTCACAGAATCAATCCCCAGCAGATTTACTCCTCTTAAAATAAACGGAAACACAGTAGCCGGTACATCTGCCCCTGCTGTTAAACCGAATGCGGCCACAGAACCGCCGTATTTGATTTTTGATAAGAGTGACGCAAGAGGTCTGCCGCCGACCGCATCCACCGCCGCAGCCCATTTCTCTTTATCCATCGCTTTTAATCCACCATCATAAACAGACTCTCTATTAATCACTTCAGATGCACCGAGCGCTTTTAAATATTCATGCTCAGAATCTTTTCCAGTACTTGCGGTCACTTCATAACCCTTCTTACTGAGCATCGCCACCGCAAGACTTCCTGCACCGCCGGTTGCGCCTGTGACAAGTACCTTTCCCTGTTCTTTTTCAAGGTCGTTTTTCTCAAGCCGGGCTATGGATAATGCTGCAGTAAAACCGGCTGTGCCTAAAATCATACTTTCTTTTAATGTTAATCCTTCGGGAAGCGGTACAACCCAGTCAGCAGGTATCGATGCATATTCACTGTAACCGCCGAAATGAGATACACCGATTTCATAACTTGTCGCAATCACTTTATCCCCTTCGTTAAAATGTCCATCTTTAGATGACACCACTTCTCCGGCAAGGTCAATCCCCGGAATAAATGGATAGCTGTTTACTATTTTACCTTTCACATCTCCTGCCAGACCGTCTTTATAATTCACGCCGGAATACGCAACCTTGATTAATACTTCACTGTCGGGAAGCGCGTTGGCATCCATTGTTTTTACAACCGCAGTCACATTGTCCTCCGTCTTTTCAAGTACTACCGCTTTAAATTGGATCATTTAAAATCCCTCCATTATTTTTAAAGCCCCCTGGAAATTCACCCATCGTAATGAGGGGTAAATTTTCAGGGGGCGTATACTTGAAACACTTAATTAATAATCATTGTTTCCCCGGTCGGTTCTGTATTCTCACCAGTTAAAATACTGAGAATTTTATTGATTGCTTCCGGGTTTGCCCGTTCTACTTTTTTATCTTCTTTTCTGAAGTTCGGACGGTAACTCAGTGCGTAGACATCAACATCCTCTTTCTTCAGCTCCAGGGCTGTAGAATGTGTGAATGCTTCAATCGCACCCGTTGCAGTGTAATATAAATTTCTTTCATACACATCTTCGAATGATGGCTCAATGACATTAATGACTTTCGCATCTGATGCATCTTTTAAGAGCGGCCCCAGTGTCCGGGTCCCTAAATAAGTCCCCCATACATGTTCATACATCACTTCATTAAATTCATCGAAGGAAACTTCATATATTGAACGATTCTCAGTGAAAATCGTGTGGACTAATATAATCCCTGATAAACCATCATAATCTTTTTCAATTTCTTCGAGCAGATTCAACCAGTCTATTTCTTTTGACGGCTGAAGGAGCACCACATTATGATTGCCTTCTGTCGTTTCTTCAAGCTCTGTTAAAAGAGAATCCAATTCGACATGGTCCAATCCTGTAAGAATCAGATTTGCACCTTCTTCAGCTAATGTTTTTGCTAAATCTCGACCAAGCAGTGATGTGGCATTCGCTACGGTATAGGTTTTTCCTTTTAACTTCATGGCAACCTCCCGGAATTATACTTTGATAATCTTATTATACTAAAATATTCAACATGACACACTGAATAACATCGTTGGTGCAGGCTTCTATTCTACAACAACATCGCCTTCAGGCATAGTATGAAGCTGAAAAGCATCTACGTGGGAAATGACTCTATACTCTCCTGCATCTTCAAATGTGTATTCTATTGAATATACACCGTCTTCACTGTGTTCTGCGTCAATCATATCGAGACTTTCTTCACCATCCAGTACTTCATACATCACCTGTGCATCCGGCACATCCTCATCATTTGAGGTGACATGTGCACTAAATTCGACAGTCTCGCCTGCTGAAACAGTCTCTTCAGGCACAGTCAGTGAAACATCAAGTGTCCGTATTTCATCTTCAGAAGGTGCGTCGTGATTCATATCACCGTGCCCTTCATGATTTTCTTCTCCACCATTATTACATGCGCCAAGAAGCACCACACTTAAAAGCATCATTAAAAATATTTTATTATTCAATTTTCTTTTCCTCCATTCACTCCAAATCATACATTTAACATAATACCATGTTTACTGTATAAATTTGAGCAGTAGTTCAGCCGAGTTTATGAAGGAAAATCGACAAATGATTCGCTTACTTTTCTATATCTTTATTAAAACTCTTGGTATTCCCTCGGGTCCTGATCATCGATCCTTCCGTCTTCACGCGTTTTATCATCTATTTTTTTCATATCTGTATCTGATATTTCAAAATCAAATATATTCAGATTACCGCGCTGCCTTTTTCCGTTTGAAGAACGTGGAATCGTCACTACACCATGCTGATAGTGCCAGCGGAGTACCAGTTGTCCGATATTTACATCATATTTATCCGCCAGTTCATTAATTACTGTATCGTCCGCAAGATATCTCAATCTGCCGAGCGGACTCCATGCCATAGTGACAATATCATTTTCTGAATGATACTGCCGCAGTTCTTTTTGATTAAAGTTCGGATGCAGTTCAATCTGATTTAATGCAGGTTTTACGCCCGTCTCTTCCACCAGCTGATCAATATGTTCCAGCATAAAATTACTGACACCAATGGATTTAACCCAGCCATTCTTCTGCGCATCAATCAATGCACGCCACGCTTCAACAAATTTCCCTTCTTTTGGATTCGGCCAGTGTATGATGTAAAGATCAAAATAATCTAAATCTGCCCGGTATAATGATTCCTGGATAGCTTCAAGTGCATCACTATATCCATGGTATCTGCCGGGAAGTTTGGACTGTACAAAAAACGCACTGCGATTTAATCCGCTCTGCTTAATCGCACGACCGACTGTCCCTTCATTTTCATAATTATATGCGGTATCAATGAAACAGTAGCCGTTCCGGATGGCCTCGCTGATCTGCAGTGCACCTTTATTCCCTTTTAATGATACCGTACCAAAACCGATAACCGGTAATTCATATCCATCATTTAATTCAACATATGGCAGTGCCATGATATCGACTCCTTCAAATATAAGTTTTCATCTCCCACTTATTTACCCGAATTTAAAATTTTTAATCAAAAAAAGCAACAAGAAATTGAATTCTTGTTACTTCCCTTCATTATTTTATTCGAATGAAAAATCATCGTCCTGCAGTGCTTCTACATTTAATGCAATGACGTAACCGTCACCCTTCACGCTGAAGAAGTCATGATTCTTAGTCGTTGTATCCAGTGCATTTTCAATAATCGGATTAAACCCTTTTTCTTCAAAATACGGCTCATATCCAAGATTTGCGAGTGCTTTATTCGCGTTGTACTGGACATAATTCAGAACATCTTCTGTCAGTCCGAGTTTATCATAAAGTTCTTTTGTATATTCCGCCTCATTCGCATAAAGATCTTTCAGCATTTCATACATTTCACGATCTGCCTGCGCCTGTTCTTCAGGCGACAGTTCGCCTCTTAAAGTCTGTGCATCAAGACCTGTAAAGACACCGTGAATGGATTCATCCAGAAGAATCTTTCTGATGATTTCCCCGCTTGTTGTCATGCGGCCCTGACCCGCCAGGTACAGGGGATAATAGAAACCTGAGTAGAACAGGAATGATTCCAAAAATACAGAGGCTACACGTGCTATATACTGATCATAAACGCTTGCTTCTTTACCATATAATTTATGGTAGCGGCTCACGATTATGTCGGATTTATATTTCAGATGTTCATTCTCCAGTACCCAGTCATCCAACAGTTCATTGGTTTCTTTTGACGGCAGCAGTGTTGAGAATATGTGGGAATATGATTTCGCATGAATCTGCTCCATCATGCCCATAAATGAATATACCGCCTTTTTACGCAGATCTTTCGTGTGCAGCATAATTAACGGCATACCGTCATCCGCCTGATGCGTATCGAGACCTGTCAATCCCGCAAGTACTTTCTTAAACGTTTCTTTTTCATCGTCCGACAAAGTGGACCATGAACTTAAGTCCTTAGATACTTTAAACTCAGACTCCACCCACATCTGGGAGATATTCTGACGCCAAAATACATTGGTCATATCATCTTCTTTATTCCAATTTACTGCGATCATAACTTAACTCCTTTAATATCTTACTCGATTAAACTGAACAGCTTGTGCATTCTTCTACACTGAGCAGTTTATTTCTCGTGTAGTATAAAGATTTTAACCCTTTATGGTGTGCATAGATATATAATCTGGACAGCGCTCTTGTTGAAATGTCTGAATTCACATATAAAATTGTACTGATACCCTGGTCAATATGTTCCTGAATGGTTGCAATCATATCAATCAGTCTCATTTGATCTACATTAAATGCGCTCTTATAGAACCACATATTTTCACGGGATAAGAAAGGCATCGGATAGAATGTTTCAGAGTTGCCGTATGTTCTGCGTTCAATCATATCCACAATCGGCATCACGGAACTTGTTGCATTCTGCACGTATGAAATACTCTGTGTCGGTGCAATCGCAAGACGGTATGCATGATACAGACCTTCTTTCTGCACTAAGTCACGGAGCACCGCCCAGTCTTCAGGCGTCGGTACATGAATGTCTTTAAATAAATCCTTTACTTTATCCGACTTCGGCAGATAGTCATTTTCAAGATACTTTTTAAAGTATTCGCCGGTCGCATAATCTGATTTCTCATAATCTTTAAATGTTGCATTTCTTTCTTTCGCAATCAATGCCGATTTTTCAAGTGAATAATAGTTCAGCAGCATGAAAAATACATTCGCAAAGTCACGTGCCTCTTCAGATTCATAGGCAATTTTGTTTTTCGCAAGATAGCCATGCAGATTCATTGCACCGAGACCGACAGAATGAAGCTCATCATTTGCCTTACGCACACCCGGTGCATTCGCAATGGCAGTGTCATCACTCACTACTGTCAGTGCTTCAATTCCTTCATGAACGGATTCTCTCACCTTGCCGGAGTCCATTACATTCGCAATATTCAACGAGCCGAGGTTACATGAAATATCACGTTTGATTTCATCATCAATACCGTAATCATTAATTACAGATGTCTCCTGGAGCTGGAAGATTTCAGTACATAAATTACTGATCTTAATCTGTCCCACTTCTTTTAGCGGATGAACTTTATTGGCATTATCTTTAAACATAATATACGGATAACCGGACTGAAGCTGTGTCTGTGCGATTGTATTCAGCATTTCACGTGCATCCATTTTACGCTTTTTGACTTTATCATTTTCAACCAGCTGATCGTACATCTCATCTAAATTCATATCATCCAGTGTCTGGCCGTATTCACGTTCCACTGTATGCGGTGCAAACAGATAAAACGGCTCATCATTTTTCGCAAGATCAAAGAACTTAGACGGTACAACAAGACCGGTGGAAATAGTCGCCAGACGAAGATCTTCATCTGCGTTTACTTTTTTTGTATCTAAAAACTCAGGCAGGTCATAATGGAAAATATTCAGATACACTGCACCGGCACCCGGACGCTGACCCAGCTGATCAGCATAGCTGAAGCCGCCTTCTAATGCTTTTGCGACAGGCAGCACCCCTTTAGCCACCCCTTCAATTCCTTTAATTGCTTCGCCTCTTGCACGGAGTTTCGATAAATTAATCGCCACGCCGCCGCCGATTTTACTCAGCTGTTTTGCTGTGGAGTCGATATAGTTGATAGAATTTAAGCTGTCGTCCACTTCAAGCAGGAAGCACGATACCATTTCCCCGCGGCGTGAACGTCCGGCATTTAAAAATGTCGGTGTTGCCGGCTGGTAACGCTGCTCAATCATAGAAAGTACTAAACGTTTCGCACGGTCAACATCGCCTTTGGATAAATACAGGCTGACAATCACGACGTGCTGTTTGTAATCTTCCAGATACTGCTTCTTATCATTTGTTTTTAATGCGTAATCTTTGAAAAACTTACTTGCTGCCATATAACTTTTAAATGAAAATGGAATGGCATTCGCATATTCCACGACTTCCATCGCACTCTTGTCATCATACTCTTTAAATAAGTCATAGTAGAAGTTTTCATCTACTAAATAATGGAGCCGTTCAAGCTCGGACTCAAAATGAATCGTTTTATCATAGATTTCCTCCATGAATACATCCAATGCTTCCAAGTCTTTGTGCAGCTGATAAAAACCAGTTTCATCACGCTTTGTAACCTCATTGTTCAACTCAATGTGATTGTACTTTTTCTCGTCTAGTACTTTCATAAAAATTCCCTACCTTTTCCATGAATTCCTCTCGTTCATTCGGACTGCCGTGCAGTTCAAACTTCATCAGTAACGGAACATGATATTCGTCACGTATATACTCACCGGACTTGGCAAAATTCTGGCCCCAGTTACGATTTCCGCTTGAAGCAACCGCAAGTATATTATCACGATTATGCTCTAAAAACGTTCTGACCGTATCAGGAACCTGTCCGAATCCGTATGTGCTTGTCACTAAGATGAACGGTTCTGATAAATAATCCCTTTTATTTCCCTCTGTAATCTCGTATAATTCATAGTGTTGTTCAACACCCGCGCCTGACAAAAATCTTCTGATATTTCCGGTCATGGAATAGAATGCGATCTGCATGCTATCCATCCCCTTTCTTAATCTATATTAACATAAAAACAAAATAAAAACGAACATACGTTCGATTCATTGCTGCGATACTCTTTATGAATTTTAAAGCGGTTATGCAGTTACGTGCTACCCACTACATATTGTGTCTCAGGGAGAAAACAAACACAACATATATGTTTTACATATTCTATATTGCCATATCGGCAAATAATTATCAATGTAAAAACACCTCTAATTTTTTTATTTCATTGTGAATTCTTTCTTCAAAACAGAGCCAAAGTCGTGGTATATATGTGTTATACTGAGTCACATATTTCTAATAAAAAAATTTGATAAAATTTTTTTATTTACTTTTTTGAAATTTATATTATTACTAAATATTGGAGCCGGACTTAATGAATAATACAACAAAAGGAATCATCGCATTAATTATCTCTTCTCTCGGGTTCAGTATTATGGCACTATGCGTGAAGTACAGTGGTGATTTACCCACCATCCAAAAAACTTTCTTCCGTAATTTTATCGCCATGCTGATTGCCCTCTTTCTTGTCGTAAAACATAAAGAAAAATTATTTGGCCGTAAAGAGAACCAGGGACTCTTAATGCTTCGGAGTGTGCTCGGCCTTGTCGGTGTGCTGCTGAACTTCTTCACCATTGACCGGATGGTACTGAGTGATGCCGATATTCTAAATAAACTGAGTCCATTCTTTACAATTTTACTATGTGCTTATTTTCTGAAGGAACATGTTCACAGGTTCCAGCTCTGGTCCATTATTGTTGCCTTTCTGGGGGCAATATTCATTATTAAACCGTCATTGTCCAGTGATACATTTTATGCACTTATTGGTGTACTCGGTGCACTGTGTGCAGCAGGCGCTTATACCGTGCTTAGATTACTTGGCTCAAGAGAAAAGTATTATACTGTTGTCTTTTATTTTTCGGGATTTTCTTCCGCCGTTCTGCTGCCGTTTTTCATTTGGTACTATGAACCGATGACAATGAATCAGTTCTTAATATTAATCGCTTCAGGTGTCGCTGCTGCTGCAGGACAGTTTGGTCTGACCATCGCATACAGTTATGCACCTGCAAAGGAAATTTCGATTTTCTTCTATTCAACCATTTTGTTCACAGCACTGTTCAGTATTATCGTATTCAACGAAATACCGGATTTACTATCAATCATCGGCTATGTCATTATATTCGGCGCAAGTTACTACATGTTCATGAAAAACCGTCCGCCGAAACAAACAGCATAAATTTAACAGCTGCCTAATTGGCAGCTGTTTTTTTAGTATGCGCCTGTATCATTTCAAGAAAATAAGGGCAGTAGTGCTTCAGCTTATAACTGCCGACTCCCTGTATATGCACCATATCCTGTTTCGTCTGCGGCATTTTTTTGGCAAACTCCCGGAGCGTGGCATCCTTAAATATATCTTCTTTATCCAGTCCATACTTCTCAGCAAGCGTATCCCGTACCTCCACAAGTTTTATGTAGATACCTTCACTTGGTGTCACTTCAGTTGAAATATCCACCTTTTCTTTAAAATCTGTTTTAAAAGGCACAGAGTAAACCTGCTTCGTGTTATCAAGAATATATGCACTCATATCACTCAGGTGCAGTACTTCATTTGAATAATGGAGATATCCTCTTAAAACCAGCTCATCAATAATATGATTCACTTCTGAAGTGCGAAACCGTTTCATCAATCCGTATGACGGCAGTACATCAAGGTGCTTACTGCGGATATCTTCAGTCATTTCTCCGCGGATTACTTGAATGGCTTCAGTCTTTGAAAGTTCATGCGGCCGGCTCTTTACCAGGGCAATCATCCGCTTCGCCTCATCTGTCATATCATATGTGCGTGATTCATCCAGACAGTTTGAACAGACACCGCATGCCTTTACATACTCATCCTGATCAAAGTACTTGATAATGAAACTGCTGAGGCATTTACTTGTACGGTTGTACTGTATCATCCGGTCGAGTTTACTGCGCATAAAATCCTTATACGCATCCCCTGCATTCGAACGGTCAATAAAAAACTGATGCAGGTTGACATCTCTCTGGCTCGACAGCAGAATACACTCACTTACCAGACCGTCACGTCCTGCACGTCCAATTTCCTGATAATAACTTTCTATATCCCCGGGGATATTGTAGTGGATGATAAAACGGATATTGGATTTATCTATTCCCATACCAAATGCATTCGTGGCTACAACGACTTTTACCCGGTCTTCTACAAAAGCAGACTGATTCTCATGTCTTTCATCTTTACCGAGACCGCCGTGATAAATTAAATTATCGACACCGTTTGTTTCCAGGAGAATAGAGAGCTTCTCCACTTCCGCCCGTGTAGCAGCGTAAATAATCCCGGACATTTCAGGTCGTTCTTTAATATACGACACCACAAACTGATCTCTTTGATAGGTTTTATCTACTTTAAGGTGCAGGTTCCCCCGTTTTATACTCGAGGTCACAACACTGTCATCTCTGATATTTAATAATTCCTGGATATTCTCCTGCACTTCACTGGTTGCGGTTGCGGTTAATGCTGCAAATGTCGCATCCGGAATAAGCTGTTTTATTCTCGGGATAATATTTTGATAACTCGGTCTGAAATCATGCCCCCACTTTGATATACAATGCGCCTCATCAAATGCAATCAGGGGAATGTTAAGACTTTCAATCATCTCACAAAATGCCTCATTATTAAATCGTTCCGGAGCGACATATAAAAGTGAATATCTGCCTTCACGTGCATGCTGCATAATCATAGTAATCTCAGACTGCTTTAAAGTAGAATTCAAGAAGGCCGCTTTAATCCCCCGGTTTAACAATGTTTCCACCTGGTCCTTCATTAATGAAATCAACGGGGAAATCACCAAAGTCGTGCCTTCCAGTTCCAGAGCAGGAATCTGAAAACACACTGATTTACCGGAACCTGTCGGCAGGACCCCGAGTGTGTTTCTGCCGTTAATGACAGATTCTATAATTTCTTTTTGGTTGGGTCTGAATGTATCATACCCATAATATTTTCTTAACAGCTTCTCCATAACGTTCATCTCCAACGTCTCGTCACTAAAATTCTACTTCAATTCTGATATATTATTATACATTAATTCACTCGGAATTTAAATTTCAGATTTAAATTCCTTCAAAACAATCCAAATCCTGTATAAAAAAACTGAGACTATGAAATAGCCTCAGTATATTTTTCTACATCTTCTCTTTAACAAGCTCTTTAGAGAGTTTATAATTAATTGCTTTAAATAAACTCAGCACCCACAAATGATGGGCATACAGGTTGGCATGCGCATCATCGCAGTCAATCACTTTAAACTTAATTTTTGAACCTCTGCGCTTTTGTGCCAGCTTATGCATATGATACTGCGGGATCGTTCCGATATGAGGGGCGGATGTCGACTGGTTAAAGTCATTCAATGCCACCACCGGCTGATTATCAGCAATATAAATACCGCCGTTGACACCCGGATGTACGACATCGTCCGACGCGATATCAAGCGTACTGCCTTCTAAGTATAACGATACACGGTTCTTCTCTTTTACTACAGTATATTCTGCATCTTCAATCGTTTCATAAAACGAATCCGGTACATCCGGACGCTTCACGATATGAAATAAATCAGATATGTATACTTCTACAAGTGCATAAACATCGACACCCCACTTCACAGCATGGTTATCCCTTTTCAATACGTTAAATAATTCATGATGCTGGTCAGTGTATTCACGGCACATAATCACTTCATCACCGGAATGAAGAATGTTTGAATGATTCTCCTCTACTTTCAATCCGCCCGCAACTGCCAGATAAATCCGATTGCCTCTCGGCGAGTCTCCGAATTCGAGAACATCACCTCGATCAAAAAGATAAATCCGGTTGGCATGAATTGTTTTCCCGTCACATTTTGCCAGATAGTCTGCACCTGCATATGCGACTATTGTCGGTTCAGTAAATTTAATTGTGGCCGGCTGGATAGTCATCTCAATTGTGGGAGACGTAATATCATTGCCGACCAGTGTATTCGCCAGCTGGTGTGCCAGACGGTCGCATGCACCGTTATATTCATGATTCTCTGTTGGTTTTTCTTTGTCAAGCGTCTGTAAGATAGTGAGCAGTCCTGTTTCTTGAATGATTATACTCATTGTTAGAAGCCCTCTCCTTTCAGAAATTCAGTCACTTCATTAATTACGATACCGCACGGCTCAATTGTATTGTGCGTTTCCATAAGCGTAATCGGTTCATATGAAAACGTAAATGTATTTTCTGTACTCATAATATTCGTTAAATACGCATAATCCTTCGATTGAAAGAATGCTTGTTTCACTTTTTCCTGTGCATCTTCTGAAATCACTTCATTCTGCTGATAAGTGATTGCACAGTCTCCATTCGCAAAAATCATTTACGACTCCTCCTCGACTTTAAAATATTCAATCATTATAAAACAAGCTTAATTCACCTGCAACAAACTCAGTAATATTCGATACGATAAAATATATGATAATAATCGCTGCAATTACACCGATAAAACCCATCGCCACACCAATAATCTTTAAATCATTCTCAATCAGATAAGTAACAACAAAATGTGTAAATAAGACAATACCGATGACAAGCAGTATTAATAAGAAAGTAATCATGGTTTCACCCCAACATATTCAATTCAATTTTCACAAAGCCCCGGACACTGTTAATCATATATAACTGAACACTGTCCAATGCCAGTTGATCCTTCAGTTCCAAAACTGTATAATTTCGTTCTTCAAGTGTTCCACTTCGGATTAAAGACTGACGCATGACTCCATTTAAAAGTCCAGCTGCCATTTTCGGCGTGTAATATCTGCCTTCTGATTCAATCACGAGATTTCCAATATTGAATTCCGTCAGCTGCTGTCTATCATTATAATATAAAACGACATTGAAATCATCGTCAGGCAACTGATATTGATGCCTGACTGTTGTTTTATGTTCTAAAAACAATTTCGGACTGCAGATCGGCCGGGCACTTAAGACCGCCTGAAGCACTTCGCCGCTGTCTTCAAAAATAGTGTGTGTAATGGTTAAACCACCCTCACTGTCACCAGTGACTCTCAATCTGTATGAACCATTATCCATATGATGCGCCTTAATATAACGATATACCTCGTCTGATAAATGACCGGTTTTAAAACCGAATGCCGCACATGATGCCTCGTATCTGTTGATATGAAGCTCCAGCCGGGCAGGTATACCGTCAGTCACACGCATCGTTTCAATCAGCTCATAAACGCCTCTTTTTAAAAATGCGGTCTTATCCATAATTTCCCTGTATTCACTCTCCGCTGAAGAATCATAAGTAATTCCGGCACCTGCACCGTAAATATATCTGCCTGCCTTAATCTGAAGTGTCCGGATGGGAATATTAAAAACCATAGACTCATCAGGATACATAATACCAATCGTTCCGCAGTAATAGCCGCGGGGCGTTGCTTCCAGTGCATTGATGATATTCATTGTCGATTGTTTCGGCGCACCGGTGATGGAACCGCACGGGAACAGACTTTGGAATATTTCAGGCAGCCCCACTGATTCCCGCACGGCTGCTTCTACTGTAGAGGTCATTTGATATACGGTCGCATACTTTTCTATCGTAAAGCATTCCGGTACAGATACAGTATTCTTTTCAGCGATTCTGGAAAGGTCATTGCGTAAAAGGTCGACAATCATCACATTCTCTGCCCGGTCTTTTTCCGACCGTTTTAAAAACTGATAGTTGTCGCGGTCTGTCTCTGCATCCATACCGCGCGGTGCAGTACCTTTCATCGGCCGGGCACGAATCGTCCTATCCGGCATTATTTCAAAAAAGAGTTCCGGTGAACAGCTGACCAGTACCTCACCGTCATATTCAAGATACACTGCATAGCCGCCGTTGTTTTCACTCATTAACTGCTCAAACAACACATGTGCACTGCCTTGAAACTTTCCTTCCAGCCGTGTCGTGTAGTTCACCTGATAGGTGTGGCCTTCACGAATGTATTCTCTTACTCTTTCAATATTCTTTTTTATGGATTCGGGTGTTTCCATCAAAACCGGCGGTGATAAATAATAGCCCTCAGCCGGACTGGATTTTCTAAATTCGTCTGACGTGACTTCTTTTTTAAACACGCCGATTATAAACCGTTCATCACCTGAAGCAGATTCATATGTTACAGCGGAGATCACAAAGCATCCTGCTTTCATATAATATTCTGCCTGCCGCAATCCTTCATTTAAAGTCATGTTCTTTTCCGTGATGACATCAAGGGGATGAATGAAGTAGCGGTCTACAAGATTTTCGTTCTGTTTAAATTTTACATGTACTCTCATTGACACGCCTCCACTGCGATTCTGATAAAATGATGAAGCTGTGTTTGGCCGGATTCCGATAAAATCGCTTCCGGATGATACTGAACCCCGTATACCGGAAAAAACTTATGTTGAACAGCCATATTCACACCTTCCTCAGTTCTTGCGGTAACGATAAAATGTTCTGTTTCACCATAGCACTGGAGAGAATGGTACCGGGTCACAGACAATGGCTGCGGCAGATTTTTAAACATGCCTGATTCGTCATGAAATACTTCACTGACATAACCATGCACCGGCCGGCTGCCCCGGGACACCTCTCCACCGTCCATGTACCACAACATCTGGTGGCCGAGACAGACACCAAGCACAGGCATTTTGTCCCAGTATTTCCTGATAAACCGCATCACATCTTCCCGGTCTTTTGGATGTGACGGTCCCGGAGAAATCACAATACCGATAATATTATTTTCCTCAATCACTCTATCTGTCAGTGCGTTCGGTTCCACCACCACCACTTCGACATTATATGGATTATCCTCCATGTAATGAACGAGATTATATGTAAATGAATCATAATTATCAATCATTAATATCTTCATCGATTTAATTAACCTTATCTCAAATTTTCTATAGTTTAGCACATACCGTGCTGTTTTGCATTTAAGTCCCCGGACGGATGAAAGCGGCTTTGTCTTCATGTATAATAGAAATTAGTTGTTTTTTCGGCTTTCGAAATAATATATTAATTTTTAAAGAAGGTAAGGTAGTTTATGAAAAATACTCAATCACGAATATGGACCAGGAACTTCACCATGATAGTGATTGCGAATCTGTTTATATTTCTGGCATTTCAAATGACCATTCCGACACTTCCGTTATACGTCCGTGATATCGGTGCAAGTGAACGTTTTATTGGGCTGGTCGTTGGTATATTCACATTTTCAGCACTCATTGTCAGACCAAAAGCAGGACAGTGGATTGATACAAAAGGCCGGGCGCCTGTCTTTATCATCGGCTTAATTATACTTGCACTCTCTACATACTCACTTGCTGTCAGCTTTACTATTTTAGTCCTTCTCATTATCCGGGTTGTTCAAGGAATTGGATGGGGGCTGTCAAACACTGCTTCAGGGACAGTGGCCTCAGACCTTGTCCCTAAAGAACGCCGCGGTGAAGGACTGGGTTATTTTGGATTAAGTGCAAACATTGCGCTCGCAGTCGGCCCCGCACTCGGACTCTTTCTTGTTGACTACATCTCGTTTCAGTGGCTGTTTATCATCTGCGGTACACTGACACTCTTTGCATTAATACTTGCGATGACTGTAAAGTATCCGAAAGTAGAGCCTGCATCAGAAGGTGGCACAGTGGATGAAGTCGTACCGCCGCGGTTTGATGTTGTGGAGAAAAAAGCCCTGCCGGCTAGTTCACTTTTGTTATTTATTACACTGGCCTTTGGCGGTATCGCAACATTCCTACCGGCATTCACTTATGAACGCGGTTTCGAATCCCACTATATACAAATTTATTTTGTGATTTATGCATTCTCTATACTTGTGACACGCTTGTTTGCAGGACGATTGTACGACCAAAAAGGACTGGCTATTGTTTTTGTACCAGGAGCACTGTCCATTATTGCTGCGATGATATTACTCGCACAGCTTTGGAATCCTGCAATGCTCTTTACTGCTGCTGTATTATACGGGCTGGGGTTTGGCGCAATACAGCCGGCACTTCAAGCATGGGCGGTCAACAGTTCGCCAAATAACAGACGCGGCATGGCCAATGCCACATATTTCTCGGCTTTTGACCTAGGAGTGGGTTGCGGTGCAATATTATTCGGTTTTATCGCAGAAGTATTTCCCTACAGTACAATCTATTATTTAAGCGCAGTCAGCGTAACGTTCTCACTCATTCTGTTTGTTTTTATGTATACAAGAGAAAAAAGAAAAAATAAATAATCACCTCCATGGTTAACTTTGAAATTTACGGGTATATATTCTTAGGATGAAGTATTCATAAATTATTACATTCATTCAAATCTGCAAAAACTAGGAGGAAATTAGAATGGGCTGGATTATAGCATTAATAGTAGGCGGTTTAATCGGCTGGGCTGCAGGAGCGATTCTCGGAAAAAATGTACCTTTCGGTATTATCGGGAACATCGTCGCAGGACTCATCGGATCTTCAATCGGTAATGCTTTAGGAGTCAATATTGGCCCGTCACCCGGCGGTGTAAATATTATCGGTGCCTTAATCGGTGCAATTATTTTGATACTGATTGTCTCATTTATTATGAGAGCGCTCGGTGGAAATAAAGGCTGATATTCTTTAAATCATTTCTAATTATAATAAATTGAAAGAGGGAGCAGGCTGACCTGCTCCCTCTTTCTTTATGATATATCTTTTTTATTACTTTCTTTAATCAGCCAGCGGTCATTTTTGTCATTCTGTTCCCTGTCTTCCCGCTCTTTTTTGATTTTATCCAGTTCGAGCTGCATCTGCTTATTTTCAAGCAGATAATTTTCCTGTTTAATCATTTCGATTTCATGCTCTTTATCCAGCTGCTTGATTTTCAACTTGTCATCTGTTTGATTATAGTGACGCTTCATGGCATATATCGGAATACCAAGTGCCATCACAATTGCTACCAGGCTGATAATAAAATCCGTATCCATCTAACCACTTCCTTTTTCTTTATCTTCAATCAACCATCTTTTATCCACATTCCCATCAATTTCACGTTTTTCACGTTCTTCTCTCTGCTGCCTCATTTTATCCAGCTCAAGTCTCATCTGTTCATTTTCCATGAGATAATTCTCCTGCTTGATTTCTTCCAGCTTTCTTTGTTCTCTGAGTTTCTTTAATTCGATGTTCTCATCACTCTGATTATAACCTCTGTACATGGCATACATGGGAATACTCGCAATTCCTAGTGTGCCGACCAGTACCACTGCAAATATAAATTCAAAAACGCCCATAGTTTTCCCCTCTTTATTCTAAGTACTTTCATTTTACCATAATATTAAAAGGCACCTAAACAGGTGCCTTTTACTTAATAATCTGTATCTATATTTGCGCTTGCGATATTGTAGCCTTTAATCAAGGCAACCTGTTTAATTGAATGACTTTCCACTTCAAGCACAATCCATTTGTCTTCTGCTGTATTAATATAGTCATCTTTATCAATATCTGTATTAATACTCTGCATCCAGCCGCCGATGGTATCAATATCGTCACTGTTCTCAAATGTAATGCCGAATTGTTCGGTAATATCATCAAGAAGCACCCGGCCGTTGATATGATAAATATTATCCTCAACCTTCACAACATCCGGCTCTTCATTTTCATCAAACTCATCCCGGATTTCACCGACAATTTCTTCTAAAATATCCTCCATCGTTACCATTCCGGCCGTGCCGCCGTATTCATCAATAATCAATGCGATATGCACACGTTCCCGCTGCATCTTAACCAGTGCATCACTAATCCTTGAAACTTCTGTAATTAACGGCAGTTCATGAATAAAATCATCCGGCGTCGCCCCTTCATCAGAGACATGCATCGTTAAATATTCACGAACATTGATAAAGCCGATAATCTGGTCTTTATCCCCGGATGCATCTGTCACGGGATATCTTGTGTAGTTATGTTCCTTAACGGTTTCCAGTACATCATTGACATTGACCGGATCTGTTAAAGTAACCATCTGCGTCCTCGGAACCATAATATCCTTGGCCAGTCTTTCGTCAAATGAAAAAATATTCTGCATATAGGCAAGCTCTGTCTGATTAATCTCGCCACTCTGGTAGCTGTTCGTCATAATGACCTTAATCTCTTCCTCAGAGTGGGCTTGTTCTGTTGGCATCGATTTAAAGCCGACCACTCTCAGAAGGAAACGGGATGTCCCATTCATCGACCAGATCAACGGTTTCATAATGACACCGAAGAAATACATCGGACCTGAAAACGTCATTGCCATTTTCTCAGCATACTGTATCGCAACCGTCTTTGGTGCAAGTTCACCTACCACAACGTGGATAAATGTCACAATCAAAAATGCGAACCCTATTAAAAGGGGTGTCATTAACTCATCCGGCACACCGATCACTTCAAAAAGTGGATGCAGTATCACCTCAAAAGTGGATTCACCAATCCACCCGAGACCAAGGGCCGTCACAGTAATCCCCAGCTGACAGGCTGATAAGTAATAGTCCAGTTCACCTGTCATTTTTTTTACACGTTCTGCTTTTTTATTGCCTTCTTCTATTAAATTATCGAGTCTTGACTGCCTTGCTTTTACGAATGAAAATTCTGCACCTACAAAAAGCATGGTAAGCAAAATTAATAATACAAATAATAATAAATTTAGTAGTGTTGATATGTCCAATATGTTCCCTAAAAGGGATTCACCTCCGGTAATTTGTGACCACTATTCATGTTTTGTGCGCTAAAAACCAACTCAACAACTTCTGTTAACACCGCATCCTGCAAATCAGCTTTCAAATACGCCTTCCCAATGGTAGTCACCTCCAACACTCTAAAATAATTAAGAATATTTTATCATATTATACAATGCATTATCCATGATAATGGTGATTTATTTAAAGATATATTTCTGATTACACCGAATGAAATCGGTCAGTTTGAAAAATTATAAAAAAGAAAATCTCCTGAATCACAGAGGATTCAGGAGTCTGTATACATTCAAGCGTTATTTTCCTTTGATAAAACCAAACCCAATTGTACCGTAACCGACATGAACGCCTGCAACAGGTACAAGCGGTTCACATATCAGATTCAAGTGAGGTAAATGTTCTTCAATCCGTTTCTGCCACTCACTGATTAAATGCTCTTTTCCTGCATAGACAATTGATAATGTTTTTACAGCATCTTCTTTGACATGTGATTCAATACTATCCAGAACACTCGCAATCATTTTCTTCTTGGTCCGGACTTTCTCTCCGATAACAATTTTCCCATCATCAAATTTCAATTTAAGCTGGACCTGCAGAAGTGTTGCGAGCATCGACTGTGAAGCAGACACACGCCCGCTTTTTTTCAACTGTGAAAAGCTGTGCGGCAGAAGAAACAACTGCCCGTTCTGGATGATTTCTTCTATGTCTTTTTGAATCACTTCAATTTCTTCTCCATTTGCCCTTCCGTAGACCGCCCGGTGAAGCATTTGTTTCATTGGGTAACTGCCGAGCCGCGAATCAATAACAACGGCTGGTTTTTCAATTTCATTGGATGCACTCAGTGAATTTTGATAAGTTCCTGTCAATTCACTCGATGCATGGATTGCGAGTATTCCATCATACTTGTCATCCGCTTGAATTTCTTTATACACTTCAATAAATTCACCTTGTGAAGGTTGTGAGGTCTTTGCGCCCTCACCACTTTCTTTCAGCAGTTCATAAATTTCTTCAGTTTTAATGTCAACGCCGTCTCTGTATGCTTTACCGTCAATAATTACAGTCATCGGCAGTACTTTAATATCATGTTCTTTAATAAATGACTCCTGCAGCCCGGCCGCAGAATCTGTTATTATAGCAAAATTCTTCATCACTTCAACTCCCATTACGATTATCCACAGTGTAGCATGACTGCCCCGCTTTTACTACAAATTATCGGCGAAACGCCTCACTGCCTGACGGACTGCCCCTTCCTGGTTCATGAGCTGTTCATATGAGCCCTGCTCTATAATCCGCCCGGATTCTATAAAATGAATATAATCAAATTGATGAAGACGGCTTAAATCATGCGTACTGACAACAATCGTCTCACGCTCAAAAATCATATCCCATACTTTATCCTTCAGCGTCTCATTTAAACTTGCGGTCGGTTCATCCAGCAGCCACCATGATTTATTTTCAATCATCATACGGATTAAATGCAGCCGCTTCCTCTCACCGCCTGATAAATGTCCGGTATAATCAATGGTTTCATCCAGATTTAAATATTCCATATCGAAACCGTCAAGCATTTTTTCTATCGTTTCATCCAACGCGCTGAAATGCCCGAACATCGTCACATTATCACGAATATCCGCATGATAAAAATCGAGATGCTGGGGCATGACGCCTGCGTTAACCTGCCCGATCATCCGGTTCAGGATTGTTGTTTTACCCGCACCGCTGCTGCCGATAATTACATGTTTTTCACCCTGATTCACTTTAATGTTAATATCATCCAGTACATTTTTCTTTGTCCCCGGATACCGAAAATCTATATGGTCCAGCGCAATATTATCTTGTTTCTCAACCACAGGTACAGACTCTATTTCTGATGAGACATCTTTCACCGCTGCCGCAACACTCCTGTAATTGGTTCTCGGCAGAATGACCGGGTTGGCAACATCGAAAAAGCCGATTAATAAAAGCAGCACCATCGGCACGAGAAGTCCGTTACCCTGTGCCATTAAAATAATTACTGCAAGTATTCCCGTCCACTGAATCAGACCGGACAAAAACAATTGAAATGATTCCAGTCCGGATTTACGAATCCGGTCATTTTGAATCTCTGTAAAAGATGCACTGACAGATGCTTCAGACACGCTGTCCTGCCGGTTCACAAATAAATCAATATAGTTGTGAATATGGTGATACACTTTCATGTAAGCACCGGACTCATTCAGAAGCGATGATTCACTTATCCTGTACATCTTGGATTCAAACAATTTCGGCAGCAGATATAAACTCAACACACTGACAAATACCATTAAAAGTGCAAGCTTCCAGTCAATAATCACTGCAAGAATAACCAGCAGTACTGCAAGAAGCACTGCGATAACATACGGATATATAATCCGGATATAATAATCTTCAATCTGTTCGAAATACTGATTCAGAGTCTGAATAAAGCGGACACTGTGTGTATTACGATTCTGGTGCATCGTATCCTTAAAATACTTAAGACGCAGCCTGCCGATCAATCGGAAGGTGGCATCATGTGATAAAAGCCGCTCAAAATATTTAAATGCACCTTTAATCATTCCGAAAAGTTTGATTACCGCTATAATTAAAATAATGATAAAAATCGGCGGATCAAAGAAACTCAAACTAATCATGTAACCACTCAAACCGAAAATGGATATTCCCACCAGGCTGCCGGTCAGCCCCAGGACAATACTATAGAAAATGTGTTTGCGTTCACGCTTTAAATAACTCATTGACCGCACCTCACAAGCGTCTGATTTTCCAGCTGATAATGTTCATCTGCGATATTCAGAAGCCGCTTTCTGTGTACAACCGCAATAATTGCACATTCATCTTTTATCTGATTTATATATTCAAGAATCAGCTGTTCTGTCTCAGCATCCAAAAATTCGGTCGGTTCATCCATTAAAATGAGAGGCGGTTTTCTGAGCAGTACTCCCGCCATTTTCAACCGGACAATTTCGCCGCCGGATAGTGGAATATTATGGTTCACAATTTCTGTATGAATTCCTGCTTCCAAGTTTTGAATACTTTCCATCATATTTAAGTCATTCAGTATTTTCAACACTTCACTTTCGCTGTACACACCGCCAGAAACATACTCATATATTGTCGTATCGGAAAAATATACCTGGTCTGAAATATAGCCGATATTTTCATCCTTTACTGATATCAATCCTTCGGAAGGTTCATGAAGGCCGAGTATAGATCTTAATAATGTACTTTTCCCAAGTCCCGACGGCCCTGTAATTGCGGTAAGACCGGGTGTTTCGAATACAGCATCCACATCTTTAAGGAGCACTCTCCCGCCCACTTTAACACTGACATTCTCAAGCACTGCAGCAGCATCCGACTTTTTACGGTACGCTGTATTTTTTTCAGGCTTTCCGAGCCATTCCTCCACCTTCTGATAGTGACCTGCTGCAAGTCTGCCGTTATGGAATTCTGTTCCCAGTGTTTTTAATGCATTATAAAATTCAGGTGCCAGAAGCAGTGTGAAAAATGCAGCGTAAAATGAAATATTTTCAAAAACGATAATCTGCAGACCGATTTCAAGCGCAACAAGTCCGATACCTAATATCGTTATGAATTCGAGCATTAAAGAGGATTGAAATGCGTACTTTAATACTGCCATGGTATTTTGTACAAAGGACACATTGTCTGCTTCAAGCCGTTCTGTCACCGCCGTTTCCGACTGTGTATTTCTAACAGTATCTTTTCCTCGGACAAGATTTAAAAACAGCGTCCCCATCTCATCAAATTCTCCTGCCAGTTCAGCTGACTCATCCCGTGTCTTTAAGCCGACAAGTACATAGTACAAGGGTACAAAAGGGGCTGTGAGCAGTAAAATGACGGCCGCATTTAAATGTACAAAAGCAAGTACTGTAATAATCGCTGCCAGTTTGACCATCGTTTCAATCACCGCAGGGATGAAGGACGCCTCATAGCTCCGGTACTTTTCAATATGAACAAATACCGCATTCATCAATGACTCGGACTGCTTATTGGTCTCATCATTGATTTTCCCAATCACATTTTTTGTCATTTTATGAATCCGCTGATGGGCTACTTTTGATGTCCAGTACTTATATAGTGATTTAGCAGCGATAAACAGTAAAAAAAACACACTCATCCATAACAGCCAGGCACTCTGTATTTGACCGCTGCCGACAACTAACTCCGACAACAATGTGGATAAATAATGTCCGAATAAAATATAACACCCTATCACAATCAAACTGACAACAGAAAAAACAAAGATGTATTTCCCGGGAAATCTTAATTTCATTTCTATTCCTTTCCAGTCAGAAAAAACGTGAAGCGTGCTTCACGTTTTAACCACCAATATAACTCATATTTATCTTTTTACGTGCCTGACGCCGTTCCTCAGTGATTTCTGTTCTGATTTCTGAATAGCGGTCATCACGTTTTGTCCATACATCAGATAGTATTGCTTTCAACTGACTATCACCAATTGTATCATCCCGCAGGAGTTGACGCACATCAAAACCATCGACCGCAAATAAGCAGCCGTAAAATTTCCCATCTGAAGATAACCGTGCCCGGGTACATGTCGAGCAGAAACTTTCCGATACACTGGTAATAAAACCGAGGTAGGCATCTTTATCTGAATGACGGTAAACTTTCGCCACTTCCCCGTAATATTCCGGATCAACCGGTTCCAGAACAAACTCCTTAGAGAGTATTTCAAGAATTTCTTTTTTGGACACGACTTTATCAAAATTCCAGCCGTTGTCATTACCAACATCCATAAATTCAATGAACCGGAGTGTAACACCATCCATATTTTTAAAGAAACGTGCCATCGGCAGTATCTCATGATCATTTAATCCTTTTTGAACCACCATGTTTACTTTAATGTGAAAACCAATCGATTTTGCATATTCAATCTGCTCAATAATACGCGAAGTACCAATTCCCCGGTCATTAATTCTGCCGAACAAATCATCATCCAACGCATCCAGACTGATATTCAGGCGTCTAAGCCCTGCATCATAAAGTTTCCGTCCTTGTTTTTTCAACAGGAGACCGTTTGTGGTCAGCCCAATATCTTCGATACCCTCTATACTGCTTAAATTTCTGATTAAGATATGCAGGTCTTTACGAAGCAGCGGTTCACCGCCGGTGATTCTGAGCTTTTTGACACCCATTTCAGCATAGATTCTTGATACCCTTTCAATTTCCTCGAAACTCAACAGCTGTTCACGTTTTAAAAACTCAAAATCATCACCGAATATCTCTTTCGGCATACAATACGTGCATCTGAAATTACACTTATCCGTTACAGAAATACGTAAATCCCGTATCGGCCGCCCGAACTTATCTTTGACTGTCTCAGCCATAACATCCCTCCTTTTACTCTGGAGCTTCCCCCTAAGTTAAATCTGATTTATAATTAATATTTCGAAATATATCATTTTCTATGTGAAAGTCCTTCACATCCACAGTTCTTACATCCATATGTTCAAATAACGCACGCATACTTAACCGTTTGGTCTCTATCTGATGTTTTAACTGTGCTGTAAGGTTTTCACCCTGATACACACCAACAAGCGGGTGCTGCTGTTTATGATCAGCAGAAATAATAATACTGTCCGGATATTCATCTGCTGTTTTAATCAGTGTGTCCACCCACTGCCCGGTCACAAACGGTGTATCACATGAGATGACAATTAAGCGCGCCTCCGGGTACTGCTCACTCACAGAATACAGCCCGCCGACCGGTCCGTAACCGCTGAATACATCTTCTATTGTATTCAGTTCAAACTGATGATTCAGACGCTTACTGGCACTAACTACAATTTCATCACAATATGAAACCGACCTCAGCACCTCTGCTGCATGCATATACATTGGCTTATCCTCAATGGTATAGAGGCTCTTATCTTCACCAAAACGTGACGATTCACCGCCGGCCAGAATCACTCCGATTGTTTTCATCCGCCGCTCACCGGTGGAATTAAAGCAATGGTATCTGATTTCTCCACCGTCGCATCCTCCCGGACAAATGCCTCATTCCGTGCCACTTGAAAAACTTCACCTTCAAACTCCGGGAATTGTTCATAAATATTTTCCTTTAATTCTTTTACACTGATTGACTCGCCCGCCTGCAGAAATACTCTGCTGCTGCCGGCTTTTTCTTTCAATCCTGCAAAAAGTAATATTTCCATTATCGATTCTCCTCTACTGCCGAATGATATTTTCTGGAATCCCCGATCCATTCTTCCCCGTCAGACCATATTTCTTTTTTCCATATCGGAACAATTTCTTTCAACCGCTCCACCGCGTACTCATTGGCCCTGTAACTTTCTGTCCGGTGCGGCGCACTCGTTACAATCACAACCGCAATATCCGAAATATTAAGATGTCCGGTTCTGTGACCAATCGCAGTAATCACTCCCGGCCATTGTTCTTTAATCTCATCACCAATTGACTCAAGCATCTTCTCTGCCATCGGTACATACGCTTCGTATTCCAAGTATGTGGTCTGTGTGCCTTTTGTCCACTCTCTGACATGCCCGGTAAATGTACATACCGCCCCCTGATGGGGACTCAACACCATTTGATGATACTTATTGATATCGAGTGCACTATCTGTCACTTCAAAACGCTTCATTTATCTTCACTCCATTTTATAAACCAATCCATCAACTTATCTTCATCGTAACGTAAATCAAAAGTCTTTAACACCGACCTCAGACCGAAAATATCCGCTTTCGTTCCATCCGTAAAAGAATGCTTCAAGTATATTTTAGGATAATTCTCATTTTTATAGCCTTCAATCAGTATAAAATCAGCCTCTTTTGAGAGATACTCAATCTGATTTTTCAAAACCGGCGGTGCATTGACTGTATAGGTGGATGAAGATGGTGTGTTTAATACCGTCACATCAGATCCACTCCGGATAAACTGTCCGGTATCCGTGTCATCTTCAGTTTCATCAGTGTGGTGATGTTTAATCACGGCGACACGGTGACCTGAACTTTTTAAATATTTCACCATACGGTTGACAGTGGTTGTTTTTCCGGTATTTTTAAAACCTGTCACCTGAAGAATTTTCATCGAACGGGCACCTTGAATGTATCCGTACCACTTGTCATATCCGTCATCATCACCTGAACCGCATCACCTGCTTCAAATCCCCGGGTACCGCCCGGCAGTACAATCACACCATTACTTTTTGCGATAGAGGTCACCGCATTGGACTTATTAAACCCGGAAGGACTGGCAAGAACTTTTCCATCCACATAACTGACTTCTGCACGGATAAAACGTGTAAAGGGATTCGGCTTCTTAAAATCCTCACCAAGGACCGCATCAATAAATGGTGCATAAATTTTATCATTATGCATCATAGATGAAAATGCCGGCCGACAGAACAATTCAAAACCTGAATAACATGCTGACGGGTTGCCGCTTAAACCAAACAACAGTGTATCATCAAGGACGCTGACTGTTGTCACACTGCCCGGGCGCATCGCCACTTTATTAAAGAGGACTTCCGCATCGAGTGCCTCATATATTTTCGGCAGCAGATCATAATCACCAACAGACACACCCCCGGTCGTGATGACCGCATCCACTTCTTCAATCATCTCTTTTACCCTTTTTAATATGGTATCGAAATCATCTGTCTCAAGATGATAATGTCTGCCTTCGATATTCATTCTTTTCAACTGGGCAAGTACCATCGGCGTATTGGAATTTCTGATTTTCCCTCTTTCAAGCGCATCCCCGACATCCAAAAGTTCACTGCCTGTGGATAAGACGCCCACTACCGGCCGCTTAAAAACCTTTACATATTCATAGCCGAATGTTGCCAGTGTTGCGGTGACGCCCGGATTAATCAATGTCCCGCTCCCGACAATCACATCACCTTTTTTACATTCCTCACCTTGAAACGCTATGTTTTCTCCTGACTTAAACGTTTTTCTGACAGTAAACCCCGACGATGTCTCTTTCGACTGTTCAAACATTACCACTGTATCTGCACTTTCAGGGATTTCTGCACCGGTCATAATTCTGAATGCTTCATTTTTCTTCAAAACATAATCACTGCTCGACCCTGCAGGTACTTCTTCGACCACTGTAAACGCTATTCTATTATCTCCGGACGCACCTTCTGTATCTTTACAACGGACCGCAAAACCATCCATTGCAGATTTAGTAAAGATAGGGACATCATTAGTCGCTGACAGATTTTCCGCAAGTACTCTGCCGGGTGTTTCCAGATAATGTACTGTCTCACTCTCCAGCACCTTTGTACTTTTCACCACACGGTTAACCGCTTCCATCACTTGTATCGGCGTTCTGTTTAATGTCATTTTCCCCCTGCTTTCTATACTTTTTCCTATGATTCCCATTGTACTAGAAATACTGTTGGAATGTTATCCATTTAAACTCATATCTGTTTTGAGAGACAGCCCAATCCAATAAATGCGTCAGATGCACACTCAATGCTTCCATATGAAAGTACTTCAAAATATTATATAATGATTTTAAATATAATTGGAAAGGGCGTTCAAGATGGCGGAATTCACGCATTTTAATCAACAGGGACATGCAAAGATGGTGGATGTTTCCGAAAAGAAAGTCACAGCACGGACTGCAGTGGCAGGATGTTCAATAGAAGTCACAGAGGACATCTATGAAGCAATTACTGAAAAGACAATCAAAAAAGGCGATGTCTTTTCAGTTGCACAGGTTGCGGGGATTATGGCAGCTAAAAATACACATCAAATCATTCCAATGTGCCATCCGCTTCCGTTGACAGGCATTGATATTCATTTTGAATGGGACCAAAACGCACCCTTCTTACTGAATATTACCGCAGAAGTCAAAACGAAAGGCCAGACAGGGGTTGAGATGGAAGCACTCACCACTGTAAACGCTGTTGCTCTTACCGTCTATGATATGTGTAAAGCAATTGATAAAGGGATGATTATCAGAGAAACAAAGCTTCTGTCAAAGACAGGTGGAAAATCCGGTGATTATAAAATATAAATTCAATCAGCCCATTTAAAAAGGTGCGTTTTAAAACGCACCTCTACTTATTTAATTCGTAAACTAAATGATTTAACTCCGGCAGGATCAGCCGTTCCATCGCAAGCTTGACCGCTCCGGTTGAACCCGGCAGCGAAATAATCACTTTACGGCCGTGTGTGCCTGCGTCAGCACGTGACAGTATACTCCTCGATCCGATATCTTCTGTATAACTCAGCATCCGGAATATCTCACCAAATCCTTCGATTTCTTTATCGAACAGCGGCCGGACCGCTTCCAGCGTGACATCTCTTTTAGCGATACCTGTACCGCCGGTTGTAATCACCACATCCACTCTACTGTCTTCAACCAGTTCTGTAACAGTATCACAGATATTTGATACATCATCTTTTACTATCGTATAATGTCCATCATCTACCGCAGCATTAATATCGTTCAGATAATCTATGACAAGCTTTCCGCCCTTATCTGTCTCTTTCGTCCGTGTATCACTGACTGTCACAACAGCGACATTGATATCCCGTTCAATTCTGTCGACGATACTCATTATAAAATCCCCTTCCTGATTTATCCGAAAATCTGGTTGATAACAGTTCTGCCTTTATTCATTTCATTTACACCGTGGATTAAGAATCTGCCGTCATGAAAACTGATTAGACGGTAGCAGTCATAATGAAATTCGATAAAATACGGTGTCTCCCTGAATTTAATCTGTCTTTCTATAAGCCGTGCCGAGACCTTTTCTCTAGTCAGTCTCTCATCCAGGTATTGTACAGTATCCCTGCCGCACAGTTTTAAAGTACTATTCTGTGAATCGGCGTCAAGCGCCGGATAGACCGCACCTTTTGAACATGTCGGACATGCTTTATCCAGCATATCATCCACCTTGAATTTCATATGATCCATATCCCACACGTTGCCGAATCTCAAATAAAACGGCGGTTCGAATTGGTCAGTCATTATTTTGAGTGCCGAAGTGACCTGCTCTGAAACAGCCATCTGGACTGCCGGAGAAATAATTCCGGCGGTATCACATGTTAATGTCGTTGCCGGCAGGACAGGGACCATGCAGCGGTAGCAGGGCGTTTCCCCCGGAATAAAACCGCAGCTTGAATAGGACGCTTCGACACACGCAGCATACACCCACGGTTTGTTCCATTTATAGGCTGCATCATTAATCAACAGTCGTGTATCAAAATTATCAGTTCCATCCAGTATCAAATCCGCTTCAGGCACCAAAGACTCCAGAAGTCCGGCGTCACAGTGGGCAATATGGGTCTCAATTTCAAGGTTCGACCGTACTTCCCGGAGCCGCTCTTTCGCACCTACTACTTTCGGTATCTTCTGTTCGGAATGCATCTCGCTGTACAGCATCTGCCGCTGAAGATTAGAAGGTTCCACATAATCACGGTCTACAAGTATCAGCTTCTTAACCCCCGCTCTCGCAAGCATTTCACTCGATGATGAACCCAGAGCACCGGCCCCGATAATTAATACCGTTTTTTCTTCAATTTTCTTCTGACCGGCTTCACCGATTTTATTAAATAGCATCTGTCTTGAATACCTGTTCATTATCAATCACTCTCAAGTCATTTTCTTAAATCTTACTACATTCTTTCATTCAAAGTAAACGTCACCGGTTTGCGTAATATTTTATAATTGTTAAGGTGATGTAAAGATTGCATATTATATACGTATATTATGTTAAAATGAACTCGATTACATACGTTTTAGTTGAATGAAAGGGGCAGTATAGAGTGATGCAGAAAATACTTGTTGTAGATGATGAAGCTTCAATCGTAACTTTACTGAAATTTAATTTGGAGCAGGCGGGTTTTGAAGTGATAACGGCAGTAAACGGCCGGGAAGGATTTGAATCCGCCCTCTCAAATACACCGGACTTAATCGTTCTGGATTTAATGCTGCCGGAGATGGATGGTATGGAGGTCTGCCGGAAACTGCGTCTTGAGAAAGTCAATATTCCTATACTCATGCTGACTGCCAAGGATGATGAATTCGATAAAGTGCTCGGCCTCGAGCTTGGTGCCGACGATTATTTAACAAAACCGTTCAGCCCGAGAGAAGTGGTTGCCCGTGTGAAAGCCATATTAAGACGGTCACAGTTAGAGCACAGTCCATCTGATTCAGACAATCAGATAATCAGGATTAAGGACCTTGTCATCCATCTGGACCGCTATGATGTCTTTTTTAAAGATGAATTATTGATTTTAACACCGAAAGAATTTGAACTGCTTTTATATCTGGCAAATAATACCGGGCGCGTACTCAGCCGGGATCAGCTGTTAAACGGCGTATGGGATTTTGAATATGACGGGGACACCCGTATCGTGGACGTGCATATCAGCCACTTGAGAGAAAAAATAGAAGAGGACACTAAAAAGCCGAGGTATATTAAAACCATCCGGGGGTTCGGCTATAAACTGGAAGCACCGAAATCATGAACCGGCTCTGGCTGAAAATCTCAGTATCTTTCTCTCTCCTTACACTCACATTACTGGTGATTGTATGGCTGATTATTGCATCAGTCAGTAAAACCACATACACAGAGACCATCAGAGAACACCTCATTGAAAGTGCCGGACTGACATCTGAAATGATTTCATCATCAGATATGTTGGCACATCCTGAGTCATTGGAAGACTTATTCAGCAGTATGAATGATTCGATTAAAATGCGTGTGACAGTCATTGATACCGACGGCACCGTGATTGCAGACTCTGAAAATGATGCACTGACTATGGCAGACCATAGTGACCGCCCGGAAATCACAGCGATTCTTAATGGTAATGAGACCCTTACAGAATCTATACGTGAAAGTGAGACAGGTGAAGTCGACATGATGTATATCGCTGTCCCCGTCTATAACAACAACGGTGAAATCGACGGCGTCATCCGTACATCATACTCTCTCGAATTAATTGATCAGACGACCGAGTATCTCTGGCAGGGACTGGCCGCTGTTTTAAGTGTGGTATTGATTATCTCGGTAATTGCAGCTGCGATACTCGCAAGAAATGTGACGAAGCCCATCTCTGAAGTGGTTAATGTGACAGGGAAGCTGCGTAAAAAAGATTACAGCTACAGGATCCATACCCCGTACAGCGGAGAAATGGGGACACTCGCACAGTCTGTAAACGCACTCGCAGCAAGTCTTCAAAGCCAGCTCAAAACCATTAAGGAAAATGAACAGCAGCTCGGCAGTATTTTAGACAGTCTAGTCAGCGGTGTCATGCTTGTGAATTCAAAAGGCACTGTTAAAATGATTAACCCGGCGATGGAAAAAATGCTGTCCCTGCACAGGGATAATATCGTCAACAAGCGTTTTGATGCGTACGGAGAAAGTATCGGACTGACGCCTTTAATACAGTCAGTATTTGACGAAAATGAGAAAATGAATGCAGAAATTACTGCCTATTATCCAAGTGAACGTAAATTCGATGCCCATCTCAGTCCATATTACGGAGAGAGCTGGCGTCAGCGCGGTGTCATTATTGTGCTTCATGAGATTACGGAAATCCGCAGACTTGAACAAATGAGAAGTGATTTTGTTGCGAATGTTTCCCATGAGCTTAAAACACCGATCACCTCTATAAAAGGCTTTGCAGAAACGCTTCTCAGCGGCGATGTAAACGATAAAGAAACAGAACAGCAGTTTATGAAAATTATTCTGGATGAAAGTGAGCGGCTTGACCGGCTGATTCAGGATTTACTGCACCTGTCTAAAATTGAAACACACTCTCTGCCTCTGAACATTGAAAGCATTGAATTATCTTCATTTATTCATGAGATTATCAGTACACTGTCTGCTTCAATCAACGAGAAAAATATCAATATTATTCTGCCGTCCCCAGAGACACCCGTGTATATTGAAAGTGATAAAGACCGGCTGAATCAGATTATTTTAAACCTGGCAGCCAATGCTGTGAATTATTCCTATGACAACAGCACTGTAGAAATCCGCTTGAAAGAGAGAAAGAATAAAATTGATATTACTGTAATAGATAACGGTATTGGAATACCGGAAGAAAGCCTGAGCCGTATTTTTGAACGTTTCTACAGAGTTGATAAAGCAAGATCCAGACATTCCGGCGGCACCGGTCTCGGACTCGCCATCGTCAAACACCTGGTAGAATCTCAAAATGGAGATATTAAAGTGGAAAGCAGTGAAAATACCGGTACTGCGATGACCGTCAATCGAAAAAAATCAAGCAGTCGTTTAGATTTCCTCCAGTCTAAACTGTGTAATAATCATCAAATGATAGTCGTTTAATGCAAGATAATGAAGGGTATTATATAATTATGATAAAGGTTGGAGGTCATCATGATGAATAGTAAACTAAAAATGCTTGTGAATGTTTTACCTGTGATACTGGTCCCCCTCATTGCGGGACGTAAAAAAATTAAAGCACATCCAGACATTGAAAAACTGAACCATGTTTCAAAGTCAGCATATACTACGGTAAAAGATAAAAGTGCAGATACTGCAGCCTCAATAAAGGACAAAAGTGTATCAGCATATGAAACAGGCAGGCATACCTATGATGTGGTCAGTGATAAACTTTCTGAGACCAAACAGAGTCTGCAGCATAAAAAAGAAGTGCGGGACCGCATGAAAAGTATTAAAGAAAAATCTAAAGAACGGGATGAAGCGTCCGGTGAATCAGCGGATGATGCATCCTTGAAAATCACGGAGGTTCCAAAAATGATGAAATCGAATGCATCTGCATTATCTAATGAGGAAAAGATGCGCGGCATGCTGGTCAGTAATCATGTTCTAAAAAGCAAACCGCTTCTCCTCGGTCAGGGATACAGAGAAGTTAATTCACAGCATCCTGTCATCTATGATTACGATAAGGAGGAGTGGTTTAAAGACGACACTCTTTACGATGAAGAACAACTTGCATTAACAACCGGCAGTTTTGATGATAAACTGAAACTTGGACATACAGAAGAAGCTAAGGAGAAAGATATGACACACATTAATGTACAGGAAGAATTTTTTAGCAGAGTGAAAGATCATGAAGAAAATATCGAAACATTCAATAACAGTCACTTATTCTTACAGCATCGGCAGAATCTTGCACCGAACATGAAGTTTGAAGAAGATGAACCGGTGTTTGAACATTCGGCACTGTTTGAAAAGCACAGGATATTGGCTGAATCACATATTGAAACACTCGGACGTAAATCTTCAGTGGACAGTAATATGAAACGCTCCAGAAATCAGCAGAAGTTAGACGGCAGATTTAAAAAAGTACGTTAAAAAACGCAATGCAACAGGAGTGACGGCTATGGATATCAAATCAATGACGGTATATTGCGGGGCTGCATACGGGACTAATCCTGATTATGAAAAGGCGGCCTATGCATTCGGCAAAGGACTTGCTGAAAGAAATATTAAACTGATATACGGCGGAGGTGCCCTCGGTATGATGGGCAGTGTCGCAAATGGTGTTGTCGATTATGGCGGTGAAGTGACAGGTATTATGCCGAGGTTCTTAACAGAACGTGAACTGGCCCATCCCAAAGTTGAAGACATGCGGATTGTCGAGACCATGCATGAACGTAAAGCACTATTGGAAGAACTCGGTGATGTCATTGTAGCGCTTCCCGGCGGTGCAGGCACGCTGGAAGAATTCTTTGAAGTATTTACATGGGGACAAATTGGTCTCCACAAAAAGCCGATGGGACTCATTAATATTGATCACTTCTATGATGATTTGATTAATCTTTTCCATAAACTTGTAGATACAGGATTTCTGGAAGAACGTTATTTATCTCAAATATTTGTCAGTGAATCACTCGATGATATCCTCGATCAGTTTAAATCCCACAAGCCTGCAGGCGTAAGATCTTACAAAGATCTCATTAAAAGACACCGATCATAATTTGAATCGGTGTCTTTTTTCTACGCTTAATTTATATACAACCTGCGGCTTTAATGAATGACCGTCTACTATCAGCGGGTGTTCAAATGTATCGACTTGCTGCATACCGATTTTCTCCATAATATTAATTGAAGGATAATTGTTTTTTGTACTGTATGCATATACTTCTTTTATATCTGTATTTCTTTGAATAAATTTCAATACACCGAGTGCCGCTTCAGTCGCATACCCCTGATTCCAGTGTTTCTTCATCAAACGCCAGCCAATTTCAATACACGGAAAAAAATCAAGATTGAAAGGACCATCCTCTTCCAACACCTGAACACCGGTAAAGCCGATAAACTCTCCAGTGTCACGCCTCTCCACTGCAAATAACCCAAAACCCCTATCCTCAATATCTTTTTGAGCATCAAGGATAAATTGTTTTGAGTCTTCCGCTGCAACAGTTGATGGGAAATACCGCCCCCGGGCCCAGTATGAGGGGCGCCCCGATAAATAACGTTCTTTTCAAGAGATTCTCCCCTTTTTAATTAAATTATTATATCCCCCCTTAATTTACTAATTATCCAAAAATTAAAATAAATGTATTCCGAACATAAAAAAACCAAAAACATAGCTCCCGGAAAAAAAATTATTCATTGATTGTTACATCTTGTAACTGATAGATACCTAATGCATCCACTGAGAAGTTTTCTACTTCATTACGAACACCAGTTAATTCTTCCTGGTGGTGGATATTGATCTGCGGCTCAAGTTCAGCAAGTAATGTCTGAAGTTCAGAGTAGATTTCAAGACGCGCATCCGGATCAGTTTCCTGACGGCCTGCTTCTAATAATTCATCCACTTCATCATCACTTAAGAATGAACGGTTACCCGGATCACCATGCTGGGATGAATGGAACAATGAAATAAACCATAGTCCGCATCACCAGTAACAGTAGACCATCCAAGCACGTACATATCATGTTCACCAGCAGCAGTTTCTTCTAAATACGCACCCCACTCACGCTGTTGAACTTCAACGTCAATGTTTAACTCCTGAAGTGCCTCTTGAAGGAATACCGCAGTGTTTACACGTTCAGGACTGTCATTTGTAAGAATACCTGAGAAACCATCTTCATGTCCGGCTTCTTCCATCAATTCTTTCGCATGGTCTAAATCATACTCAATGCTTTCTGCATTTTCGTCATAACCGAATACGCCCGGTGCCAAAGGTCCGTGTGCCGGAATTCCAACACCGTTATAAACACCCTCAATGATAGTCTCTCTATCAACAGCGTAGGAAATTGCCTGACGCACTAACGGGTCATTTAAAGGTTCTTTTTCAGTATTAAATCCAACATATGATGAAAACGGTGGCATTTAAATAAATACGGATGCTTCCACCGGGCAACATTATTGATTCGTTTCCCCCCAATATGGGAACCCCCTTTTATTTTAGCTAAACGCGCCCGGGTTTTAGAAAAAACTTTAAAGTCACGTATCAGATTTGCCGCTCACCTGGAAATCTCAAACGTCTAAAACAACTTATTTTTTGGGGGCTCTTGATTCTACAGCAAAGAAGTTTGTACCGATTGGATTTTCAGCGATATAGTTACCGACTTCATCAGAGAATCCGTCTCCAACTTCAACTTCACCATTTTCATCGCGTTCAGCGACATATTCTTCAGCAGTCATGTCTTCCCCAGCTGCATCAAGTGCTAATTGTAAATCTTCATCAATGACTTCTTTACTAATCATGCCACCCGCATCATGAGCAAGGTGTGCAAGTAAAGGTGCGAATGGATATTCAGTCGTAATTTCAACTGTATAATCATCAATCACTTCAACATTATCAATCATTTCGTATAGGAACATACGTGCAGAACCAACATTTGGATCAACGATACGATCCAGGTTTGCTTTTACCACTTCAGCATTGAATTCACTTCCATCATGGAAAGTAACCCCTTCTTCAAGTGTGAACTGCCATGTATTTTCACCCGTCTCTTCCCACTCAGTAGCAAGACCCGGCTGTGGTTCCATATTCTCATCTAGAGTTGTTAACGTTTCATAGATGTTGCTGCGTACATTACTTGAAGGAACATCGTTTTGTCCATGTGGATCAAGACTGACAATGTCACTCATTTCTGAGATAATCAAGTCGCCTCCGCCGGCAGTTTCTTCCGTACCATCAGCATCGTCCCCGTCACCGGCTGCCTGTTCGTCAACATCACTGTCGTCCGCACATGCTGCAAGAGCGAAAACAAGAACTGAAATCATTGCAAGCATAAGCAATAATTTAACATTCTTCATAAATAAATAGCCCCCTATAAAAGTTTGAATTAAATATATTATTTAATCACTTATAATATACAGGAGTGAGTATCCGTTTTCAATAGGATTTTTTTACAATAGTGGGATGTTTATAAATTTTATGACATTTTAAAATAATTTCAGAATAATTAAAACAGCCGGAGGAATCTCCGGCTGTTTTAATTCAGTTGATATTTAGTTATCGAAGCCAGCATCTTTCATATGGAAGATGTTATAGCTGTCAATACGTAAGTTCACCAATTCATTCGTATATGCATTCAAGTTCTCAGAATGTCTGACGAAAATCGCAGGTGCTTCTTCAACTAACAGCTCTTGTGCTTCCTCATAGATTTCCTGACGTACATCATCATCGGATTCACGTTTACCTTCATCCAACAGTGCATCCAGTTCGTCGTTTTCGAAGAATGCACGGTTACCGTCACTGCCTAAATAATCTGAATGATACAGTGGTGAAATACCGTTATCCGGATCACCTGTTGAGTTCGACCAGCCGAGGATAAACATATCATGTTGACCTTCACCTGTTGCTTCTAAATACGCACCCCACTCAACCTGTTCCACACTGACATTAATATTCAGCTCTGAAAGAGATTCCTGCAGGAAGACTGCCATATCGACACGCTCTGCATTATCATCATTAACCATTAATGTTACATCGAAGCCGTCTTCATAACCTGCTTCTTCAAGTAATTCTCTTGCGGTATCCATGTCATAATCGAGACCTTCCAAATCTCCTGTCCCAGACCCCCGGGGCCCAAATGAGCAACGCGGGGACACCTGATCTTATAACCCGGGAAGTACGCTTCTTTTCAAAGGCATGTGTACGCCTGAGGGACAGCTTATATCAAACGGTTTTTTTAAGTTTGAAACCGATTAATCGATGATCCCGATCGTTTTTTTGGTCACCCGGGCATTTTTCCACACGCTCAATATTTGCCGACTGCACTGCAGCAATAAACTGGGAACTGCCTGTTTCAAGTTCAGCAATACGTGAGCCTGTTTCAGATACTACTTTATACTCGATGCTGTCTAAGTGTGCCGCACCATCCCAGTAGTCATCATATTTCACGAGCGTTGTTTTGCACCCGGACTTCTGGATTCAAACTGCATGTAACCTGTACCTACCGGTTCAGACTCTATCAAAGAACTGGTGTCTGCTGAAATTTGATTGGCAACTTCATCATGTGCATCGCCGCCTTCAGCTCTTGATTCGTAGTACTCTTCAAGTGTCATATCAAGACCTGCTTCTTCTATTGCATTCTCATAATCGGCCTCAATCAATTCCTGACTGATCATTTTCCCCGCGCCATGTGTCAGATGACCGAGAAGCGGTGAAAACGGGAATTCTGTAACGAGTTCAACTGTATAGTCATCTACAACGTTTAATTCGTCACCATTTCCAAAAGGAATGCACGCGGTGAGGGAAAAGGATCCCAAAATCTTTCAATATTTGCTTTCCCCCCCTTCTGCATTAAACTCGAACCTCATGGAAGTTACACTTCACGGGGGAAATCCCAAGTTGTCCCTCCCCTGCTCCCAGTCCTCAGCGAGCTTACCATAGATTTCTAAATTCTCATCCTGAGCCACAAGTGGTTCATAAATCACATCACGTACCTGTTCAGACGGTACGTCATTACTTCCGTGCGGATCCATTGAAACAGCATCACTCGGCAGTGCAATCACTAAATCTCCGCCGTCTGCCACTTCTTCATTGTCTGCGCCGTCTTCCCCATCATCTTCCGGGTCAACATCACTGTCACTCGGACATGCTGCAAGCATCTAAACAATCCCAAGCAGAAGTATTTCCATAATCCCTTCATTGCTTTTCCCCCTATTATAAATCGAATAAATAACCAAAGATAATCAAAGTAATAATTTTTGATTATCATTAGAATAAACGATATCCTCAATTCTTTCAATACTAAATTTTCTGATAATGACAATTAATTGCTTTAAAATTTTTCCCCTTTTTTATATTTTATTTCAAAAAGGGCGACCCCGGTTATTTTGGGGGCCCTTTTTAATTTATTAATTTAATTCGACATTTCTAAAATCAGGTTTATTGTATGTGTCAATATACAATCCTTCTACATCTTCATTTCTGTAGGCGTTCAAACTTTCAGCCTGCCTGATATAAACCATAGGTGCCTCTTCTTCCAATATTTCCTGTGCTTCATGGTAAATTTCCCCCGCTCACCCTCATCGGTTTTTTCCCCTTTTAAAGGGGAATCATCTTTTTCAAAAAGTACGGTTCCCCGGCCCCCATGATGAGGGGAAAAACCCCAAAATGGCCCGGATCCCTTTGGTTGGGGCCCCCCCATAAAAATCATGCCCCAGATGGCGTTAAAAAGGCCCATTCCACTGTTAAAGGGGGCATCAATTTGTTTCCGGGTCTTCCGGGAGAAAACCCCAGTTTCCACGCTGCTGCATCTTTTTCAAAAAACCCGTCTTCATCCCCCCTCTTCCATCTTCCTGTCCGTTCAAGTTTATTCAAAACCCTTTAAAGCTCATATCCAAATTTTTTTTGGGGGAAAATTATTCCCCCCAAAACCCCAATTAACCTTACGAAAGGGAATGGCCTGTCTGACCCCTTTCATAGGGTTTTTTTTTGTTTTAAACCGAATATCCAAATTTTTACACTTAGGGTTTTTTTTTCCGATACTTAAAACGTCAGTACTGCCTCCCCCCAAAAAATTAAATAAATTACCGTTTCATCCGCAACTTGAGGGGTTTTCCGATTAATTTATAAGTGATGGTATCGAGTGCCATCGGCTCGTCCCAATAGTCATCAAAGCGCTCAAGTACAGTCTCTTCACCTGGAGATCTTGAAGAAAACTGTGCATAATTTGTACCCACAGGATTGGTTTCGACAATTTCACCAATACTTCCTGAGATATCTTCAACCAGTGCTTCGTATTCTTCTCCACCTTCTTCTCTCAGTGCATAATACTCATCTGCAGTTAACTCAGATCCCGCACTTTCCAGTGCATTCTCATAGTCTTCATCAATGACTGCTTTACTGATCATACCACCGCCGTCATGCGTCAAATGATTTAACAACGGTGCAAACGTATATTCTGTGACAATCTCAACTGTATAGTCATCAATCACATTTACTTCGTCAATCATCTCAAAAATGTTCAGACGCGGTGAAGCAACAGCCGGGTCTATCACTCTCTCAAGATTCGCCTTTACAACTTCCGCATTAAAGTCCGTACCGTCATGAAAAACCACGTCATCTCTTAAGTTGAATGTCCAAGTGAGATCATCCGTCTGCTCATAGCTTTCCGCAAGCAGTGGTATAATTTCAACATCTTCATCCTGTGTGACAAGACCTTCATATATTGTGTTTCTTACTTGATCTGAATAAAGGTCATTATTGCCGTGTGGATCCAAAGATACGACATCGTTTCCGGTGGAAACGACAAAATCACCGCCGGACGCTTCTTCATCCGCTCCGTTTTCTGCTGCTTCATCAACATCACTGTCATCAGCACATGCGCTTAATATTCCAATGACTAAAACAAGTGCCAGTGTCCAAAAATATTTTTTCATGTATGCCCCTCCACTAATACATAGTTAATATATATGTTATGAATACATATTCTATCACTAGGAATTAGTGGCAGGCAATACCTTTTATATTATTCTTTTAATTAATCGATTGTGACATTTTTGAAATCCGGATTATTGTGTGCATCAAATTCAATACCTTCCAAATCATTTTGAATGGCATGATAAGCTGCGCCGTCACGGAAATGGATGCCTGGAACCTCTTCATTCAGCAGTACCTGTGCTTCATGGTACAACGCTTCCCTTTCATCTTCATCCAGTTCCTGACGCGCTGCCTCTAATAACTGGTCCAGTTCATCATTTTCAAAGAATGTACGGTTGCCGTCCATCCCCTGCATTGAGGAATGATAGAGTGGCCATAAACTCTGGTCTGCATCTGCTGTCGGATTCGGCCAGCCCATCACGTACAAGTCATGCTCTCCGTTGTCAATATGATCTAAAAATGTCCCCCACTCCCGTTGTTCAACCGTTAAATCAATATTAATTTCACTGAGTACTTCCTGTAAGTACACACCAAGGTCTGCACGCTGCTGCATTTCATTCGTTACAAACGTCAATTCAAAACCATCTTCATACCCTGCTTCATCCATCAATTCCTGTGCACGTTCCGGATTATAATCATAGCCTTCAATTGAATCGTTATAACCTGGAATCTGTTCATTCATCGCACCGGTAATCAAATTTCCGTTCCCGTTATATACACCATCAATAATTTCTTCTTTTTCAAACATGTGTGCAATCGCCTGTCTGACTCTTTTATCATTTAACGGTTCTTTCTGTGTATTAAATCCGACATATTCGGTAAACAGCTGATCATTCTCATCAATATAGGCATCCGGTATACTTTCAGCACGTTCCAGCTGACTGGCTTCACTGAAACCGACCAGCTGTGATTCACCTGCTTCAAAATCTGCAAATAATGTACCGAGCTCCGGAATGACTTTAAATGTGACAGTATCTACTGTCGCTGCACCATCCCAGTAATCATCAAAACGTGAAAGCGTAGTATATTCTCCGGGATCACGTTCAGAGAACTGCAGATAGTTCGTACCCACTGCTTCCTGCTCAATTAAATCACTGGTCGACGCACTGATAGCTTCTGCCGCTTCTTCATAATCTTCCCCGCCTTCTGCTCTTAATGTATAATAATCGTCTGCAGTCAAATCGATATCTGCTTCGTCAATCGCGTTTTGATAATCCCTGTCGATTAAATCCTTGCTGATCATTCCTCCTGCACCGTGGGTTAAATAATTCAACAGCGGTGAAAATGGGTATTCTGTCTTAATTTCTACTGTGTAGTCATCCAGAACATTCACATCTTCCACCATCTCAAAAATATTTGCTCTCGGTGAAGCAACCGCTGTATCTGTAACTCTTTCAAGATTCGCTTTCACGACCTCTGCGTTAAATTCGGAGCCGTCATGAAACTGAACGTCTTCTTTTAATGTAAACTGCCAGGTCGTTTCATCAATTTGTTCCCAATCCTCAGCAAGAGACGGTTCCACTTCGAGATCCTCCCCCTGTTTTACCAATCCTTCATATATATTGTTTCTTACACGGTTTGAATATGCATCATTACTGCCGTGTGGATCCAATGAAACTAAATCATCGACGTAAGAGATGACGATGTCATTCGATGTTTCTGTATTTCCGGACACTTCCGTCTCTACTTCATTGTCGTTTGTACATGCTGCGAGTGTATGTATTACAAAGAACAATAGAACAATATTCAATATTTTTTTCATTAAACATGACCTCCAGTATTTTCAATGCATAGTTAATCACTATGTTATTATTACATACTATAATGGTATGATATTGAATAGTCAATGATTCTTTATGGTTTTCTTAATATTTTTTCAATATTCTGCTTTAACTAATTAAAAATTTGGTTCTAAAATTTCAAAAAAATAGGTGCAATTTATCCATTTTTGTTGTTAAATTTAAGTCATAACGTTATCATATTTAAATAGCTATACTCTGTGCAAAATTTCAAAATGTATAGAGATTTCACTTTAAGGGGGGCTATAAAATGGCTAGTTCAACACAAGTTCAGGGCTCAGAAGTCAAACAAGAAAATCCAAGAGTCAAAGGCTTTAAGGACTTTTACAGACGATTAAAGAAAAACAAGTCTGCCTTAGTCGGCTTTTACGTCTTAGTATTTTTGTTTTTCGTATCCATCTTCGGAGCGCTTGATGCAAACTATGGAATCACAGGGGTAAGTTCCAATGCTACAAACCTGACATCTAAACTACAAGGACCATCAGCGGAATTCTGGTTTGGCACAGACCATTTGGGTCGTGACATTTTCTTTAGAATTCTTCACGGGATGTACATAACACTTGGTGTCGGTTTTGCCGCAACATTCTTAGCAGCACTTGTCGGTGTACCGCTAGGGATTCTTTCCGGCTACTACGGCGGATGGCTGGATACAATTATTATGCGTATTATGGATGTACTTTTAGCATTCCCGGGTATCTTACTTGCGCTCGCAATTGTAAGTGTACTTGGCGGAAGCACAATTAACGTAACAATCGCTATCGCTATCGGTGCAATTCCTCAATTTGCCCGAATTGTCCGAGGTTCCACGCTGACAACCAAGAACCTTGAATATATAGACGCGATACGCGCACTAGGTGCTAGAGACGGTAAGATTATTTTCCAGCATGTTCTTCCGAACATCATGTCACCGATTATTGTTAACACTACACTACTCATCGCAACTGCTATTCTGTCAGCTGCTGCACTATCTTTCCTCGGTCTTGGTGTACAACCGCCGACGCCTGAGTGGGGCGCAATGCTGAACGACGGCAGAAACTATATTTATCAAGCAGGACACATCACTCTGTTCCCAGGTTCCATGATTGTTATTGTCGTACTGGCATTTAACTTGTTCGGGGATGGATTACGAGATGCACTTGATCCAAAACAAAGGAAATAGGAGGGGATATCATGACAACATTTATTATCCGAAGAATTTTACAGACGATACCAGTCTTACTCGGAGTTACAGTATTAGTGTTTAGTCTGATGCACCTCACACCAGGTAACCCTGCAGTCATTATGGCTGGTGAAAGTGCACCGGAAGCAACTGTCCGAGCAATAGAAGCTAGACTCGGTCTGAACGACCCGTTATATGTTCAGTACTGGAATTTCTTGTCCAGTGCCGTACAACTCGATTTTGGTAATTCAATCAGAGATAACATCCCTGTCGCAAATCATATTCAAGCTAGATTTTTAATCACTCTGGAACTTGCGATCTACTCTACAATCTTCGCAATTGTCATGGGTGTTTTAGCAGGGATTATTTCTGCAGTACGTAGATATTCAATTGAAGATGTTGTAATTATGATTATTGCTTTGTTCGGTTTGTCTATGCCGAACTTTTGGTTAGGTTTAATGCTGATTCAGTGGTTCTCAATTAACCTTGGATGGTTTGCACCGACCGGCTGGGGGAATGCAGATCAAATCGTACTGCCGGTTATCGCACTGGGTACAGGCGGTGCCGCAATTATCGCACGTATGACCCGGAGCAGTATGCTTGATGTCATTCAGCAGGATTACATTAGAACAGCTCGTGCCAAAGGGGTCAAGGAACGCGTTGTTATTTTCAGACACGCACTTAAAAATGCAATGATTCCTGTTGTAACTGTTGTCGGTCTGCAGTTCGGTTACTTACTTGCCGGTGCAGTACTTGCAGAAAGTGTTTTCGCAATCAACGGACTTGGTCGATTAATTATTGACTCAATTCTGCAGCGTGACTTCCCTGTCGTACAGGGTGCAGTACTCGTTATCGCAGTCAGCTTCGTTATCGTAAACTTACTTGTAGATGTATCATATAAGATGCTTAACAAGCGTGTAGACCTAAACTAAGAGGGGGACTAAATATGTCAGAAGATATTATTCTCGATATAAATAATTTGCAGACTTCCTTCTTCGTTGACGGTGGCAACGAAGTGAAGGCAGTCGATGGTGTTACATTCGATGTTCCGAAAGGTAAAACATTAGGAATTGTTGGTGAATCCGGATCCGGTAAAAGTATTACCGCACTTTCAATTTTAAGATTGATCGAAGATCCAGGTAAAATTAAAGGCGGAAGCATTAAGTTTAAAGGTGAAGAATTAACTTCTGTTAAGAACTCAAGAATGCGCAGTATCCGTGGTAATGAAATTTCAATGATTTTCCAGGAGCCGATGACATCACTCAATCCGGTTTATACAATTGGGCAGCAGCTGAGAGAATCCTACAAAATTCACCAGGGACTGGGCAAAAAAGACGGTACAAAACGTGCAATTGAAATGCTTGAGCTCGTTGGTATTCCTTCACCTGAAAAACGTGTCCATCAGTACCCGTATGAATTATCCGGCGGTATGAGACAGCGTGTTATGATCGCTATGGCACTTGCATGTAAACCTGAACTGTTAATCGCAGATGAGCCGACTACAGCACTTGATGTAACCATTCAGGCTCAGATTCTGGAACTGATTAAAGAACTCCAGGATGAGATTGGTATGAGTGTCGTAATGATTACACATGATCTTGGTGTTGTGGCTGAGACTTGTGATTATGTGGCAGTCATGTACTGCGGTAAAGTCGTAGAATATGCAGATGTAGAAACACTTTTTGATAATCCGCGTCATCCATACACAGTCGGCCTGATTAACTCTCTGCCGAGACACGATATGGAACAGGATGAACTCATTCCGATTAAAGGAAATGTGCCGGCACCGAACGAAATGCCGTCAGGCTGCAGGTTCGCACCGCGTTGTCCGCATGCCAGTGAAATCTGCGGCAAGCTTCCTGAACTGCTTGAACAGGAAGACGGCAATGATGTGAGATGCTGGATTTACACAGATGAATGGAATGGAGAAAAGGAGGTAAAAGTCTATGACAGAGAAAGCTCTTCTTGAGGTTGAAAATCTTCAGCAGTATTTCCCGATTAAAGGTGGATTTCTCGGGCGTACAGTAAACCATGTTAAGGCTGTAGATGATGTCACTTTTAAAATTCGTGAAGGTGAAACAGTATCTGTCGTTGGTGAATCCGGTTGTGGTAAATCCACCACAGGCCGTGCCATCTTAAGACTTGATGAACCGACCGGCGGTAAAGTGACATTCCATGATAAAGATATACTATCACTGACCAAAAATGAAATGCGTAAAATGAGAAGTGAAATGCAGATTATCTTCCAGGATCCATATGCTTCTCTTAACCCTCGTAAAACGGTTAAACAAACTTTAATCGAAGCGATGGAGATTCAAAAAATCGGCAAGAACGGTAAGGACCGTGTTCAAAAAGCGATAGAGTTGATGGAGACTGTCGGTCTTCAAAAACATCAGCTGGACCGTTTCCCGCATGAATTTTCAGGCGGTCAGCGTCAGCGTATCGGTATCGCCCGTGCCCTTGCGGTAAATCCTAAGCTTATCATTTGTGATGAAGCAGTCAGTGCCCTTGATGTTTCTATCCAGGCACAGGTACTAAATCTGTTACAGAGACTTCAAAAAGAGATGGGACTCACTTACCTGTTTATTGCACATGATTTAGGTGTTGTCCGTCATATTTCAGATCGTATCATTGTAATGTATTTAGGTAAAATTGTGGAGATGGGGGAAACCAGAAGTATTTTTGAGAACCCTCAACATCCATATACTAAAGCATTGTTATCTGCGATTCCGGTACCGGATCCAAAAATTAAGAAAGAACGTATCTTCCTAAGAGGAGATGTTCCTTCTCCAATTGATCCGCCAGAAGGATGCAGATTCCACACAAGGTGTCCATTCGCAACTGAAAAATGTCAGACTGAAACCCCTGTACTTGAAGCAAAAGATACAATTTTTGAAGGTAAACATGATGTCGCATGTCACTACGCTCTGGATATTCAAAGCGGTGACCATGAAGCCACTCATGAAATGAAAGATGTTCGTAAAGTCCTTGATGATGCTGGTGAAGAGGCAGCAGGTTCAAAAGAAGACTTCCAGAACACAACGAAATAACTAAAAAGCGTACTGCCGATTCTAAAACTTGAATCGGCAGTACGCTTTTTCATTTGTTATAGATGATTCTGTTAAAACAAAAATACATCCAGCAGGAACCATATAATCAGGAGAATATAAACCACGACATTAAATGCAGCACTTGAAAGGAAAGCTAAAAGTGAGCCAATTGAAGCTTTTAATGCCTGATCAAAGTTCCTTGATCCGATAAACTCAATAATCAACACCAGAACAAACGGAACAAAGATAATACCAAACGGGGGATAGACAAACATTCCGATAACAACACCGATAATCGCAGCTGCTTCACCTTTTTTCGTTCCACCGTATTTCTTCACAAAATAACTATTCGCAATAAAATCACTAATTAGTACAATGACTGTCAATACAAATGCTATAATCCAGAACATCCAGCTTAACTCATCACTGTTGATGAGAAAATGATATACCAGAAATCCAATCCAGTACATTAATACTGAAGGGATAACCGGTACAACCACACCAACAAACCCTAATATAAAACTAAGAATTATAATACTCCACCACAATACTTCCATCAAATAACTCCTTCTTCTACTTCATTTCTAGTATAACAAAATAATATAAATGCGACTGTCAGAAATGCACCGGCTAAGAAAAATGAATGCTCTAACCCTACCATATCACTCGCCAGGCCGCCAAGTAAATTACCAAGCAGTTGGCCGATAATCATTGCATTCGCAAACATCGTTGACGCATAACCAGGGAACTTCGGCAGAAGGTCCTGAAAATAACTGATTCCGAGCCCTAACAGAATCGCAAGAAAAATAGACAACGGCACCTGACCGAGCACCATCATTGTAAAGCTGTTGAAAATTCCGATGGATAAGAAATATACTGCACCCATTACCCCGCCGAATATTAACAGTGTTTTAGTCCGTACTCTCCCTGCCATGTAACCCATAAATATCATAAACGGCACTTCAAGGGCGGCACATAGACTTGCCAGAATACCGACAGAACCTTCTGAACGTCCTAAGTAATTTGTTACATACAGCGGCATATTCAAAAGATACATCCACTGCCCGACATGAAGAAGAATAAACGCAATAAAGGGAAGTAACAGCTGCCAGTTTTTTAGAAGATTCGGTGCGCTTTCATTAGCAGGTGCCGGTAAAGACTGAACCGTCTCCTTGTTTGTTTTGGCGGGTTTAATCAATATTGAAAGAAACAATACGATAATAAAAGTGATTACTGTTCCGCTGAACAACCCTTTGAAACCGAACCCTGTAAGAAGCAGTGAACCGATGAGCGGCCCAAACAAAAAACCGAAAGAAAATGTAGAACGGAGAATCGTATTCGCCATCACAGCAATATCCGAACGGTGGCATTAATTGATTCACGTGCTGAAGCATAGAGCTGAGGCATTGCCGGTGCACCGAGTGCTGCGAATATAATATATGATACCGCAAGCAGCCACACATGTCCGATGATTAAATAACTTGAAAAAGCAATAATCTGCATCATTAGACCGATAAGTATCAAGTACTTTCTATCAAATTGAATCACATCACTTAAACGCCCGACAATCGTATTCATGGTAAACCCGCCAATCGCAACCAACGCCATAAATATATCGTATTGCACTGTCGTCATGCCATGTGTTTCAGTCATAAAAATAACAAGGAATGGTGCACTTAAAGCGACAGCCATCCCAAGAAGAGTCATGTTTACTAAAAACAACCTGTAATTTTGTATCTGCATTAATTCTTTTAACATATTATTCTGCTCTCACCTGTTAGTTCGCAGCCACCAGTGTGCGGAGCAGTGTAATGAATGCTCTGACCTGTGGCAGCTGTAACACATTTTTATCATATGATATATATGTGTTTCTTGTGATCGGCTCACCGTTCACAACTACTTCTTCAATGTTAAACTGACTTTTATCAAAATCTTTCACAATGACTTCCGGAAGTACAGTAATACCTACACCTTCAAGAAGCAGTGCCCGGCAGGTCGCAATCTGATCTACATGAATCTGAGGATTATACTTCTTGTTAAAATGTGCTTCAAAATAGCGTTCAATCTGCTTTAGATACATCGGATCCGACAAGAATTCAATAATTGGGAGCTCACTCGGATCTTTCTCTGACCGCGGCGTCACTAAATAGTGTCGGTCTACTAAGAGCAGTTCGTTTTCTTTATTCAATATCTGACTGCCTCTGACAATTGCGAGATGATACTGATCTGAATCATTAATGACCTGCTGAGACGAGCCGACTTCTATACTAATATTGACATTTGGATAAAGATTTGTATACTGGGCAAGTACTTCAGGCAGAATGGTATGTCCAATCAATGAGGATACGCCTATGGAGAAATTCCCCTGTATTCCATTTTGATTCACCGATATGAAATCTTTAACCATTTTCTCCTGTTCAACGACGTGTTTGGCATGTTCAATGATTTTCTCACCTTCACCGGTCACATACAACTCACGCTTCGTACGTACGAATATCTGCACACCCCACTCGTTTTCTATAGATCTCAGTCTCTGGCTGACGGCAGGCTGTGATATATACAGCTTTTCAGCAGCTTTTCTTAAAGTTTTAGCTTCATCCAATGTTACCAGTAATTTATAGTCATCCACTTTCATAATTATCCACCACATTAGTTATTTTCTTCATTCATACCCATAAGTAACAAATTATACTCTTAAATTACAATTTAGTATCCATATTTTCAAAGTAAAAAGCCCCGCACATAATTAAAGGAGCTCCTAAAAAGTTTAAATTTTTTCTTTAATCTGGTTCAGGCATTTTTCTGCGAATACTTCGAACTGCGGAAAATCTCTTTTCAGTTCATTCATAATTAAATCTGCTGTCTGATATGCATAGTCTTTATCTTGTTGAGAAATTTTATGCTGTCGATACGCTCTTTTAATATCTGCTTCATCAACCAGTTCATATTTCCCATCCGGGAGTGCCAGAACATCCAGGTATAAATCTTTTCTTCTTGCATTTCCCGGTTCCAGGTAATGCTTTTTATTCACATCGAAATAATACTGGAGTACCTTCCATTGGTTATCATACATTACAGTTAAACTGTATGGTTTATTTTCCGGCATAATCTGGAGCCATCTATAATTTTTATCAACCACTTTGACTTTCCTGCCAACAATTGGAACAACCAGCGGTGATCGGACTTTCTTCATATCGATTAAACCAATCAACACCTTCTCATCATTGATGGTAGTCAGTGTTTCATAATAATTAGATCGAATGATTCTGCGCCACCCTCGTTTATCGAGATATTTGGTTTTCATCATCATCAACTCCCAATTTCAATTATACCGAAATTGTGAATAAAATGTGAAGAGATAAGACCAATACCGGTCTTACCCCTTATTTATCATTCTATACCAATTAAATTGTAGTTGTAAAATGCCGGTTCTTCATGAATTTCTTCACCCATATGCCCGTAATCAACTACTTCATCATATGAATAAATATCATAGATTAATAATTTATCCCCTGATGTATCCAAAGCATTATCATTTATATTTTCAATCATGTTTTCTTTTTCATCATCAGACAACGGAGTCAGTTCATACTCACTCTCCATAACTTCAAACGGTTCCCGTTCAAAGTCACGGAAAAATGCATCTTTTTCATCACCTGTCAATTCAACAGTATACATATCCCTGTTAACATCCACACTGTAAAACTCTGAAATATCAATACCATTATCTGACAATAATGAGGCTACAGTCGGATGATAGATAGATACAGGTCCTTCATAATAATGGTTTTCTCCAAACATCAATCCAACCCACGGTGCATTACTTTCGAGATTGACAAGAGGGCCGTATCCTTCCTTCATCTGCATCAGGTTTGATTTGTAATCAGTAACAAATCCGCTGATTTCTCCACTGTCCCTCAATACAATCCGTTCACCCGTCACACTTGAACTCAGTGAAAGTTCATTCACTGTCGATGAATCGATGATATTGCTTATAAAGTCATGTTCCACAACTAAATTATATCGTTTCACATTCTCGAGTAAAGTGACTCCTTCTTCTTCATCCAGGAATGAATAAAAAGAACGTGAGAAAGTGCTGCCGTCCTGCAGTTTATATGTTACATCAAACCGGTCGCCTATATCTAACTCATTCGCGTTTGTTTTATGGTTCACTGCATATTCATGTGTCTGATATACCGCATCAATGAAAGCTTCATCATTTACAAACAGAAAATCTTCAGTGAAATATTCCGTAACGTCATCATAATAATAAGAATAGTAATCATGATACGGATACATACTTTCATTTTCGACATATACGCTCTCAACTTCAGTTCTATCCGGGATTTGATTAATATAGTAATTCCATCCAAAAACAAATGCCGTCCAGAATACGATAACAGAAATCAGCGCTGTTAATATTGTCCGCAGACTGAATTCAAGTTTAACCGAGCTTTGGAAAAACATCTCGATAATCATAAACGAGATAATAAAGCCAAGTGCAAAGAAAATACTCTGTACGAGAATATTTGTTTCAAATACAGCTGAGATTAATGTTCCGATTGCAAGCATACCGATAATTGTAATGAGTGCTGTCAGAATATCTTTTACCCATTTATAGGTAAAAGGGCTCTGCACATATTCATTTTTACGTTTTGCATAGAGAATATAACTGAGAAGTGTAAGAACAACCGCTACACCTGTCCAGATAAGTATTTTCAAACCGGCAAATGATTCAATCAGCTGCTCCACTGCAAACACCGGAAAAGTATTATTTACGACCGGTTCCAGTAAAGGACTCACATACGACATATATGAACCGGTCGGTATACCATCAAAGAACATACTTGCAGCGACTACAGTCATACCCCAGAATGCAAGAGGCAGGAAAAATAATACAATAATCATCTGCAAATGTACAAATATTTTGTTCACTAAAAATCCGGCGAATACTGATACTGAAAATACAGTATACAGTACAAACAAAGCGAATATCATCCAAAGGCCGACTTCCGATGCTGTAATATCAAAAATCACTGCGTATCTTAGAAAAAAGAGTGTGATTCCTGTGATAATTACAGGTAGTGTCATCACAATAAAACCAACAAGAAGTGCATTAGTCAGTATACTCTGCCGCTTTACAGGCAGGCTGTGTATAAAGTCTGAAGAATCTTCATTATTTTTAAAATTAAACATAAACAGAACAAGCAGCACAGCATAAATCATACTGAGTACAATATGCGGTGTAGCCAGCTGATAAAAAAAGTCTGTATAGTATGCATCCGCCAGATCTTCCGGCTGTACGTTCACCGACATCACCCAAAGTGGCAGCGGAAGTGAAATAATACTGACAATCAGGTAAACGAACGAGAGCCATATTACACTGCCGGAAAAATATTTAAACAGTGCTTTATTCCACAATAATATTTGAGATTTCATAGCCCTGTTCCCCCATTTCATAAGCAAAAATTTCTTCAAGTGTCAGTGGAAGAATATCATACATTAACGGATTATACTTGGTGATTTTCTGTTCAATATTCTGAATGTCACCTTTAATGATACAAGTCACGATACGCCCTCTAACCGTCTGCTGGACAACACCGAGTTCTTTGTAAAATGATGCATCAGGCAGGGTTTTAAATGCAACCTGCAGCTTGCAGTGTGTTCCTTTAATATCGCTTAATTCCCTATGGAACAAGAGTTTTCCATGGTGCATAATTGAAACTGAATCACATAGATCCTCCATCTCTCTTAAGTTGTGGGAAGAAGCAATGACAGTCATTTTATGATTAGCGATATCCTGAAGCATAATGTTTTTCACCTGTCGCCGGATAATTGGATCAAGTCCATCAAAAGGTTCATCCAAAAGCAGTATTTTTGGTCTTGCTGAAAAAGCAAGTATAAATGATGCCTGACGCTTCATCCCCTTCGATAAACTGGACAAGTGCACTTTGGGACTAATTTGAAAATGCTCTGCAAGCTGATTAAAACGTTTCTCTGAAAAATTCGGGTAGACACTCTTATAAAAATCTGCCATTTCCGATAACCGGGCACCTCTGAAAAAATAAGGAATATCGTGAAGGAACATCAGGTCTGATTTAACGGCTGTGTTTTCAAATACATCCGCATCATCATACATCACACTGCCTTGATCAGCTTTATATATTCCGGACAGTACCTTCATGAATGTCGTTTTACCTGCACCGTTTGAACCGAGAAGCCCGTGGATGGTTCCTGCCTCAACTTTTAAACTGACATCATTAACAGCTTTCTTTTTTCCAAACGATTTATCAACTTTTCTTACATCCAGTATCATTTACTCCTCCCCCTCTTTTCGATTATTCCCCACTTCTAACGTTGCCTTGTCAATGAGCTGTTTAAGATTTTCCGAAGATATATCTAGATACATCAATTCTTTAATAATACGCTCCAGTTCCTCGGTTAACATTTGAATTCTTTCTTTATCGACTGTTTCTTTCATATCATTCACAAAGCTTCCTTTCCCCGGTACAGAATACGTATAACCATCCCGTTCCAATTCACGATAGGCCTTTTGTATTGTGTTTGGATTAATCGTTAATTCCTGAGCTAAATTCCGCACTGACGGCAGCTGCTCATCCGTCTCCAGTACATTCTGGATAATCATCAACTTAATATGCTCTACCAACTGTTCGTATATCGGCTTCCGACTCTTCAAGTCCAGATCAAACACAGCCACACCTCCCCGCTCTTAAATAGTGAATTCTAACCGTTCTATCTGTACTACTCATTATAATACAGTTAGGACAGATTGTCATTAAAAATGTACTCAAATAATACTAAAAAAACCGGTGACTGAGTCACCGGTAAAATAACAATAACCAATTTATTATTCAATTTTTTCTATAATATTATCTATATCTTTAATAATGAAAATGACCATTGCATATTATATAACAGTTACAAAAAACGCCTGTAAAATTAATCTCCAAGATTCACGTTGTGATACACATTTGATACATCTTCAAGTTCTTCCAACACATCAATCAGACGTTCAAATATCTCTAAATCATCCCCCGTAAGTTTTACTTCATTTTGAGCAATCATAGACTGTTCAGCTACTTCATAATCTTCAACACCCATTTCATCGAGTGCTTTTTTAATATCGTGAAATGCCTGTTGCTCACCGTAAACTACTGTGAAATCATTTTCATCAGTGACATCATTAACATCAATTTCATTTTCCATCAAATATATCATTGTATCCTCACTGTCAAACCCTTCAAAGACAAAAACAGATACTGCATCAAACATATAGCTGACAGCCCCGCTGACACCCATATTACCGCCGTTTTTACCAAATGCCGCCCGGACATCCGAGGCGGTACGGTTCACATTATTGGTCAGCGCGTCGACGATAAGCATCGCTCCATTCGGACCGAATCCTTCATATCTCAATTCAGAAAATGTCTCTTCGTCTCCACCTTTTGCTTTATCAATTGCCTTATCTACTATATGCTTCGGTACTGAATACGTCTTTGCGCGGTCCAGTACAGCCTTTAGTGCCTGGTTACTTTCCGGATCCGGCTCGCCTTTTCTCGCTGCAACATATATCTCACGGCCGAATTTTGCATAGATACGACTCGTGCTCTGATCTTTTTGTGCCTTTTTTTCTTTAATATTATTCCACTTTCTACCCATATCTTCATCTTCTTCCTTAATCAATTCTATAATTTCTATTATCTATTATTGCCAAAGCGTCTGTAAAGCTGCAGCAGACGTTTTATAATCATTAATAAATCAATAAATAGATTAAATCCCATCACTCTCGGATTCCGATATTTCCTAGTCTTCATCCGGTTAAAATCATACAATGTATAGCCAAGGTACACAATCAATCCAATTACCGTAATGGCAAATGCAAGCCAGTCAATCTGAAGAAAAAAATTCAAGAGACTTGAAAAAATCACAATCAATAAAGAGACAAATAAATACTTTCCCCAGCTCGAAATATCTTTAAAGACATAATAGCCGAAAAAGCCAAAAATGATAAATACAAATATTGCGAGAATAATGATACTGTAAAATACAGATGCATCAAACTGATTAATAAAACTCTCAAAAGTACCATAAGAAACCAATCCAATCAATATTGCATATACATGACTGATAATTGGCCCTGAACGATTAAACCCCCGAGTAAATAAAGAGACCATTATGATGATAAAAATAGTCATAGATAGTGTCGGTCGCCATGCATCGGGAAGAAACTGTCCGAAAAATGTTGCGACACCGAATATTACCCAGTAATACAGAAAAAACATCCAAACTTTTCGATGATCCTGAATCATTCATTATCCTCCTCAACCACACTTAAACATATATTATACTACTCAAAATACGTCTTTAAAATCAATTAATATTACAGACCACTTGATTCTATCCAGTTTAGTATTTTATTTATTTTACAATTGTATTACATTCAACTTTTCACTTAACATTTCTGATATTATATATTTTGTACTTAATAAACTCAAATTTTAAAACAACCATGAAATAGTCACTCAATTATAAATCAATTTTAAAACTCAGGAGGATTACAATGAAAAAAGTACTTACTGCCTTAACAGCAACAGCAGCATTTTCAGCATTCGCATTAACTGATGATGCAGAAGCTTCTTCACATACAGTACAAAGCGGAGACACACTTTGGTCAATCGCTCAAAAAAATAATGTATCTGTTTCAGATTTAAAGAGTTGGAACAATCTATCATCTGACATAATTCAAGTTAATCAGTCCCTTAAAGTAAATGGATCAAATTCATCTGCTTCATCAAACAATTCTTCAAACAGCTCAAACTCAGAAAGCTCAAGTTCAGCTTCAGAGTCAACAAGCAGCTCAAGCAATTCAAACAGCTCAAGCAACTCTACATATACAGTAAAATCTGGTGATTCTATGTATGGTATTGCTCGCCAGCACGGAATGACTTACAGAGAATTGATGTCTTTAAATGACCGCGGGGATAACGTTCTTATTCACCCTGGTGATACGCTTAAAATTAGTGGTTCAAGCTCAAGCAGCGAGTCTTCAAATGATTCAAGCTCAGCTTCTTCTAATAACACAAGCAGCTCAAATGATTCAAGTTCAGCTTCAACTAACAATTCAAGCAGTTCTAACACAAATGCTTCCCAGGCACCTGCACCTTCCAGCCAGTCATCATACGGTCAAAACTACTATACATGGGGCGACTGCACATGGTACGCATTTGAACGTCGTAAAGAGCTTGGTAAAGCTGTAGGAAATAACTGGGGTAACGCAACATCATGGGCTTCAAAAGCACGTGGTGAAGGACACAGTGTTTCAAATACACCTTCAGTTGGTGCGATTATCCAATCAAACGCTTGGACAAATAATTCTTACGGCATGGGTCATGTCGGTGTCGTTGAGCAGGTAAACCCGGACGGTTCAATCCTTGTATCTGAGATGAACTTCGGTGGCGGACAAGGAAACAAAGCATTCAGAACAATCAATGCTTCCTCCGTTTCAAGTCACAACTTCATTCACTAATCATATAAAAAAGCACATCTAATTGATGTGCTTTTTTATATGAGCTCTTTTTAATTAGTTTGTTAATAAGGTATATTGAGATATCATTTCTATATTAATCTCAATAGATTCATATAATTAATTTTTCTAAATTATAAATACTTGTTAAATATTTTCCCAATTTCATTTAAAAAATGCAGCCCGTCTTGATTTTCTATCCATCCATTACTAAAAATCGAGAAGATTATTTTTTTCTCATTCTTAAATATCACACCAAATTCATGTTCCAGCCCATCAACTGTACCGGTTTTTGAAGCGATATACTCACCCTTTTCTTCATCAATTTTGATGTACCCGCCAACACGGTCATTAAACTGCTGCATCTTTAAAACATCAAAGAAATCTTTTCTCAGTGTCTCAGGCAGTATACCTGAATCTACACTCAAATCTTTAATAATTTTAAACATATCCCCCGCAGAAGCAAGATTTTTCCGCCCTGCTTCAGCCGCTTCAAAATCATAATAATTTAATCCCGCCATGGAATGATGAAGCCCAAGTGATTCAAAACCTTCTTTCAAACGTTCAAAGCCCACATGATTCATCAGCATATTTGATGTAGAATTATCGGAAACAATATTGGAGAGCACAATCGTATCCCATAATGACAGCTCATCTACATCTTTCAATGTATGTATAACACCGGAACCACCAACTTTTTTACCGACTTTTAGTTTAACCTTCTGATAATCATTCACATGTTCTCTTAGATTAATTACACTAATTGGCACTTTAATCGTGCTTGCCGAACGGTACTGTTTCTCTTCATTCCTTGAATAGATTTTTCCATTAAATTCAATTTTATATGAAATATCATCTGTCTCCTGTTGTTCTATCAAAGTATTGATTTCATCAATGAACATATTATCTGCCTCCGCATGAATATTAGACATTCTTATACCCTTATTGTATCAAAATATATATTAAATTGATTAATAACAAATGCTTCAATAATATCCTCTTTAGTATCCAGGAATAATTTGAATGGAATATAATAAAAGACCGGCCATAATGGCTGGTCTCATATAATGACAACACTACATAGTGAATCAAGTATTATTTAAAGGTTTTTTCTATAAAACCTTACTAATTTTTTAATAAAAAAAGACACATTGACTAGTATGTGTCTTAGCATACCCTTACGGGCGCATTATAAACTCGAACATGATTATCTCATATTAGGATATCTAACTTAATTCAAGTTATGGACAGATATTCGGGTTCTGTCAGACTATACACTGAGTTTCTAGTGTATTTATATTATCACAATCGCAACATCCTTATTAGGAAGTGGCTGAGTGGTCTTTAATCACTTGTGTATATTATAACATTATACACTATAGCATGTTATTGATGTATTGTCACTTATTTCACCTAAAATAATTAATTCAATTGAAAATAATAACAAAACCTTTTAAAGATATCTCTAAAAAACCAAGATATCCAGTTATGACCAAATAAAAAACTTTAAAATCAAGTATACTTGATTTTAAAGTTTTAGTATAAGCCGACAGCGAGAATCGAACTCGCATCGCAGCCTTACCATGGCTGTGTTCTACCATTAAACTATATCGGCGTATTCAATTAAAACACTAAATTTATTCTATCACAAAATTGATAAATGCTTAACAAATGTTTTAATAAATTTAAAGATACTTATTCTTAAAAAGTTTCATTTTAAGAATAAGTATCTTTATAGAGTCATTTTACAAAATTTTCGTATACATCATCAAGATCAGTTTTAACTGCTTCTATATCATTTCCGAGGTCATAATTATATTCAAGTACCAGTACCGCATCCGGTGTATATTGATTATGAAGTTGTTTAAATTTAGTAAAATCCAATGAACCATCATGAATCCGATTATGATCATCTCTGCCTTCACTGTTATTGTGAATATGATAATGTGTGATTTTGTCTTTCAATGACTGGATTACGTTTTCTAAACTCCACCTGTTCGCATTCACATGGCCGATATCAATCAAAACATTATTTTCCTCATTTTTACATGCTTCAATAAATTCATCTTCGTCCAGCAACGCATTATTTCTCGAATATACTCCTGCATTTTCAATCAATATCTCTACATTCGATTCTGCACATATATCATTCAGTTCTCTTAAATTCTTAGTACTCTCTTCAATAGCGCTTTGCTTGTTGTCTTCTGTGATTTCTTTATTATTGTGATGGAATACCAGATGGTGAATATCCAGGGCTTCACACAGATTAAGTGTTTTATCAATCTGGTTCATCGTATAATTATATGCCTCACTGCCCTTAGGTGCACTGTGTTCCACACTGAAATACGGACCGTGAACAGATAAAGGCCTGCCTTTAATTAGCGGCTTGATATCTTCCAAATCCTGATTAAACTGTGCATTCTCAAAATTTGGGAATAGTTCTAGTCCGAAATTAAATGTCCTGTACTCTTCCAACAGTGTTTTAAGCGGTTTATAGCCTGATTGTATAAAAGTATTTGTACTCAGTAGAATATTCATAGTTATTCCTCCGTTAAATATTTATAATTTAATTCCGTCTCCTCATCAAATAAATGAATATCTCTCTGGTTCACATGAATACTCACCTCATCCATCTGAATTGATTTAGGTGACATCACAATCAGTTCAATGTTCCCAATCTCTATCGTATGGGCAACCTCTGCACCAAAATTCTCACGGAATATAATTTTTCCTGAAATATCTCCGCTGCCATTTTCACCAAGTGTCATATTTTCAGGCCGGATACCTAGATACACACGCTTTCCATCGACTGTGTGATTATAAGTATTTACCTGACTGATATCGATAGACTGACCGTCAAATTCAAACATATAATTTTCAATACGTCCTTCTAAAATATTCATGGGTGGTGCACCGATAAAGCGCGCAGTAAATAAATTCTTCGGGTAATGATAAACATTTTCCGGTGTATCCACCATCTGCACTTCACCCTTATTTAATACGACAATCCTGTCTCCTAATGCCATTGCTTCAATTTGATCATGTGTGACATAAACAAATGTCTGACCGAACTCTTCATGCAGTTTCAACAGCTCACGACGTGCAACCACCCGCAGTTTCGCATCCAGATTTGACAGCGGTTCATCCAGCAGAAAGTAATTAGATTGTTTTACTGTCGCTCGTGCAAGTGCCACACGCTGACGCTGCCCCCCGGATAAATCTTTCGGCATGCGTTTACGGTATTGCTCCAGTTCAAGCATTTTCAGTACTTTTTCCATCCTCTCTTTACGTTGCTTTACAGAGACCTTGTTTCTTTTTAAAGCATATAGAATGTTCTTCTCTACTGTCATGTGCGGATAAAGCGCATAATTTTGAAATACCATGGCAACATTACGCTGCCCTGACTCCACATGTGTTACGTTCTCATCCCCAAGAAACACATCACCATCAGTGATGGATTCAAGTCCGGCAATCATTCGTAAGATGGTGGACTTGCCGCATCCCGACGGTCCAAGAAAAATCATACGTTCTCCGTCTCTAATTTCCAAATTCAACTGATCGATTACTGTTAAATCCCCGTAACTTTTCTTTACATTTTTTAATTGAATCGATGTCATACTCCTATCTCCTTACTTAATTCCACTGGACGAAAAAGTGTTAATAATATAACGTTGGAACACCAGATACAATATCAGAGGTATTGCCATTGTGATCACTGACAATGCCATTGCGACTGTAAAGTTAGTTCCGCCTTCTGAACTAACAAACAACTGAAGTGCGAGCGGCAGTGTATAACTGTCACGCGATCTTAACATTAAAAGCGGCCATACATAGTCATTCCATGCAAGGATAAAGAACCATATCGCAGTAGATGTCAGTGCCGGTCTTACAATCGGCAGTACATGATCTTTCATAATATGAAATGTTGAAATATTATCTATCTGTGCCGCTTCGATTAAAGGCTTCGGTATATTTCGCATTGCCTGAGTCAGCATAAATATCCCTACCGCATCCGCAAGCTGAGGCAGTATTACTCCCCATACACTGTCAATTAAATCAAATCGTGAAATGATTAAATAATTTGGAATCATCGTTACAGTAAACGGTATAAATATCATACTGATCAGAAGAAAATATGTGACCTTTTTGAATTTAAAACTAAAGTACGTCAGTGCATATGCCGCAAGAAATGACGTAATAATTTTAAAAGCCGTGATGATACTTGCGATTACAAATGTATTTAATGTAATTTTCAAAAGTGGAATCGTATCATAGAGTCTTTCATAGTTATCAAAAGTGAATGGATTCGGTAGTAAACTAATCGTCGATGCATAGGCGTCACTTAAGAATTTAAATGAATTTGACACTGCAAATATCACCGGATATAACGTAATGATGATAAACACAATGATAATAATATGCGCAATATATTTACTAATTTTCATAATAGACATTCCTTTCTACAAAGATAAACTGCATTGCCAAAAGGAACATAAATATCATCAGGGTGATCACTGAACTTGCTGCAGACACACCGGTGTTAAACAAATCAAACGCTTCCTGATAAGAATGATAAATTAAATTACTGCTTAAATAGTTCGGCCCGCCCTGTGTGACAACCTTGATGGGTGTAAACACATACTGTAGCCCCTGGACAATCGTCATAATTAAAATATAAAATCCTGTCGCAGAACTGAGTGGAATAATAATATCCGTAAAAATCCTGAACTTCGAAATATTATCCATCTTTGCCGCTTCAATAATTTCATTCGGAATGCCGACAATCCCTGAATACAGTACGATAAAGTTATACCCAAAAACTTTCCAGGCAACAATCAGACTCAAAACCACAATGACAAACCCTTCAGTTACAGTCCAGTTCGGTATCGACAAACCAACCCATCCAAGCACTATCGCAACGGGGCCTGAAACAGGATTTAAAATCCATAAAAATAACATTGACCCGACAACCAGTGATATCACAGACGGTGTAAATACCGCGGCCTTATAAAACACTTTTCCTTTTTTCACAAGGTGTGCCATCATATAGGCGAATATATAAGTAATAAATGTATTTAAAATAATAAAAATCATAATATAGATAAATGTCTGCACAATTATTCTCTGGAATGTACTGTTTGTAAGAAGATTGATATAGTTATCAAATCCTACAAATGTTTTATTCGGTGAAATCATGTTCCAGTCAAAAAAACTTAAATATACAGTATAAATCAACGGCCATACTGTAAAAACTGCCAGCAGGAGGAGTGCCGGAGCAAGGAGCAGTCCATTCACATATTTTTTACTCAAAATAAAATCTCCTTCTTAAATAGTAAAGAGAAGGCAGAATGCCTTCTGCAGTATACTATTCTAATAGTTCATTAATCTCCGCTTCTGTATTTTCCATCGTTTCTCTAACATCCACATCTCCGCCGAGAATGATATCTTTCATATCCAGAAGACCCTGTTCCACTTCAAGCCCTGAATCTCCGGGAAATGAGGCCCATGGTACCATTGCATCCATCTGTTCTATTGCAGGAACCATCAGCTCATTTTCTTCAAGGAATGTCTTTAAACCATCTTCACTTTCTGCAACACCTTCTCGTGGAGGTACATACCCTGTACCCTCAGTCCATTTGGCCATCGCTTCTACACTGTAAAGATAGTTCATAAATTCCCATGCTGCAGCCTGTTCACCTTCATCCTCTGCGGTAATTGTCAGCATCGCACCCCCTGCCGGAATTGCTTTATCTTTCCCTTCCCAGCCCGGCGATTCCAGTGTAGATAGGTTAAACTGTGCATTTGACTCCACATTGTTACGTTGTGCAACAGTGGTAAACAACATACCGACATTACCATCGATGAAGCTTTGGATCCCTTGGTCCCATCCGATATGAAGCGCCAGATCATCCTGTACTAAATCCTGATAGTACTCATACACTTCTATACCTTCATCAGACGCGAATCCTGCTTTTCCGTCTTCAATGAAACTTGCACCGTTACTTTCCACTATTGTCTGCTGCGCCCATGAATCTGCTGGTTCCTGGATATAAACACCGTAGTTACCGGTTGATTCATTAATCGCTTCAGCATATTCACGTACTTCTTCCCAAGTTTCAGGCCCCACCGGATCAAGTCCTGCTTCTTCCAGCATATCCTCATTAATATAGAGGATCGGATTGCTGAGAGAGTATGGTACACCCACTTGCTCACCGTTCATATTCTCACCGAGTTCAAGTATATTTGGAAGAAAATTATCCTCTAAAAAAGTACTGTCATCTTCATGGAACTGGTCTATTATCGTCTGCGGCTCTACATAGCTGAAATTCTCGGAAAAATATTCTAAAAACGCCCATCCAACCTGTATCACTGCCGGGGAATTACCGGATGCCACTTCCGCCTGCAGATTCGACATTAACCCTGCATACATATCCGGATGATATCTTGCGATGACTTCCACTGTATCACTTTGTGCATTAAACTCTTCAACGAGTTCATCGACTGTCGAGCCGCCCTGCGTTTCTGCGTTCACATGCCAGTATTCAATGATTGTCTTTTCCTCAGAACCTTCTGCAGAACCTTCTCCGTCGCCGCATGCCGCAAGTATTAAAATCAACATTGAAATCATTGCGAGTAAATATCGTTTCTTCATTATCTTTTTACCTCCATATACTTTTTATTTAAATAATCAGTCAGCTGATTGAGATTATGTACCGTCACTTCATTTAATTTTTGACTGTTAAAGTGGTTAATAAATACCGACTCTATACCGGCTGCTTTGGATGATTCAATATCGTTATACAGGTTGTCACCGATTTTTATTAATTTCCGGTCTCCAAATGCCTTCCGTATATTAATGAGGTGTTCTTCCATTTCATACGGTTTGCGCGCGTCGAAAATAGACATATCAAACACATTCTGAAGTTTAAGATAATTAATAAACGGCACAGCACTATTCTCAGGTGAATTCGTCATCAGTACTTTCGGTACATCTATCGCCTTAATCGTCTTAATCAGCTTGTCGTTAACCGTAATTTCTCTGTTTTTTATCATAGTCTTCCGCGTTTCAATAAAAGCCTGATAATTCACTTCACCAGAGAGTTCATATTTATCAGCAATAAAGAACAGTATCTGCCAGACATCGCCGAGCCTGGAACAGCCATATTCAAATGCCCGCAACTCTCTGCTATTAAATACGTTCATAATGTCTTTAAAATCCCGATACATCTGTATCCTCAACTCATGGTTCTCTGATAAATTATCAATGTACCTTTCAATAAATGAATCGGAATAATACAAGGTACCGTCCATATCAAAAATCAACACATCCTGCTTCATGTTTCATCTCCTCCTGATTAATATTAATTCGACCGTTTTCACCCCCCTAAAAAAAGAGAGACCAATATTGACGACAGTTAAAAGCCGGCAATATTGGTCTCTCTTTTGCACCTGAACTATTCACTTACAGATCATATTTTAAAGTTGTTATGTTAATATTGTATAAATTTAACGTTAATAATTGTTAGAAATATATTTCCACATCTTAACGTTTGATGTTGATACCGCATCAGCACCAGATGCGACTGCGCGGTCATAGACATATTTATAATTTACCAGTCCACCTGTAATAATCGGTATATCCGTCTTCTTTTTAATATCCGGAATTAAATCAGACACCAGTGCCGGCATGAGTTCAAGGTATTCCGGGGGATGCTTTTCAATCCCTTTTAAGGTCAATTTCAACATTCTCGTATCTACAATAAACGACCGCTGCACTACTTCCAGTCCTTCTTTATGTGCACGTTTAATATGGCCGGACTTTGTCGTAATAATTCCTTTTACTTTAATATTGTTTCTTAAATATTTAAATGCATAATCATCTGTTTTAAGACCTTCGACCCGTTCAATATGCACATAACACGGGATGTTGATCTTGTTGACTGAACCTACAATGTCTGCGATATTACTGATATTACCGAACAGTATAAAAACGGCCTTAAAATGTTCTTTATATTTTTCCAGCTTCTCAAGCTGCTTAAAGCTTTCTACTGCCGCAATCAGTATTTTTGTCTGCTCCATTATTCCGCCACCGGCCTTTAATGTCTATTTTCTGTATTTTTTCGTAAACTCATTCATCCCCGCATCGTTTATCACCATCTCCACCTGATAAATCCGGTTGACGAGTGAATGAATCGGTGCCTGAGTAAATAGATAGACGCCCCATGGAATGTTTGGTTCAAAATCATGAAGTGCCATTATAAATGATTGACCACCCGGCTTTCCTCTAAATTCAAGCCTTGCTTCTTTATTCGGATATTTCTTTGATAATTTACCGCCGGTAATGCGGTAAATTTCAACACCATTACCGCTTTTAGTCTCATCGTATACTACTTCGAGTACAGGGCGATCAATACCTACGACACTGATTTTATAGGAATCATCATTTTTTTCGACATTAATGCCTTTGTATAATATTTCATCAAGCCATACAAAATAATATTCTCCGACATCTTTCACTGTCCATGTCTCAGGGAGAGGTGCTTTTTGAATACTCCTGACATTATTATAATCGGACTGTTTATAAGATAGCGTTTTGCCGTAACGTTTTACCGGTGTCTTTGTTTTCTGTACCGGCGTGCCGTATGCGCCGAGCACTTCATTCGCTTCACCGATTTTAAGTTCATCACTCACATATATAATCTGCTCCACACCATTTTTATTAGAAGCTCTTGCGATATTATCTGCAATTAATAGGTAGATGTCATCAAAACGCCCTTGTGTCAACCGGTTCAGCCTCATAATCGGATCCTCAAAAAATATCACAATATCAATGTTCTGCAGTGCTTCTTCCACATCGGGCAGTATGAACAAGTCTTTTTTTACATAGTTAATTTTCAAATCATCATTCTCCTGATTGGTTCCCGAAAAACAATGCAGATTGTATGTGTCCTTTAACTCTTTGTACAGGTTCTGTCCGATTCTGCCGTGAATACCCATTAACATCACATTTTTCATACATTCCACCTCTTTATTTTTTCTCATTCCAGACGTCGCCTGATAACAAGCTGAATACTCAGCATTACAAGTAAAATCATGCCGATAAAGACAAAAGGAAGATTGAAATACGTTGCGAATACACCGGATAAGAAAGACCCGGCCACTGAACCAATTGAAAAATAGGCGTAGAATATACCATTGGCCTTTCCACGTTCATATACTTCTGTATTTTCTGCAATCATCTTATTCATTGAAGGGAAAATCAAGCTGAATCCACCACCGTAAACCAGCATCACAATAATCATCAGCCATAAATCATGAGCAAAATGCAGTGCCATCATAGACAAAGCGACAATAAATATACCTGTCGACACCAAGTTGACCGCCTTAACTTTCGTATACACAACATTTAATTTTGAAGCAAAAACAATAATCGCGGTAATACCGAAGATCGACAAAAGCATACCTGTAATATGATCTTCAAGACCGAGTGCACCTACTTTAAGCGGCAGACCGAACGCAAGTGAACCATTCGCCACCATTAAAGTAAACGATGATACATATGCGACATTTAATGCCGGACGCTTTAACAGGGTAAAAAGTGATGTAGCCTTATAGGGGGGCTTTCGTGGTGCCCCCTTTAATCGAAAAAAAGAAATTTTAAGCCCAATGATATAAAACAGGGGGAGTCCCATAAATTTGATACAACTGACCGGGATAATCCCGGCAGGGACCGAATACAGCCGCTGATCCGATAGAAACGCCGGTCAGTGCCATAGATTTTCCAACCATCTCTTTTCTGGATAAATCCGCGACCAGACTAAAGGCGACAGGTGTCAGCATCCCGCTGGACATTCCATGAACCACCCTTAAAAGGAGTAGTCCTGTGACCGAATCCACCAGTGAATAACTGAACAGCACACAAATATTTATAAGCATACCGAAGACCAGTATATTTTTTCTGCCGATTTTATCTGAAAAATATCCACCGAATACATTTCCAAGCAGATTAAAAAAGGAGTATGTGGCAACAACTACACCCGCCTGATACTCCGATGCACCGAGTGACATCCCAAATGGTGTAATAATCGGCAGTTCAATAAATAAATCCAAAAAAATTTTTTATAATAACCCCCCTATCATTTTTTTTCAAACTAAATCATTCATATGCGTCCATTATAAACGAATTAATGTATATATACTTAAATTTCAATGTTTTGTCAAAAATTCATTCATTTATTTTAATTTAATTTAGAGCAAATAAAAACCGGCAGGTCTGCCGGTTTTTATTCACATTTGATTAATATAATCTTTGATTACAACGGCATGATTATATGTCTCATCCTTTGCCGCATACAGTAAAGTGACATCTCCGGTTTCAGAAGATTTTTTAATATCTTTTAAAGTGTCCTGATATGCACTAAGTGCTTTCCAATATTCCGCCTTAAAAGTATCCCATTTAGACGGGTCATGATTGAACCACTGTCTTAACTCTTTAGACGGCGCCAGGGACTTCAACCATTGATCATGCTTTAAATTTTCTTTTTTAATCCCGCGGGGCCATAAACCGTCAACCAGTATTCTCTTACCGTCTGACTCAGAAACATCACTGTATACACGTTTTAATTTAAGCATTTTACATGTCTCCTTACAGAATTTCGCAAAGCCCGTCAAAACGATTAAATTAGTTTTTTTTTTTATTTTTTTTTCAACGACTACAATCCCGGCAAAGCACCATCCCCGTGATGTTCGGGGGACCAAAGTTCCTGTGCCATGTACAACCATAAATGGACAGCTGTTAGAAAAACCAGATTGCATTAAAACACCGCTTGCCGCCATAATTGCACCACCCGGTACACCCGGAGCCGCAACCATCACGACACCAAGCAGTAAGATTGTTCCAAGCATCGCAGCAAATCCAGGCACTTCATAACCCGGCAATACTGTCATAACCGCAATCGAACAGCTGACAATTGTAATGGTACTCCCGGATAAATGAATCGTTGCACACAGAGGCACCACAAAAAAATGCAACCTTTTTTAAACCGTTTTGTTTCGTTTTTTTAATACCGGAATTGTTGTCACTGTCATTTTTCCCAAAAGCTGTAAAGTACCGGCAGCATTTTTAACATCCCCAAAGGATTGGTTTTAAAAACCCGCAACCGTATACTGGATAATAAGCCACAGCCAGTGCAGCAGTACTGCAACAAGCAGAACCACACCGAAAACAGCCAGTGTAACAAACACTGTCCCCCAGATGCCAACCCCCAAAAACCCCAGCAAATAAAAAAAGGGAATTGAAGAACTTTTCAATAATATATTCAGTAACTACCTTGCCGTCATTCACCCACTTACGCATCGTATCTGTTTTTGTTAACGTAATAACAATGCCGAGTGAAAATGCCAGTACCAGTGCTGTCAGGATATCCATAACAGGTGGAATATCAAACTCAAAAAATGCGCCGGGTGCGGATCCTTCCTCAAGATCCACCGTCGGTAATACGCGGCATCAAAATAGATGCCACAAAATAAGCCAAAAGTCCCGCACCTATAGTAGATACATAGGCAATACCAAGTGTTGCACCCACAACCTTACCTGACCCCTGATTAATCTGTGATATCCCTGATGCGATAAAGAATAAAATAATGAATGGAATCATAAAGAAGATAAATGACCCGAGAATTGTTTCAAGTGTCGCCAGCAGACGGACTAAAAATTCCAGGAACGTACCACCAAATGCGTAATAAAGTGCACCAATCACAACACCCGCAATAATCCCTGAAATCAGTTTTAATAATAACTTCATTCAATTGCCTCCGATCTCCTATGTATTTAAACTACAAATTTCATTCTACACTAATTGATATGTAAAAAGGAAGATAATCTCATACTGAACAATCAAACATTTTATTTTTAAGAACACCTTCTTGAATATTTCTTAATTCAAACGACGCATCCATATAAAATACCACCTGTTTTCAGGCGGTATTTAAATAATTCAGCTATTCAGATTCATTGTCCAGTTCCCGCTTATTACTTTTCTGCTTCTTAACATCCCTGCCTCTTTTTTCTTCATTTTCCACCTCTTCAAGCGGCGGACTGTCCGGCGGGACATCTTCTTTTACTTCATTATCTGATGCATTATCATCCTGCTTTAATTTTTCTTCTTTTTTAAAATTTCACCCGGGATCTTTTCTTTTATCCCCATCCCAAATAAACCCTCCTTAACGTAGTTTTCCCACTATAAGGTTTTTTTGAAACCAGGGACTGTTTTTTTCAATCGAAAACTTTCTCGTAGGCAACATACCAGTCTTCAATATTATCATCAAGATGCAGTTTCCCTTTATATTGAAAACCATTTTTCTCAAACTGCCGCTGCATCACTTTGTTCTCAAGTGATGTATCCGTCTGAATACCCCGGTATCCGGATTGTTTAATCAACGCTTCTGTACATTTAAATATTTCACTGGATATGCCCTGACCTTGAAATCCAGGATCCACTGCCATGCGGTGCATTGCCTGTGTATGTTCTGTTGGAAGCGCCCATTCGATTGAATCATATTGCGGTGCATGATTCGAATCCACAGCAACAAAACCTTTAATACCGGATATGTAATCTTCATATACATACAAATTCCCCGATTCTATATCCAGGAGAAAACGTGCTTCATCAGGGTACGAACTTGACCATTGTGTATTACCCGAAGCCGTCATCATTGGAATAACCGCCTGTGTAATTTCAAGTATGCGTGGTAAATCTGATCCTACTGCTTTTCGGAATGTCATTTTATGAACCCTTTCTCTATTCAATTATTCTGTAATTTGGCTATTTTTTTTATTATTCATATTGTATAATATGAATATGTTTTATTGTAGAGGGGATTTTATAAATGTTTAAATTTGACAAAAACACGATTCCTTATCACATCTCAAATTTTGTTTTTTATGTATTTACGATTATCGTCATCGCATTAATATTTATGTACGGTTTCCTGCCGCCTATTTTAGAAGCAGATTCTTTCTTCTCAAGTATAGGGGTGCGTGAATTCGGCGGCCTTTTATTCTTCATCATTACTGCCGCAATGCCTTTATTAGTGGTCTATGGTGCCGGTTATCACTTGTATAAAATAGTTACTTTCAACAAAAATAAAGAAGTTGCAGAATAATTTTTAACATTGGGATGGGATAAAAAAAGACGGTGAATTTTCATTCACCGTCTTTTTCTTTTATTCACCTTTTTTTATTCACCTTTATAATTGCCAATCATCTCTCTATCCGCAAAGTCAGAATTTCTAAGTTCTTCTAGACGTGTTTCCACAAATTCCTTGGATAAATCATGATCAACAATGTAGCGGTTCCTTGAATGTTCTGTACACTCAAGCGAGCATCCCCCCAAATGATATGCTTCATTTTCTTCAGACGCTAAAATCTGTGCATTACATTCAGGGTTGGCACAATTAATATATCTTTCACACGGTTCATTATCAAAATGATCTTTCCCGACAATCACATGTTCCACTTGATTGACAGGAACCGTCAGCCGCTCATCAAACACATACATCTGTCCGTCCCAGAGCTGGCCTTTTGCGACAGGATCTTTACCATATGTCGCAATACCACCATGCAGCTGGCCGACATCATCGAATCCTTCTCGTTTCAGCCATCCTGAAAACTTCTCACAGCGGATGCCGCCTGTACAGTACGTCAATACTTTTTTACCTTCGAATAGCTCGCGGTTCTCACGTACCCAGTCGGGCGTATCACGGAATGTTTCCACCTCCGGACGAATGGCACCTCTAAAATGACCGACATCATACTCATATGTGTTTCTTACATCAAGTACCACCGTATCTTCACGCTGCATCTGTTCAAAGAAATCTGCAGGCTCTAAGTATTCTCCTGTAATCTCATGCGGATTAACATCATCTTCCAAACTTAAATTCACAAGTTCGGGACGTGATCTGACATGCATCTTTTTAAACGCGTGTTGGTCTGCTTCATCTGTTTTAAATACAATCCCTTTAAATAACGGATGATTCTCCATATACTGTCTGTACTTCTCAGTATTCTCGATTGTTCCGGATACTGTACCGTTAATGCCTTCATTTGCGATTAAAATACGGCCTTTTAAGTCCATGTCTTTACAAATGCGTAAATGCTCTCTACTCAAACCTTCAGGATCAGAAATGTCTGTGTAAAAATAATAAAGTAAAATACGATATTCCATTTTCAATTCCACCTATCAATATATTTGCAGGATATACCTGATAGAAGTTCTGTGGACTTCATAAGTGTTGATTTTACAACTTTTTTGGCAATTTGTCCATATCGAAAATGTGACATCACAGCGAGTATGCTCATGTTTGTCAGATTCATCTGTCCATTTTGAAATAATAAGTCCGTGAGTAGCTATCCAGCCGTAAAATTGATAAAATTTCATTAACAGATTATAAGTTAGGACGATTAGTAATGAATAAAGATAAAGCAATTGTAGTATTTTCCGGTGGGCAGGACAGCACCACCTGTATGTTCCATGCTTTAAAACATTATAAAGAAGTGGAACTCGTTACTTTCCAATACGGCCAGAGACACTCACTTGAAATTGAAGTCGCTGAAAAAATTGCGGAAGAACATCAGTTAAAACATCACGTACTGGATATGAGCCTGTTATCCCAGCTCAGTCCGAATACACTGACAAACCATGAGATGGATATAGAGACTGCCGACAATGGACTGCCGAACACATTCGTCCCTGCGCGTAATATGCTCTTTTTGTCTTTCGCATCAGCCATAGCCACCAGACAAATGCCGGTGTCATTATAACCGGCGTCTGTGAAACGGACTACAGCGGCTATCCGGACTGCAGGGACATGTTCATAAAATCCATGAATATTACCGCAAACCTTGCGATGGATAAAGATTTTGTCATTGAAACACCACTCATGTGGCTTGATAAAAAGGAAACATGGGCACTTGCGGACAGCCTCGGTAAACTGAACTATATTCGAAATAATACACTGACCTGCTACGAAGGTATGATTGGTGACGGCTGCGGGGAATGCCCGGCATGTAAACTCAGACATCACGGATTGACAGAATACTTAAAAGAAAAGGAGGCGCGACAATGATGTATCAAACGCCGGCACATGATTTTGAATACGAACTGAATAAAGATTTAAATTTTTCTGCCGCCCATCATATTCCGGATGAGCGCGCTGGAAAATGTGCACGGATTCACGGACACACCTATTATGTAAATATCACTGTCGCAGGAGATTCTCTCGATGACCTCGGATTTTTAGTGAATTTTTCTGGCACTGAAGCATTTAATCATGGATGCATTTGATCACAGGTTCTTAAATGCCATCCTGCGTTTAATAATATTCCACCGACCTCTGAAACACTCGCCAAAGTCATTTAAAAAAATGGGAGATTTTTTTAAGCAAAAACAACCAAAGATTTTAAAAGTCTTTTGGGGTTATTCTGAGAGAAACACCAATTTGGGTTTTGATACCCCGGGGAGTCCAAAAAAAGATGAAAATTCCCGTATTTTTTGGGCCCCACATTCCAAAAGGGGAAGGTGGGTTTATTTGGGCAAAAAACTTTTTTTTTAAAACCCCCGGTGGGATTTCAGCCTGAAGGGGTTGGGTTTATTTTTGTGGGACGGCAGTCAGAAAGATAAGATAAAAATGATGACTGCAGATGATATTTTTGAATCTCTGGATCATCTGGCCCCCGGCAACTATAATCATGTAACGATTTCCGGCGGAACCTTTTCACTGGTTAAAATTTAAATGGTTTTTCAGTGAGGGAAAATCACGCGGTATCGCTTCCCCAGAGAACCCCAAGGTAAAATGATCAGGAGGGCCCGAAAGGGTATCGATGATGTCACACTCAGTCCGAAGCCGCCAAGTTCCGGAATGGACACAGATTTCAGCAAAATGGAACAATTTTGACACGGTCCCGATCAAAATAAAAATATAATTTAAAATCTTGTTTTTGGGTGAATTTATTTTTAAATGCCAAAAAGTCCACCTTTTTTACCCCGGGTATCGATTTTTACCCCTTGGCCAAAAACCGGTTTTTGATGGGGAAATGTTGAAAATTACCGAAAAAATTTAAAGGCCCGTTATGAACATTTTTTGATAAAACAATGCTTGATAAAAATATGAATAATGTACGTGTACTGCCGCAGCTTCACACACTCCTTTGGAGCAACAAACAAGGTGTATAAGAGAGGATGATAGTATGAAAATAGATGCATGGCTCGATATCGCATGTCCGTTTTGTTACATTGGGTTAGTCAATTTCAATAAAGGAATTAAAGATTATTCAGGTGACACACCGCTTGAGATTGAGTACCGGAGCTTTCAACTTGAAAGAACTATCAGTAATGAGCCTTCCGGAACACTGGTTGAAAGGCTTTCTGAAAAATACAATCAGTCGATTGAAGAAACCGAAAAAATGATGGCTGAAGTCACTGAAAGCGGCCGAGAGGCAGGCATTGAAATGCATATGAATAAAGTCATCCCTGTGAATACTCTGGATGCCCACCGTTTGGTGAAATATGCCGAAACCAAAGGACTTGCCGTCACCGCTTTAAATCATTTATTCAAAGCCTATTTTACAGATGGTGTGAACGTCTCTGATTACGATGTACTGATAGAAATTGCGGAAGCTGTCGGCCTAGACCCTACATCCGCCGGTGAAATGCTTAACGGCAGCGAGTATAAAATGGAAGTCATCAGTGATCAGAATTTAGCGCGTGACATGGGGATTCAAGGGGTTCCGTTCCTGGCGCTGAACATGAAATATGCGGTGGGCGGTGCGCGAAGCCCTGAAGACTACCTCAAGGCATTAGAAGAATCTGCACATCATTAAACATAGTCAATGGCAGTATTTAATAGTATACTGTCGTAGTGCAGTGAAATACGATAGAGGTTCTTAGCCCAAACCCTCTCAAAAAAACTAAGACACGACAGTCATGTGCCTTGGGCCGTGGCTGTTTTATTTTTATAGGAAAGGAATGTTTTTTTATGAGGATCATACAGACGATTTAAGCCTTCTTGGCAGCGAAAACGTACCATATAATTTTGATTATAATCCGGAGGTGCTTGAAACATTTGATAATAAGTATCCAGGACGTGACTATTTTGTAAAATTCAACTGTCCGGAGTTTACAACACTCTGCCCGATTACGAACCAGCCTGATTTTGCGACCCTTTATATTTCGTATATTCCGGATATAAAAATGGTGGAGTCTAAATCTTTAAAACTCTATTTGTTCAGCTACAGAAACCACGGCGGATTCCATGAAACCAGCGTGAATATGGTGATGGATGATCTTGTTAAACTTATGGACCCTAAATACATTGAAGTGTGGGGAAAATTCACTCCGCGCGGTATATCGATTGATCCCTACTGCAACTACGGTAAACCCGGCACGAAGTTTGAACAAATGGCCGAAAACCGGATGATGAACCACGACTTATATCCGGAAACAATCGATAACCGTTAAGAGAAAAATGATATATGATTCATTTTCTGTATTTTATAAATTTCATCTAATGAATATTATGAATCTGAAAATAATTCATAAAAAATCTGTACTTTAATATCAAACTTAAAAGTACAGATTTTTTCTATTTATTCTTTTCTTCCTGGTCTGCTTCCCCTGTTTCATAAAGTACAACTTCTTTTTCCTGTCGTTTTCTCTGTCTCCGCTCCCTGATTTTAACAATATATATACTGATTTCATAAAGACAATCATCGGTGACACAGTAATAATATGTGTAAAGAAATCCGGCGGTGCAATCAAGGCGGTAATTACCAGCAGACCAAAGTATACATATAGTCTGATATTTTTCATGATTGTGGAATCCAGCAGTTCAATATGATGCAGGAACAGCACCACAATCGGCAGTTGGAAAATGAGGCCGAACGGCAGTGTTGTCATGAGGAGAAATGACATATACTCATCTGCGGTTACGAGCACTTCAAAGTTCTGTTCGCCCATCTGTATTAGAAAATAATAACTGATTGGGTGGACAACAAAATAGCCGAAGCAGAGTCCTGCGATAAATAATACCATCATAAATGGAAAATAGGATTGAATAAATTTCGTTTCCTTCTCAACCAGGCCCGGTCTCATAAACTGCCATAAGTAATAACAGATAAACGGCAGACTGAGTCCGATACCCATTGCACCTGAAGTTCTTAAATAAAAACGGATCACTTCAAACGGACCGCGGACAATCAGTTCATGCCCTTTTGTTAAATAAGGAAACCAGAACTGTATCGTTACAAAAATAAGCATGAAGAAGGCGGCAAAAATAAGAATAGATTTAACCAGCACACTGCGGAGGTCATCCAAATGCTCAACAAGTGTCGCATCCGGATCTTCGGGTGTCAGCTTGCGTTTCTTATTACTATTTTCTTTTTTACCGCCGGTCAGCGTCTTAATTAAATGTTTACGAGGATTCTTCTCCGCCATGTCCTCACCTTCCCCTATAAATAATAAGACATATACGGCATACGCATATGTCTTATTCTATGTTTACTATTTTATTCTACACGAAATTAAATTAGTCTGCATCAACAAGCGGACCATTATCATCCAGATACTGTTCAATACCTTCTGCTGCACGGTAAGCGAATGCACCAACTGTACATGTCGGGTTGTATCCGCCGTTATGCGGCAGTGAAGACCCGCCGATAACGAACACATTATCTTCATCCCACATCTGACAGTAATTGTTCAGTACACTTGTCTCAGGGTCTGCACCGACAATCGTACCACCGAGGATATGGTCGTTCAATGGTTTATAGATATCAAAATGATCATCCAGTGTGCCGCGGTTTAATGTCACCGCACCCATCTCTTCAATGATTTCCTGGATTCTGTCTGTCATATATTCATGTGCGGCTCTGTCATGGTCTGTAAAGTCATAAGTGACTCTGAGAAGCGGACGACCGTAATCATCTGTATATTCCGGATCCAGTGACAGGTAGTTGTTCCTGTGCGGCAGTGTAATACACTGGGAAGTTGCTGCGACAGAAGTGTTGTATGCTTTAATGGATTCACTCTTAAATTCCGCTCCCCAGTTTTTCACGCCTTCAGGTACCGCATTCTCAGCAATCGGTCGTTTACCGAGCTGTTTCATTGTGATGGAGCCCCCGTGGATAAAATCCAGTTCACTGTGGTCAAAATTATCCCCGTTATAGTCATCGACGGATACACCGAGTGACCCCGCACCCATGGATGCGTTAAATTCCCAGTCAAAGAAACCGTAAACTTCCGGTGTGATATGGTGCGTATAGTTTTTACCGACTGTTCCTTCACCAGTTTCCGGATCATACGGCGTACCGAGATCGGAATGCAACAGAAGCTTGGTGTTGTTTGTGGTATGACTCGTTACCACCACCACATCTGCCGGCTGGAAAAACTCTTCGTGTGAACGGGTATCGACAAATGTCACACCGGTCACTTCATCGTCTTCTTTCGTAATCTCAACAACATTCGCAAATGTTCTGAGTTCAAATGAATCCTGCGCTTTAGCTGTCGGAATACTTGTTGTGATTGGAGATGCTTTCGCGCCCCACTCACACCCAAAACGTTCACAGAAACCACAGTATTGGCATGCTGCAATCGTCTGTCCGTCCGGATTCGTATATTCTTCAGATAGATTCGATGACGGCAGTCTGAATGGATGTAAACCAATGTTTTCGCATGCATCTGTAAATCTCTGCAGGAGCGGTGTCATCAACATCGGCGGTGTCGGGAACGGGATTCTTCTTTCCGGTCCCATTGGGTTTTGTTCCCCGCTGACCCCTGAATTTAATTCATACTTTTCATAGTATGGTTCCATTTCTTCATACGTGATGCCCCAGTCCTGGATTAAATAATCATCATCCAGTTTATCTTCACCATATGTTTCATCTGTCTGTGATTTAATTTCAAAATCATACGGGAGGTATCTCCAAGTGTCTCCGTTCCAGTGTACACCACCGCCGCCGACATCGGTTCCAATTAAGTATGCACCGAATTGACGCATCGGCAGTGCTTCTTCATCCGGATTACTTCTGAAAGTCATCGATTCTTTTGATAAGTCCTGCATTAATTCCTGACCAATCACATATTTATATTCATCGTGTGCCAGTAAAAAGTCTTCTGTTTTTCTTTCAGCACCGCGTTCGAGACCGATGACGTCACGACCGGCTTTTGAAAGTTCAGCTGCGACAATACTGCCTGCCCAGCCCATACCAACAACGACAACTTCTTTTTTATCTAATTCTGTAGCCACTTAAAAACTGCCCCCTAAATTATTCCATATCCTGAATGTTCGCAAATCTGTTGTACTTAGTGATTATGGTTCACGTGTGATGACATCGCCTGCGGATCCATCTCAGTGAGTTCATCTGCTTCGATTTCATTAATATAACTCATATAGGCACCCGGGAATGATTTCATTTCCCAGCCGGCCATATCTTTATTGCCGCGGTAAAGCGGATCTGCATATGTACCGGACAGTGTCGCGAGTCTTAGCTGTTCAAAGAAATAACTGGATGGTATTCCGATCATTTCAACCTCATCGTCCTGCATTGCCTGCAGAATTTCATCCTGTGGATCATCTTCAAGTTCATGAAAATAGTCCACGTCATGATTATCCGCCGCTTCACGGTCCAGTACGCGGATACCTTCTAAATAGACTTCACGCCGGTTCATCGCATACTGCGGCCCCTGATAAGGTGTTGCACTCCCAGGCTTGAACGGTCCTTTTCTGTATTCTTTTGAATTTAAACCGTAACCGCCCGCAAGCTCATGATCGATGAAAAATGCTACACCGAGTTCAGCGGCCCCCGGGCCGTTATCATCTGAAGGAAAGATTCTTTCAGCTGCTGCCTGAATCGTATCAAATTGATCCTGAACATGAAAAAACTTTAAACCCTTGGAATAGTCTTCTGTTTCATCCGTGGATTCACCCTGTGCATCGTCACCTGCAGTTGACTCATCTGTCGTTCCAGCCGGCGTATCGCCGTCACCAAACAGTGAGCCTAAATATGTACCTGCAACTAAAGAACCCGTCGCAACACCTGACATTTTCAAGAAATTACGACGTGAAAAAGATTTTTCTTCTTCGTCTGTATGATTTTTAATTTCATCATTAGACATATATACTCACCTCAAAAAAATTATTAACTTTATAGATTTTACATGATAAAATAAAAATAAACAAGGAGGTTAATGAAATGAACATCCCTTTTCCCAAGGTTTTTCACTACCTATTTAAGCCAAATAAAGATGTTGAGATTAAATATTCAGAAAATGATTACAGTGGTGAAATTACTGTAACTGAATTTCTTTCACATGATGCAAAAGAATCTCTTGTCCCATCTGAAGGTCAATATTCTGCATTCACAAAAGACATTACAGAGCAGGTCCGTAATCAAATCAGACAGTTAAACTTTTACCGGTATATCAGTATCGCATTACTGCTTGTCTGTATTCTTCTGCCGAGTCTTCTCAGCTTCTTCGTGACAGATAACCAGTGGGTCTTAATCGGCGGTGCATATTATTCATTTTTTGCTTATCTGCTGGTTGAAGGCTATATTCAGGCCAACCGGAACTACTTTGAAGATGTACTCTACAAAGAATTTCAAAATCAATATTTAAAAAATTAAGGATATGGACCGCCGTGAGGCATCCATATCCTTTTCTTTATCTTTTTCATTTCTTTTAGGCTCACCTCAAAAAGGGGGTTTTTGGGCCTCAAACTGGTTAACAGTTTGAGTGCCTTTTTGTGTTTTTTGGTTTTTTTGGATAACCGAGTCAAAGAAAATTGGGTTTTTAAAAAGCGCAAAATTATTTTCCAAAACCCGCGTTTTTTAAACTTTAATACTGGTTTTTTAAAGGGCCCTTTAATCGGACCATTCGTTAACGTCGGATATTCTAGTGTATGTTCGATGTAAGGGCTGATTTTTTAAAATTTTCCAGTACCTGTTTCATACCGTCAGATAAAGGCTGCTTCTGTAATGTTTCAATATATTGATTCAATTGTTGGATATCTCCATGCTTTAATATCCGTTGTAATGCATGGACACATTCATAAACCGCATGTAGTGTTTCATCCTGATTCAGTAAATACTGCACAATACTGTGTGTGCACTGCCATTTCTTAAAACTTCATCTTTTTATAATCGGTTCGGCTTAAATTCTCGGGCGGCATCAGTAGAAGCTTCCAGTAACGCTTTAATTTATTATACAGCGGTTTATTGGTGGTCCGGATGCGGTTCATAAATTTGACTCGTGTGCCATTGAGTTCGCGTTGTAATGCCTGGACAAGGTGAAATTTGTCGATAATGATGTTTGCTTTGGGAAAGCAGTGTTGGATGACATTAATATACGGCACATACATATCGATGGTGACCGTTTTGACCTGCCGTCTGACTGCGGGTTCAAACTTCAAAAAATAGTCAATCACGCTGGATTGTTTACGGTCTTCAATAATATCTACAATCTGATGTGTTTCTGCATCACAACAGACAAAGCTCATGGCCGCATCGACTGATTTGACACTTTTAAATTCATCAAAACACAGATGATGCGGCAGTGTATCTGTCGGTCGTGTCCGTATACTGCGTGCGGTGTCATCAATCACGCGCCGTATAGTGGTGGTCGACACATGACTCATTTCTGCCATATACTGTTCTGAAATGCGGTGCTGACATTGATCCGCAATCCACTGGCGTGTCCGTGTTGAGATATAACAGTGACGGTCTACAATATCTGTTTTCGCTGTAAACTGTGCCGGCATTGTTTACAGAAGAATCGTTGTTTGTTCAGCAGTAGAAATGCCGGTGTGCCGGATAAATGCGGCAACGTGATGCGGGACAACCGTGTGCCGTTCTTCACCATGGCACTGTGGCACGCACAATGCGGGCACGTATGCGGGGTGTATGTTAAAGTGGCGGAAATGAATATGGCATACTGGTCTTTATACCATTTCTTCTCGACATGTGTATCTGTATAGTCAATGTTGGGATCGTTTATTTGAAGGATAGATGATATAATATGTGGCATAGGCGTGATTTCTCTCTTTCTAATTTTGTGGTGATTTTAGTATACAGAGAAATTGCGTCTTTTTCATACCATAAAATAGCTCAACATTAAAAATACGATTGATGATTTTCATCTCATCAACCGTATTTATTATAGAGCCATCTTTTATCAGTTTTAACGATTACTCATTGATTACCATCGTTCCGGCGAACAAATCATGAAGTGCTTTTTTATCTTCTCTTGTCACCATCATAATGGCTGATATCACCGCAAGTATGCCAAAGGTGAGCGGATAGGCCGCAACAATGAATAATTCTCTTTTCAACATGACTTTATAATTCAACGGTAACCGGTTTGTTTTGACCAGCCTCATTCCAAGTACTTTTTTACCTGCCGTATATCCCTGCCACCTTACCGGCAGTACAATCATATATATTACTGTGAGTAGAAACATGACAAGATTAAAAATAAAATTATCCCCGGTCTCTGTCACATATGTAAAGCCGACTCCAAAACCTGTGATAAATCCACCAGGTATACCGATAATCATAATATCAAATATACGGGCACCGAGCCTTGGAAACAGTCCCTTATGTTCAATCAATTCCTAATCCTCCCCCGTTCATTCTTCACATTCACTCTAATACTAACACAATAATACGCACTGTAATGATAATGTAACTTGTATATAGAAAACAGACGCTATATAATTTCTTAGCTGGTAAAATTATTATTTGAGGTATATAAACTATGGCTAACGAAAAGAAATATGAATTTTTGTCTCAGGATCCTAACGTCAAAACGAAACCAATCATGATTTCACTGATTATCGGTGCATTTTTTGCGATTCTGAATGAAACGCTTTTAAATATCGCCTTAATCACACTGATGGATGAATTTAATATTACACTGCCGACTGTGCAGTGGATGGCTACTGGATTTATGCTGGTTATGGGAATTGTCATTCCTGTATCCGCGCTGTTTCTTCAATGGTTCACCACCCGTCAACTGTTTTTAGGCACCATGATTATTTTTACCATCGGCACCATTATCGCTGCCAGTGCACCGACCTTTTCAATCCTTCTTGCCGGGCGGCTTGTTCAGGCAGTGGGGACCGGCATGCTGATGCCGATTCTATTCAATGTATTCCTGTTAATCTATCCTCCGGAGGTCAGAGGTAAAATAATGGGCACACTCGGTCTTGTGATTATGTTTGCACCGGCAATCGGACCTACACTCTCCGGTGTCATTGTTGAATATTTAGGCTGGCGTTACTTATTTATCGTTGTCATCCCTTTTGCGGTATTTTCAATACTGTTTGCCTATAGATATCTAGTCAATGTGTCAGAGGTGACGAAACCGAAAATTGACTGGCTCTCTGTGATTCTTTCCACAGTCGGTTTCGGTGCAACAATATACGGCTTCAGTTCAGTCGGTAAGAGTGATGCAGGATTTACAAATATCGATGTCCTGGTACCAATGCTCCTCGGAATTACAGGCATTGTTCTGTTTGTCTTAAGACAGCTTCAGCTCGAATCACCGGTAATGGATGTCAGAGTCTTTAAATATCCAATGTTTACACATGCTGTTGTCATGTTCATCATCATTGTGATGACCATGTTCGCATCAGAACTGGTACTGCCGCTGTTTATGCAGGGTGCGCTGCTTCTAAGTGCTGCAACTGCCGGACTTGTTTTACTGCCGGGCAGTATTTTAAACGGGCTTATGTCACCTTTTATGGGAGCACTATTTGATAAAGTCGGTCCTCGTGTCATGATGATTCCGGCAACAATTGTGCTTTCAGGCACAATGTTCATATTCAGCAGAATGGACCTGGATACACCGCCCTGGGTAATTGTTGCCGGCTTTATGCTCATTATGCTGTCTGTGTCTGCCACTATGATGCCGGCGGAAACGAACGGATTAAATCAGCTGCCTAAACACTTTTACCCGCACGGCACTGCTGTGATTTCATCGCTCCAGCCGCTGGCAGGTGCCATTGGCGTATCTGTATTTATCAGTATATTGAACACTCGGCAGGCCAGTTATTTAAGCGGTGTTGCAAATCCTGAGGCCGAACAGGCAGTCCGCGAATCATTCGTTGCAGGTGTTGAACTGGTATACTTTATCATCTTCTTATTCACACTTGTCGCAGTCCTGTTATCATTCATTGTTTACCGTGCCAAACCTGTGGATGAAAGTGAACTTCTTGAGTCAGTCAACAATTCTAAAGACGGATAATTTCAAATTTAATATGTTCAACATAAAATAAGTCCGAAGCAGTTCAAGTTAAACAGCTTCGGACTTATTTTTATTAATCAAGTGATGTTAATTCGACTGACGGGACACTGCTCACAATGATATCTCCTGGTTCTAAAAATACCGCATGAGTTGTCACGCCTCCATACTCCGGATCACCGAAGTGATTCATCGACTTTCGTTCCTGATGACTTTCACTGTACACTTCAAATGTATAATACCCTTCATTGATATCTGAATATACTTCATACATACCAGGTTCAACATTCTCACCAACAACATACTGACCCGTTGGCAGAGTATCGAGGGTTTCACCATCGTTATACGGCGTAAACACTACAGATATATTATGCAGCTCTACAACATTGCCCTCAAGTAAAAAGAGATACATTTCTTCTGAACCATTTATAAAATCATTATCTGCAGACATCACACCATTGATGGCATTTATACGATTCCCTTCATCATTTCTGACAATCACATTTCCTCTTCCTTCATTCGCTGTCACATGATAACGTCCAGCAGGAATATCATTTCCAACCGTATGTTCTCCCTCTTCAAGAACAATCTCCGTCCCCTCCCCCTGAAGCGATTCATAATCCTCCACTTCCAAATCTTCACCGTCATCTTCAGTGGCAGTATCAGAGTAATTGTCTTCTGATTCTGATTCAGTCTCGGTTACCCCGGAATCAGAAAACCAGCTGTTAATCTCATCTGCCAGAGAATCGAGGGGATTACTGCAGGCGCTCATAATCAGAGAAGAGATAAATATCACTCCAAATAATTTCAATTTCATATTCTGTTTATATTTCATAAGACGGCTCCATTTCTGAGTATAATATATTTATTATATATGTCAGAATTATGTCGGTCAAACAGGGGGATGCCGACTCTCAAATATAAAACCAAAAACGGGAGCCGTTAACAGTCCCCGTCCTAACTCTATTTTTACTGTTTATTTTACTGATTGATGCGGATCAATCACAAATTTTTTCGATACGCCGCTGTCAAAGTCGGCGTAACCCTGTGGCGCTTCATCCAGTCCAATGACAGTCGCATTGACTACTTTTGCGATATCCGCACGGCCGGATAAAATGGCTTTCATCAAATCACGATTATATTGCATCGCCGGTGTCTGACCAGTCACAAATGTATGTGCCTTCGCCCAGCCTTGGCCGAAACGGACACTCAACGATCCTTTTTGTGCCGCTTCGTCAATACCGCCGGGATCTTCTGTAACGTAAAGACCTGGAATACCAAGACTGCCGCCAGCCTGTGTCACTTCCATAATCGTATTCAACACGACTGCAGGCTGCTCTTTTGCACCTTCACCGTGACCTGTTGCCTCAAAACCAACTGCATCAATAGAGCAGTCCACTTCCGGCACACCGAGGATTTGTTCAATCTGTTCACCGAGACGGTCATGTTTGGATAAGTTGACTGTTTCACACCCAAAGCTTTCCGCCTGCTTCAACCGTTCTTCTTTCATATCACCGACAATCACAACAGATGCACCTAGAAGCTGTGCAGAATGCGCTGCCGCAAGACCGACCGGACCTGCACCGGCCACATAGACAGTAGAACCTGTCTTAACGCCTGCAGACACCGCACCATGATAACCCGTCGGAAAAATATCCGATAACATTGTCAAATCAAGTATCTTTTCCATGGCCTGGTCTCTGTCCGGGAAAACCAGGAGTTGAAAGTCTGCATAAGGCACCATCACATACTCGGTCTGTCCGCCGACCCAGCCGCCCATATCTACATAACCATATGCTGCACCGGGACGGTCCGGATTCACATTCGTACATATATGCGTCTTTTGTTCACGGCACATGACACACCGGCCACATGCAATATTAAACGGCACTGAAGCAATATCCCCTTTTTTGACAAATTCAACGTCTCTTCCGACCTCAATGACTTCACCGGTAATTTCATGTCCCAGTACAAGACCTTCCGGTGCAGTCGTACGTCCTCTCACCATATGCTGGTCACTGCCGCATATGTTTGTTGTAATCACCTTCAAAATAACACCATGTTCACATTTTCTGCCGACATTTGCCTTCGGACACCCGGTCCATCCCCAGCACCAAACCAAAATCCAAAAACCGCAATTCCCTCACCTTGATAACGACTCCACTTTTCCCCCTACTCAACCCCCCTAAATTTATTTGTGACTGTGTCACCATACAGTTAACACACCAAGTAAACGACTTTAAGCAGCTCCGTGTTATTTTGAAGGCGCTTACATAATATGTTGTTTTCATTTTACAATACCGGTAAAAGCACCGTCAATCATAAAAGTACATAATCTTCTGAAAATATTAAACAGCAAAAACACTGCATGCAGTAGTATTTTACTGCATGCAGCGTTTAACTCATGAAGCTTTTAAACAAGATTAGATGATTATACGTTCACTACTGAGATTTCTTCATTCTGATATTCTACGCGAACATGGTCAACTGAAGCTTCTTCAAGTATCAAATCTGTCAATGCATCTTCAACTTTGTCCTGAATCACACGTCTTAACGGTCTTGCCCCCTTTTGTCATACCCCAGTCTGACCAGTTCTTTTTTCCGCATCTTCTGTAATATCAATGGGATATTCTGGGATTGAAGGGTCTCCGCGATCATTAAGCATTAAGTTCACAATCTGCATCAAATCTGTCTCTTTGAGTTCATTGAACTGGATAATCGCATCAAAACGGTTAAGAAATTCCGGCTTGAAATAATCACTCAGTGTTTCAAGTGCAGAAACGGAATCATGCTGATCCGGTGTAAAGCCGACGCTGTTAGTGTTAATTCCTGTACCTGCATTACTTGTCATAATAATGACCGTATCTTTAAAGCTGACAGTGCGGCCATGGGAATCTGTTAAATGACCGTCTTCCATGATTTGAAGAAAGATATTCTGTACATCAGGATGTGCTTTTTCAATTTCATCCAGCAGTATGATACTGTAAGGGTTTCTTCTCACTTTTTCAGTCAGCTGGCCTGCTTCATCATAACCGACATAACCCGGTGCTGAACCAAAATTTTTTTGATACGGTGTTTTTTCCATATATTCACTCATATCCAGTCGGATTAACGCCCCTTTTAACCCAAAAGGCTCTTCAAAGCGTTTTTTTGTTCTGTCTTACCGACATGTCGGACCGAAAAAAGGGGGGAAACCCAATTGGGCGGTATTTTTTTTTTTAAAACCGGGGACGTGAACGTCGATGGCTTTCGATACTTTCTGTACCGCTTCCCCCCGACCGATAACTTTTTCCGAGAGTTCTTCTGAGAGGTTGCGCATTTTCTGCTGCTCGTCGGCCTGTAGCTTGGTTACAGGAATGTTTTTCTTCTACAATCAGCTGAATATCTGAAATATCCACTTCATTGTCTGTTCTTCATTTTTCTTTTTTTCCCCTGTTTTGATAATTGAATTTCTTTTTATTTTAAATGCGCTCTTTTTCATAATCTTCTTCTTCTGCCGCCCGGTTTTTTTTCTGTCTGATTTCTTCCACTGTGCTTCAATTGGGGTGAATTTTTTTTTGCATTGGATAAGTTTAGTCTTGAACCCACTTCATCCATTAAATCAATGGCTTTGCCCCGGGAAGAAAACGATCCTGAATATACCGGTCTGAAAGTGTCACAAAGCCTTGACCACTTCATCGGAATAACATACTTCATGAAATGCTTCATATTTATCTTTGATTCCTTTTAAGATGAGTTCTGCTTCATCAAGGGGGGGGCTCTTTTACAATAATCGGCTGCAGACGACGCTCTAATCTGCATCTTTTTCAATTTGACGGTATTCTTTTAATGTCGTTGCAAAAAATAATCTGCACTTCCCCTTTTTTGCGAGAGCAGGTTTCAGAATATTTCCTGCATCCATCTGTGAACTTTCTGCTGTACCTGCACCGACGATTTGATGAATTTCATCAATGAATAAAATTACTTCTTCTCTTTCTTCCAGCTCTTTAACCAGCTGTTTCATACGCTCTTCAAACTGACCGCGCATACTTGTGTTCGCAACCAGTGAAGCGACATCCAACACATAGATTTCCTTATCCATCAGTTTTCTCGGTACAGTACTCTCTGCGATTTTAAGCGCAAGTCCTTCGGCAAAAACTTTTTTCCGACCCCCGGCTCACCAATCAGAACCGGATTATTCTTATTACGTCTGTTCAATGTTTCAATCACACGCTTCACTTCCCTTTTTCGGCCGATGACCGGGTCAATTTTTCCATTACGTGCTTCATCGGGGGTATTTTTACCCAGTTGATCTAAAAAAGGGGGGGTTTCCGCGCGCTGCTTTACGTCTTGTTTTATTCTGGTATTTCCACCTGAGTTATTCTCAAACTGGTGGTTGTTTTTTAAATTTTTTGTCCCCAAATGGTGATTGCCCGGAAAATCCTCCGTCATTCATCATTTGATTTTTTTTATCATTAAAGCATTCATTACATAAATGTACCTGCATTTTTGGTTATTCATTTCATGGCTAAGTTCACATTCGCTTCATTCGTTCCACAAAAGGTTTTGACAAATCATATTTATCCCTCCATGATTTTTCCCCCTAGTATTTCATTGAGTCATATACAGTTTGACTTTGACTATCTTTGACTATGAATAAGAAAAACCCTGACAGGTTTTTTTCAAATGCGTTCTCACGAAATTATAAATATTTTCAACCCGTGAATTTATAGTCATTATTCATCATATTTAAAGGAATTTTAGTTGATTTCATTACCAGAATCAAATACTGTGCTTAAAAATTTATTCTCTTGCTATGACTTAAATATATCAGTGAAGGCCGCTTCCGACAAAACCCGGATACCGTGTCTTTTAAATAATGCAGCAGTCACACCTTCACCCGCTGCCTTCTTTCCGTTGAAAGTCTCGTCATAAATCATGCTGGTACCGCATGACGGGCTGTTCTCCTTTAACACCGCAACAGTCACACCTAAAGTTTTTGCCTGATCCAGTGCTTTCACTGCACCTTTAATGTATATGTCTGTCACATCTTGACCATCAGTTGTGACGATGCGGCTGTGACCGCTTAATACATCCTCGCCGCTGCCATTCATAATTTCTGCCGGCGGTCTCGGTGTCGAGAGCCCGCCCATTACTTCCGGACATATTGAAACTGCCTTATCCTCTTCAATCAGTATTCTGATTTCCGGGTCCAGACAGTGCCTGCCGTCATACCTGACTTTAAATCCTGCAAGGCACGCACTCACAAGTATCATTATTCATCCTCACCTTTTTAAAAAAAGAGACGCAGGTAATATTTCTGCAGCCTCTCATTGATTTTATTCTATTGTAATACATCTTCGATTTCTCTTTCTGTTTCAAATGTTCAAGTAACTCGCGGACTTCATCTGTTGTTTCCGTACTCATTAACTTATGACGCAGGCCGCTTGCCCCTCTGAAACCTTTAACGTAAATCTTGAAAAAACGACGCAGCGGTTTAAACAGACGTGTTTCATTTTCTGTATACTTATCAAACAAATCCAGGTGAAGTTTCAGTAAATCCAAGTATTCTTCGCTCGTATGCTCCACCGGCTCTTTTTCAAAGGCAAATGGATTATTGAATATACCCCGGCCGATCATAATACCATCCACACCGTATTTTTCAGCCAGTTCAAGTCCGGTTTTTCTGTCCGGAATATCACCGTTTATCGTCAATACCGTATCCGGTGCCACTTCATCACGCATTTCTTTAATCGCAGCAATCAATTCCCAGTGTGCATCCACTTTACTCATTTCTTTACGCGTTCTCAAGTGAATTGATAAATTCGCAATATCCTGTTCAAAGACATGCCTCAGCCAGTCACGCCATTCTTCAATATCAGTATAACCAAGCCTTGTCTTTACACTGACTGGAAGTCCGCCGGCTTTTGCCGCCTGTATAATTTCAGCTGCCCGTTCCGGGCGGAGGATCAGACCGCTGCCTTTTCCCTTAGATGCGACATTCGGTACCGGACAGCCCATATTAAGGTCAATCCCTTTAAAACCCATCTCCGCCATACCAATACTCATTTGACGGAAATGATCCGGCTTATCACCCCAGATATGAGCGACCATCGGCTGTTCATCTTCAGTAAATGTTAAACGGCCCCGTACACTGTGGATGCCTTCTGGATGACAAAAACTCTCTGTATTCGTAAACTCCGTGAAGAAGACATCCGGACGTCCTGCTTCACTCACGACATGACGGAATACCACATCCGTCACATCTTCCATTGGTGCCAGTATAAAAAACGGACGTGGTAAATCACGCCAAAAATTTTCTGCCATCTGTTTCTCAAACCCTCTAATCTATTATTTTATCTTTATGAATTATTTTCACTTTGATGATATTACCACAAGTTCACTACTTACACAAAAAAATGAATTTTCCAAATCCTCTATTACAATTACCTCAGCCGCGGAGTATTTTCTGCATTGCTTTTCCTTTCGCAAGTTCGTCCACCATCTTATCTAAATAACGAATCTCACGCATCGTATCTTCTTCAATCTCCTCAATACGGACACCGCAGATGACACCTTTAACCTTCACTCCCTTTTATTCATACGGGGGCTTCAAAAAAACGTTAAAAAAAGATTTTCGGGGGATTTCTGGCCCCTTTTCACCCAAACCTGTCAGCCAGTAAATGATTTCATCCACTTCTTCTTGAGTGCGACCTTTTCTCACAGCTTTTTTAACATAGTGTGGGTATACATCAGCCACGGGCATTGTATAAATTTTATGTTTACTCATTATTCTCACCCTTCACTTCAATCTGTTTAATCACCTTCGCCGGATTCCCGCCGACAAATACATTATCCGGCACATCTTTTAACAACCCCGGCACCGACTAAAATTACCCCATTGTTACCCGGGGGTTAATCCCGCACTGCCGCCGATCCCAAAGTTTTCCCGATAGATCCGGGCGCCCCTTCAATCCCCCAAAATTCCCCCTTCAACGGATCCAGGGGGTTGCGTATAAAATTTGAACACCGGGGCCGAACATACAATTGTCACCGATACGGATTTCACTGACATCAAGAAAAGTACAGTCATAGTTCGCAAAAAAATTTTCACCGACATACGTATTGTAGCCGTAGTCAAAACGGATATTCGTTTCCATATGGATTGATTCACCGGTTGCACCGAGCAGTGCTTTCAACACTTTGATACGCTCAACCTTTTCACTTTCCGGCAACGCGTTAAATTGACGCATCAGAGCTTTTGTCCGTCTGCGGTCTTTGATTAATTCTTTATCCGATGGATCGTACCATTCACCAGCAATCATTTTCTCTTTTTCTGTTTTCATTTTTTATCATCCTTCATTTAAATTTGATTCACCGTATCCTGCGGGACTATACTTAATATACAGTCATACCGATGGAGGATAGAACCATGAATATCAATAATGATTTAAAATCCACCCAAATTCTTTCAGGACCTTTTCCTGAGTTTCAACCCGATGGAACAAATCCATTCCATTTTTTGAATCCTCGCTGAAACTGGCATTTGATTCCGCTGTACCGGAACCTTCAAATATGGTTCTCAGCACTTCATCAGCGAACCAGCCGGATGCGAGAATCGTCCTGTTAAAAGCAGTTGATGACGCCGGTTTTTATTTTGAGACCGGTATCTCCCGGACGAAAGTCGAACAAATCCGCAACAATTCAAATGTGTCTCTGACATTTTACTGGGCGCCGATCGGCCGGCAGATCAGAATTCAGGGCACTGCCATATTAACAGAAGACTTTTCACACGTCGCTGATAATCTGGATGCAAAGACCAGAGACTTAAATGTATATTACGTGAAGCCTTCAAGGTTTGAATATTATCAGGCATTAACAGCGGGCGGTTATAATCGATTCGAATATATATTATCAGATAAGACGTGGCAGTACCGGTCACTGTAAACCTATTTTCAGTATGATATCCCTTTTTATTATATCATGCTGATTTTTTCCACACGAATATATAGACAATCATCTATATAGATGATAACCTATATACTGATTATTAAAGGAGGTATTCGATGTATCAGGAATTATCCAATACATTAAAAGTTCTTGCCGATCCAAACCGTCTTGAAATTATTGACCTGCTGTCATGTGGTGAACAATGTGCATGTGACCTCCTCACCCACTTCTCATTTTCCCAACCGACACTCAGTCATCATATGAAAGTTCTCGTGGAAAATGACATCGCCGCTTTTAGAAAAGAAGGCACTAAAACCATGTATAGTCTGAATAGAGACAGAATCAATCAAACAATACATACACTAAATGTGCTGAACCAGTCCCAGTCACCCTGTATATGTGACAAACTTCCGGAAGGTGACTGTTCATCATGACGGTTCTTGCAGCCATGATTTTTCTCGTTACACTGACGTTTGTCATCTGGCAGCCGAAAGGGCTCGATATCGGCATTAGTGCTGTTACAGGTGCGCTTATGGCAATACTCACCGGTGTCGTTTCACTGTCAGATGTTATTGAAGTGACAGACATTGTCTGGAATGCGACCCTGACTTTTATCGCCGTCATTATCATTTCACTAATTCTGGATGAAATCGGCTTTTTTGAATGGGCTGCGCGTCATATGGCGGTTCTTTCAAAAGGCAGCGGTGTCAAAATGTTTATATACATTGCCCTGCTCGGATCAGTGATTGCTGCATTTTTTGCAAATGACGGCGCTGCACTCATTTTAACTCCGATTGTCCTCGCAATGGTGCGGAACTTAAAATTTGAAGATAAAGTCATTTTTCCGTTCATTATTGCCTGCGGTTTTATTGCGGATACGACATCTCTGCCTTTTATCGTCAGCAATTTAGTTAATATTGTTTCAGCCGACTTCTTCAACATCGGTTTTATTGAATATTCCCTTCGCATGATGATTCCGAATATGTTCTCACTTGCTGCCAGTATCCTTGTCCTATGGTTGTATTTCAGGACCTCTATTCCAAAATCATTCAATACGGAAAACCTGCCGGACCCAAAATCTGCAATTAAAGACCACCGGCTGTTTCATTATTCATGGATAATTCTCGCTGTGCTTCTCGCCGGTTATTTAATCAGTGAATTTGTACATATTCCGGTATCCTTCATTGCCGGTGGCACCGCAGTCATTTTCTTATTCTTTGCGAAACGTTCCAAAGCGGTTAACACACGAACTGTGATTAAAGGTGCACCATGGAATATTGTCGTGTTCTCTATCGGCATGTATCTTGTCGTATTCGGTCTGAGAAACGCAGGGATTACAGATTTACTGGCTGACACCTTAATCAGTGTCAGTGAATACGGACTATTCGCCACTGTAGTAGGTATGGGCTTTATCGCAGCCTTTTTATCTTCGATCATGAATAATATGCCGACAGTCTTAATTGATGCGATTGCGATTGACCAGTCCGGTGTGACCGGTCTGTTAAAAGAAGGCATGATCTATGCGAATATTATCGGATCGGACCTCGGACCAAAAATTACGCCGATTGGCTCTCTGGCCACTCTGCTATGGCTTCATGTACTGTCTAAAAAAGGCGTCAGAATACCGTGGGGTGTCTATTTCAGAACAGGCATTATTATTACCATTCCGGTTTTATTTGTCACATTGATCGGATTATATATCACACTGATACTATTCTAAGGATGTGCTTAATAAATGAAGAAGAAAATAATATATTTTGTATGTACCGGAAATGCATGCCGGAGTCAGATGGCAGAGGGGTTCGCGAAAGAAATATTGGGCGACGAATGGGCAGTGTATTCTGCCGGGATTGAAGCACACGGTGTCAACTCTGAGGCGGTATCCATTATGAAGGAAATCAATATAGACATCTCCCGCCAGACTTCAGATATCATTGATAATCACATTTTGAAGCAATCTGATCTCGTCATCACTTTATGCAGTCATGCCGATCAAAACTGCCCTGCCATCCCTGATAACGTAAAGAAGACTCATTGGGCCATTAAAGATCCCGCCGGACAGTCAAAACATGTCTTTCGAAAGGTCAGGGATGAGATTAAAGCAAACATGGTACAGCTCAGTAATATTTAAATCACCGCCGGATATCAGTAAAGATTGATATCCGGCGGTGATTTCATATAATTTTCTATTTTTTTCTAGCGGGAAATACAGTATAGGACCAGGAGTATATAAAATCAACAAGAAATACCAAGCACCATATTGTACCAATAGTAAAAGTAAGATCATTGGAATACGGCGTGTCCGTCACATTTTCTGCATCAAACCATGAAAAATCTGTTAAATACATTCGCATCTCTGAAAAACTGTCTGTCCCCATTGTCCATAAAATCCCCTGTCCAATCACAAAGATAATTAAATGTGCCGTTGAAGTCATTCTGTACTTTCTTGCGATATACTTAGGATCTTTATTCTGCTCAATAATTTTACGGTCTTTATCTGTCAGTAAATCCACATCTCGGATATTACCAATCTTCCTGCGCATCCATCGGTCCAATTTCAGAAAATCAAATATGCCAAAGGTCACTGCGTAGATGACAAATATTCCGACTATAATTTGAAACGTGGATATTTCTCCTGTTTCTCTGAAAACAAGTAGAGCCAGTCCTGCTTCCACCACTAATAATAATAGAAATAAAATGATAAATACGAGACTGACCCTCGGCTTTAAAAAGAAGTAGCGTATCACTCCAAATAAAATAAGTGACAGTATCGATAAAGCTTCCAGTCCGATAAAAATCTCCCATTGATAGTCAATGATTAAATCCATATGCTTACTCCTTCAAATATTAACATCACTTATTTAAAATACCAGAAGACCGTCTTTATCATATTCAAAATCCGGTCCCCAAGCAACTTCCCAATAATAACCGTCCGGGTCGGAAAAGTACCCGTGATATCCACCCCAGAACACATCCTGCGGTCTTTTTACAATTTTTGCACCTGATTTTTCCGCAAGTGCCATAATATCGTCAACTTCCTGCTTAGTTTCAACATTATATGCGAGCGTGACACCACTGAAACCCGGACTGATTTCCGGTGGAGTTTCAGCACTGATATCTTCCGCCAGCAGCTCAAGCGGATACAATTCAAACTTGGTACCGGGCGTATCGAAAAAAATAACTTCCGGGTTGTCTCTTTTTTCATCCGTCTGAAAACCAAGTAAATCTCTGTAAAAACGAACAGACTGCTCCATATTTCTCACACCTAAACATACACAGGTAATCTTATTCATCATATGCCTCCTTGATTCAGCTTATAAATCAAACTTCTAAAATCATATCCATATGTGGAATACCATCTTCCAGATAAACATTCGATACTACTTTAAATCCAAATGATTCATAAAAATCTTTTAAATATTCCTGGCCGGATATCTTGATGGATTTCCCGGGAAATCTTTCTTTAATCTCATCGATGCTTTTTTGAACTATTTTCCTGCCGAGATTTAATCCTCTGTATTCCTTAACAACCAGCACCCGGCCGATAGATACATATTCACTATCATCCATAATTCTTGTATAGCCAGCGATATTATCATTATCTTTTAATATCACATGCAGTGCCGTTTCATCTGTATCATCCACTTCCTGATACGGACATTCCTGTTCAACGACAAATACTCTCACTCTCTCTTTTAAAACATCCAGTAATTCTTCGGATGATAAGTCAACTAATGGCTTCACTGAAAATTCCAATACGATTCCCTCACTTACTTATTGTCTTTTGTTTTATTATAACTGTTTCACCAATAAATAAGTACTTACGAAATAAGCACATTCCATATGATACAAATGGAGTGTGCTTAAACCGACTACTATTTTATTCTAAATACATTTTCTTAAATTCTTCAGACGGCATCTCACAGCTGTCGGAGCTAAAAATCCGCTTCCGGTTTCTCGCAATCCAGCGGTAAGCAGCATCTCTCAATTGTTTTGGTATCACCTTTAATATCACAAATGGCCTGAAAAGTTTGCGGGTATCCATCAAGAGATGAATGACTGCATCAGAATAAATATATTCTTCTCTATTTCGAACATAAACCAGACTATCGATGCGTTCGTCTATTTCAATATTATTCTGTGTCCACTCACTGTTGAAATCTGTGATAAACAAATGTCTATTCCGATTAATTTTAACGATAAAACGAATTAACCGGCTGCACATGTTACAGTCGCCGTCATAAATAAGTACATTCATCAGTCGCGCCTCACCTTGCTTCAAATTTTATTCAGTCACTTTTCCTCCATCTTTTATTATCCTGTTTTTAAACACGATAATACAAAAAACTGTAACTACATGGAGGATAAACATGACAATATAGTACGGATGATTATTCCCTTCATATAAATATGTACCGTAACGCAGCGTGTTGAACAAAACAATGACAATCATCAAAAAATATATTTTTCTATTCACAGTAAAACTCACCTTTCGAACTGTCTTATCCCTCTTTACATATCCGGATACCCACTCAAAATCTATTGTAAACGTTACATTCCCTTTACATTTCTGACACGAGAAGTTCAAATTTTAAAAATTTTATTCTAAATTCAATACCTCATGAATGGACTTATTTATAAAATATGTTAGACTAGCCGTCATAGTACATTGTAAGGAGCGTTATAAAATTATGAAAAAATGGTTATCTACTTTATCAATATTCTCATTAGTACTTGTACTTGGTGCATGTGGTGATGATTCTGAAGAAGAAAACGAAGAAAATGCAGAAGCACCGACTGAAGAAGAAGTTGCAGAAAACAGTGAAGAAATGATGGAAATGCCGGAACCAGATTTAGAAGGTATTCCTGAAGTTGTCGCGGAAGTGAACGGTGAAGAAATATCACAGGAAGAGTTTACACAGACATATGAAAGCCAGTTCCAAAACATGACTATGCAGCAGCAGATGATGGGTGGCGGCGAAGAAATCGACCAGGATGAACTCAAGCAGCAGGTCGCTGAAACACTGGTCAATCAGGAATTAATGGCACAGGAAGCAGACAACCGTGAATATACAGCGGGTGAAGACGATGTCAACGAAATGATAGATCAACTGACGGAACAAAACGGCATGGAAGACCGTGACGAACTGTTTGCCGCTTTTGAAGAACAGGGAATGCCTGAAGATGAACTCACTTCACTTCTTGAAACACAGATTAAAGTCGACCAGTTAATTGAAGAAGAGTCCGGTGAAATTGAACCGACTGAAGAAGAACTTCAGGAAATGTATGATGAGATGCTTGAAATGCAGGGTCAGACTGAAGGAGAGGGCGAGGCTCCTTCATTTGAAGAACTCGAACCCCAGCTTGTACAGCAGTATGAGATGGAAAAGCAAGGCGAAGCAGTACAGGCATTAATTGAAACTTTAAATGAAGATGCAGACACAACAATTCATCTATAAAATCAGCTGCCCGGTACCGTCTGAAGACGATACCGGGTTTTTTATGTTAATTTTTTTATATAGGATGTACAGCGGTGATGTCTTTTCAAATGATTAAACTGTTTGATATTCTCCCCGGTATAATGTGCAAACAACATTTTAGGCGAAAAGCGGTCATTATTTACTGTGACGACAGAATCGATTGTTTCATCCTCAAAATATAAATGATAATATCCTGTCCCCTCAGAAAACCCCATTTTTAAGTACCACCTCTTTACCCATTCGTCATCCCGTGTCCATGCTTCAAGGTAGGATACACCGCATTCTTCCACACGTTTCACTGCTTCTTTCAACAGTGCTGCTCCAATTCCTGACCTCTGAAAATCCGGATGAACTGCAATATGCCATATCATACCGCCGGTTTGATTGAGCGCTGTACATACCGTTTTCTGTTCTAATTCATATTCAATATCAATTAAACCAATGACTATCCCGTCTTTGACTGCCACCAGTTCAATCGATGGATTGTCGTATACTTCTTTTTTTTGAAGTACATTATCAAAATATGCCGTCTGTAAAAAGGACAATACCCGGCATCGGAGCCATCCCTCTTCATCATGCTGTTGATATGCACGAATTAACATCTCGCTTCCACCTCATGTGCTTTTCTTAATGATATCACAATAAAAAAGTATTTAAGAACAATGCTTAAGGTGTTACCATATATAAATCAAAGAATATACAGATAGTCAGGTGAAATAATGAATGTCCGAGATCTCTCAACATATGCAGACCGGTTTTTACAAAACCATTTTAATATGTCACTTGGTATCCCTGTCCGGGTATCCAGACGAATGACGTCAAAACTCGGTGCGTTTAAAATTCAATACCAGAGACAGACACCTGTACATTTGGAGATAGTGATATCCCACAATTTCCTTATGCATAACAGTCTAGACACAGTGCTTGATGTGCTGTATCATGAATGCGTTCATTATGCACTGTTCACATTAGGTAAACCTTATCGTGACGGTGATGCCTATTTTATTCAGACACTGAACAAACTTGGTATATCAAAAACAAGAACATATCAATACAAAGGAACAACTCATTTATACACCTGTCCTAAATGCAGTTATCAATTCACTAAAAATATAAAAGGGTACCAGAAACGATACAGGTGCCGATACTGCCGCGGACACTTTCTGTATAAAGGAACTATACAACGTAGACATGAAACACTTTAACTTTGGAGGACGACACCTATGGAAATACGATTACTAAACCGAAAAGACGCGATTGCATTCAGAACGCTCCGCTTAAAAGGGCTTGAAACCGATGCATATGCTTTCGGTTCAACATATGAACAGGAAAGTCAACTCTCCCTGGACAAATTTAAAAAGCGATTGACCCCTTCGGACTCTAATTTTGTGGTCGGCTGTTTTGATGAAGATACACTTGTATGTACTGCCACTTTTACACGGGCTTCCGGAGTAAAAGATCATCATAAAGGCTTTATTTTCGGTATGTACTGTGAAGAAGACTATAGAGGAACAGGTACTGCCCGCCGGATGATTCATCACCTCATCCGGGAAGTCCGTAATATTGAAGGCGTTGAAATTATCAATCTTTCAGTCGTGAATGAAAATCTGCGTGCCAGAGTATTTTATGAGTCTTTCGGCTTTAAAATCTACGGCACTGAACCCAAAGCATTATTTGACGGCAGCAGATATTATGATGAAGATTTAATGTACCTGGAGTTATAAAATCCTGCCGGAATAATTTCCGGCAGGATTTTATATCTAAGCACATGGCATTCTTTCTTTAAATCTGTTAAACTGCCACACAGATTGAATATATTAAAAATTGGAGGAATCGGATGGTTAAAGATTATATTTTTATGATATTAGGCACACTGCTTTTTGCACTTTCCGTCACTTTATTTGCGATGCCGAACGCACTCGCTGAGGGCGGTATTCCCGGCGCATCACTCCTGCTTTACTACGGCTTCGGACTTTCTCCGGCAATAATGACTTTCATATTGAACACAATCATTTTCATCATTGGTTACAGGCACCTGCCAAAGATGATGATTGTCAAATCTGTTCTTGCGATTCCATTATTCTCGTTATTTATCTATCTGCTCGAAGACTACGGCACACAAACCGGCGATCCGCTCCTCGCCGCTATTTACGCCGGGCTTTTTACCGGTGCAGGATTCGGATTTATTTTCCGCTCAGGCAGTACCCTCGGCGGCAGTTCAACCATTGCGAAAATGTTAAATAACAGGTTCGGCTGGGAATTGACCGGTACTAACTTTGCGATTGATACTTTGATTGTTGTCACAGGTATTTTTATTATCGGACCCGTAAATACGATGTATACCATTGTTGCCTTATTTATCGGTAAAAAGGTAACGGATTATATTTTGGAAGGGTTTGAGTCTAAAAAAATCATTCATATATTCACGAATGAAACCACACGGGTGGAACGCGTGATTACCGACAGACTCGGTGCCCACACCACAATACTCGAAGGACGCGGTGGTCCGGAAGGAGATTATGAAAGTCTATTGTACGTTGCGGTACCCAAGCAGCAGCTATTCTATTTAAAGAAACTGGTCAGAACAGTTGATGACGATGCATTTATCGTTGCCCATACGGTAAAGGATGTATCCGGTGGTTCATTTATGAGTGCATCCTATCCGACCCAGCAGACCTTTAAAAGTAAGAAAAAAGAAAGAGATTACTATAAAAATGAGGCGAATTAACCGTACTTAAATAATAATGTTATTCCTTTCCAATTGAGGGTAGAGAATGATAACACTCTATAAATGAAGGGACTGAGACACTGTATTGATTCGTTTTTTCTTAATGACTTGTCTGCCAGTTTTATTATTTTCTGCAGCGTGCACAAATGATAATGCTTCAATGAATGAAGTCAATATTAACAACTTGGGTGAAGATATCCAGAATACAATAGAAGATTCCATTTCAGAAGGCCACTCAGGATTTGTAGACACTGGGCCGCTCACCTATTTTTACACTGAGACCCAAGAAGACAGTGCGATTACAATGATGGTTGAAGGTGATGTATTCACCATCACCATTGATGATGATGCATCCGGTGAAATGATACCCCGGGTATTTGAAGTACACCCCGGGGATGCAGAAAATTTTGAAATTCGAGGTGCAGAGCCCAATCAAATTGAAATGATTCATATGTAAAAAGTCAGCGGCAGTTCAAAAAGAACCACCGCTGACTTTTTATTGGATGTGTCATTTATAAATCCTGAGACAAACGAACCATATCTGTCACTTGGATGCTGTTTTCAAAAATCGGTGTTTTATAATGCCTGATAAAATAGTCACGGTCCACAGAAGTGATTCTAAAACCACATTTCTGATAAAGAGCAAGCTGCACCACACTGGAGTTTCCCGTACCGATTTCAATTGTTTTATAACCCTTTCTTTTAGCTGTCTCCACTGCATGTGTAACTAATGACCTGCCGTACCCCCGGCCTTGAAATCTTTCATCGACCGCAACATTCACAATCTCAATTGTATCCGGTCTTGTCGGCAGGAGCATGTATTCTCCTGCAATCACTGAATCGACTTCCATTACGTAACACTCTGCCCTATTCTTATAATCATCAACTAAAGCCTCTGACGGATCTGCGAGCAGCATTAACTTTAAAGGCAGCGGCTCATCTGAGTCCAGCAATCTTATCAATTCTTTCCACTCCTTTATTCCGGAAACACCTTTTTAAACTTTTCACATATAATCATAAGGTCCTGCGGCAGCTGTTCTCCGTATTCCCGGGCCAGATCATCCGACAGCTGTGCGTATGCGTCCGCCCAGTCCGCTTCATTTCCTTCAGTGTCCAAAGGCAGTCCTTCACGCAGTTCATTAATCGGAATAATATTGATACTTTCTGTTTGAACAATAGCGGAGGGTATACTTTCACTGTTTAACACAATGCTGTAGCCACCCGCTTCAATGAGAGGGGTCTGAGTCATCTCATAAAACACATAGCCTGAAATATTCATATGCGCATCATCGAAAGCATTCACAGCTTCATGATGTGATTCATCATTAAACCATAAAATCCTGTCATACCTTTGACGTTTTAGAGACGTCGCTGTCTGGAATGCATTCCAGAGCTTCTCGGTACTTCTCTGGTACTTCCTCACTCGCATACTGTGCCCTTGAAATGCACCAAACCTCGGTGTCTCCTGTTTTTCTTCCTGTACCACTTCAGGTGTCCCCACCTGATGCGTCTCAGCAATAATTTCACTTTCTTCTGATGTTTCATCATCAAGTGAACGTTCAATTAAAACACCTGAATCTATCACTTCTGTATCGTCAGCTGTATCTTCCGGATACAGGTCGATATCTTCTCTTTCATCAGTCATTTCTTCAGTGTCATCAGACTTAAATAAATGTTCCAGCGGCTCCTGTGAATCATGCGGATGTACCGGCTCACTTTCAGGACCCTCCAGGTTTTCATCTTCACTTTCGACCGCTTCACTCTGATTGTAAGTCAATTCACCTGGAGGATCCGCTGAGTCTTCTTCTGTTTCATCCGCCTTGTCATATGCCGTTTCAATGCCTTCTTCCTGTTTCACATCATCAAAAGGCACATACTCAGCATCTTCTTTTTCTAATACATCATCTGCAGTGTCCGGCTCAGCCGCATCTTCAGAATGTGTCTCTGCTTCAGAGAGTAACTCACTCTGACCTGCTGTTTCTAGATTCTGTACTTCACTGTATACCTGATCATCCTCAATTGAATCATAGTCGATTACCGGCGGACTACTGTCTTTGAAATCACTGTAATTTTCAATTTCGATCTCAACATCATCTTCTTTATCACCAGGGTAATCGTATTCTCCAGGTTTTTCCGTGGTTTCTTCCACTACATTTTCTTTTTTAGTCGGCGGTCGGTATATGTACTTTTCATCCGGATAACCGTACGCATCATATACTTTCTGGTCATTATCTGTTTCATGATTCTGCTCTGATTTATTTTCTGAAACTGTGATTTTTTCAATTGTCTCACCGGACTTTTCATCGGATGCAGGTGTACCCAGTATATGCGCACTCTCTGATAAACTGTCTCTGTTTAATGGACTACCGGTCTCATAAGCATAATCCAGAAAATATTTAATCGCTGCAAAAATCAGCATTAATACAACCGCTGAAATAAATTTTACACCCGCCGGTTCAAACGATGCAGTCATATAAAGCAGTACTCCAAATGCAAGAATAACAGGTCCATGTATGTATGCTAACGATAAATATTTATACTGATTAAAAATGATGATTTTACGTGCATTTTCTTTTACCAGTGTATTTTCAAGTGCATACCAAGCAAAAGAAAATGCAGCATAAAGAAACCCTAAAAATTGAAGTGATGTGATCATAAACGCAATACCGAGCCCTGCAATCAATAAAAGCAGAATATTTAATATCACAAATTCCCTGTCAGCAAATCTTATGTTGGTTCTCATTTCCACCATCCCCTAATCGAATCCTTTTAAAATGGTCTGTGTATTATCATCCATATACCCGTTCACGGCGGACAAAAACACACTCTATTCTCTATTAAATATAACCTAAATCTATTCAACGGTACACTGTCTTAATATCTGCACTGCTGTATTCTTCATTTTTCCATAAGATATTCATATCTCCTGCTGTGACCATTGTGATACCCAAGGCGTTTTATCGCGACGTTCACTGCCTTTGCGATTAACAATACATTTATTTTGTATTCCTCTAAGTTATTTTTAATTTCTGTCTCTTTAAGCGGTACAGATAATACAAGCAGCTTACTGTTTCCCATACGGGCACCTGGTAACGTATTCTTCAATAACGAAAACAGTGTTTCAGCAAATTCGTTTTTCTTACTGATAAAGTCATGGTAATCCGGATCATCTTTAATCTTACTATGTGGTACATATGGATGGGTTTCAAGGCGCACACCGATTGTTTTAATTATATTTTCTCTGTTATCGAGCATATTGATATAGACATCAATATGGATGAAGAATGTCTGTTCAAGTCCCGTTTTAGAAAACTCTTTTTCATGCTTCCAGTCCGGCTTTGTGACCATGAAAAGGAAATTGTTTCTGCCGGAACCTCCGACCTCTCCCCACACATATTCAAATTGATTATTCTCATCAAACAGGTTAAAGAGCAATGACTGCCAGCAGATCATCCGCTGCATATTATCCAGTTCATTACTTTCACCGAGTGACAAAACAGGTGTTTCAAGCGGCCTGTAAAACATATCAAGTTTCTCTTTAAAATCATTAAGAATTTGAGTCAAAACAGTGTTTTTTAGTTGATAAGCCCCCTTTAGAAATACTTGATAATCTATATGAGTGAACGCCCGATTCAATGCTTTCGCTGTCGGATCCAGTGTAAGAAAAATATAGTGAAATTCAGCATTCTCCAAATGAAGCCGCTTCAGCATACTTGCTTTAGCAGCCTTTGACCCATACCGTCTGGTCTGGTCAATACCTTCACCCGTCCCAAGCTTATTTTCAATCACAATTACTTTAGGTACCACAGGATGATTTTCAACGATAATCATATCCGGTGTACCGATGGTTCTGCCGAGTCCGACTCTGTTTTTAATTTCATAATCCTGAGTCACTGCGAGACCGGCATAAGATAGGAAATGGTTTAAACATGCTCTTGAATCTAAAAAGCATTCCTTCAAAAAATCCGATATCACATCTTCCCGGTAAAAAATGTTCAGTGCATCAAATATATTCATTCATTATTCCTTCTTTATTCGTATGATGTTAATTCTACATGATAGTTTACATGAATTTCCATACAGTTAATATTAAAAATCTTCACTTTACTATAAATATAATTAGATTATTTCATTTCTCATCCAATTCTGTATATAATCAATGCTGAGAAATTGATTACGGAGGAGGCACTATCATTAAACAACGTATTAATCCTTCAGACACATTGTATGCCTCACTGCCTATTTGAAAAACGACACTCACATTACTATCGGCAGGCTCGGTACGTTTTATTTCAAAAAAGGTTACTATGTCTACGTCGGAAGTGCCAAAAGAAATATCGAAGCACGGATTCAACGGCACCTCAAGATAGATAAGAAGACACACTGGCACCTTGATTATCTTCGGCCTTATCTGGAAATACAAAGCGTTTCCACATTTCCGGAATCAGAAGGCGAATGTCCATTGTTCGACCGGTTATTCCGCACATATTCCGGTGCGATTCCGGCAGCTGGATTCGGCTCATCCGACTGCCGGTGTCTATCCCACCTGTTCTATTCAAAAAAGAAAATTATTTTATAAAAAATGCCTGCCGCGTAATATAATACGCGGCAGGTATTTTCACATCCAAGTCTTTCTTTAAAACTATTCCTTTTAACTTTTTATATCCGGGATTAAGCATATTATTTTTAGTCAGATTCTCTTTTATATATAGAAGAAACTGTGTACAAAATAACACCGAGCAGTACCGCAAAACCACCGATAATACCGAAGTATATAATTTCTGTTTCCGGACTGTAAAACTTAACAATCTGAGCATTGATGGCCTGCGCAGAAGCATTCGATAAAAACCAGAGCCCCATCGTCTGTGCTGAAAAAGCTGCGGGCGCCATTTTTGTCGTTGCCGCAAGACCCACCGGAGACAGACACAGTTCACCAATGACGACAATCAGAAAGCTCAACACGAGCCAAACAGGGCTCACGAGTGTATTAGGTCCTGCATAGACTGCCGGTATAATCATAATTAAGAATGACAGGCCCGCAAATATCAGTCCAAAAGAAAACTTTTTGTTGGTGGACGGCTGTCTGTGACCGAGCTTCATCCATAATCCTGCAAACACCGGTGCCAGAAGCACAATAAATAACGGGTTGAATGACTGAAACCATGAAGACTGTAAATTCAGGCCCGCAAAGGACAGCCTGGTTCTTTCATCCGCATACTGCGCCAAAATTATCGCCCCCTGTTCCTGAATCGCCCAGAACATCATTGCTGCGATAAAAAGCGGAATATAGGCAAGAAGGTTCTTTTGTTCCACTTTAGTTGTTTTCTTACTAAAGTACATTACAGAAAAGTAAACAACCGGAATAATGATTCCCAAAATACTAATCATCATAATAAAACGATCGATTGTCAGGATACCATTGGATATCAAGACAGCACCAAGTACAGCTATTACTACAATCGCAGTACCGAAACGCATGAAGACTGTTTTTCTCTCTTTTGGAGACAATGGGTTCGGCACGTAAGACCCGGCAAGTCCCAAGTATTTTTTTCTCGTTATCAAGAAAATAATGAGGCCTATCAGCATACCGACTGCCGCAACGCCGAATCCAAGATGGAAGCTGTATTTCTGTCCGAGTGTACCGACAATCAATGGTGCAATCAGACTACCCAGATTAATTCCCATATAAAATATACTGAATCCGGAGTCCATTCGAATATCTTTATCACCATATAAATCCCCAACCATATTGGATACGTTCGGCTTCAAAAGACCTGTTCCGATTACAATGAGACCCATAGAAATAAATAATGCTGTGATACCACCGGGAAAAGCAAGCGCAATATGCCCCGCCATAATGAGTATTCCACCGTAAAACACAGTACGTCTCATACCAAGAACACGGTCTGCGATCCACCCTCCGATAATACCGGACATATATACAAGGGAGCCGTATACCGCCATAATGGATGCGGCCGTTTCTCTGTCGAGTCCCAGTCCTCCATCCTTTAATGCATAATACATATAGTAAATCAGTATAGCTCTCATACCATAATATGAAAATCGTTCCCAGAATTCTGTGAAAAATAATGTGAATAGTCCTTTAGGGTGTCCGAAGAACCCTTTCTGAGGCACACTGTCCACAATTTCTTGTGAATTTTTTACCGCCATAATCATTCAAACCCTTTTCTTATCATTCTCTATTCAGATTAACTTCATTTCATAAATATTCAGATAATTATTATTTAAGAAATTTACTTACATTTTTAATAATGGATTTAAATCTAATCTGAAATTAAAATTTAATGATAAAAAATACCTTACTCCTGAAATTGTTGATTGTAAATTAATTATTTATTAACTAAATTTCGATCATTTCATTTTATTTTTCACTCTTAATTCCATGAATTGTGATACTATATTCCTTTCAAGCATTAGTGAAATTGACTTCTGTACTCTTTAAAATACAGTGCTACTATCAATATAGGCTCTATTCATTTCTTCTTTAAATTAAATTTTCACAGTCACCCGCAATTATTTTTGTATTATAATTTTAAAATTAATGGATATTTTCGAATTTTAATTACTGTATACATTTGTCTCTTAAGAAATAAAATGTAATACATTAGACAAAGATCGGTTAATCAATTGAAATAAAAACTCATTTTTTTAATGAATACTATCTGTACCAATGAAAGATTAACCTTAATATTCATCGTTACAACGAAAAAATCCTGCAGATGATTTCACCGCAGGATCTGATACACTCATATTTAGTTTTCGCACTTTGAAAATTAAACCGCTTCATCTCTATATGCTGATTTTAGTAACTCTAAATAATCTTCCTTTGTTATTTCCCTGACATTACTCATTGTCGAAGTATTTTCCTCTGCCAGTGCCGCTATCTTCTCAAAGTCCTCTGTTCTTACATAGCCGAGGGCCTTCAGTGAGGGGATTCCAAGAGATTTCGTGAAATGGTACAAGCCTTTAATTAACTGCTCAACCGCTGTATGATCGGCATCTTCTGATTTTGAAAACCCCATCATTCTTGACAGTTCTGCATGAAGTGCTTCATTTCCTTCCGCATTAAACTTAACAACATGTGGAAGGAATACTGCATTTGCTACGCCATGGGCCGTATCATACAAGCTTCCGAGCGCTTCAGCCAGACAGTGTACCCCGGCAACATCTGCCGATCCAAAGCACATACCTGCAAGAAGACTGCCTTCCTGCATTTTATATCTCGATTCAATATCTTTGCCATCTGCATATACTTTCGGTAAGTACTCAACAATGACCCTCATCGCACGTTGACCGAGTGCCTGTGAGACCGGATTGGTGACTTTACAAGTATATCCTCAATCGCATGAACCAATGCGTCTACACCTGTCGCTGCAGTTACATACTGCGGCACACTTAAAGTGAGATCAGAATCAAGCACTGCTGCTTTCGGTCTTAAACTCGAATCTTTCAATGTTATTTTCTTATGTGATGATGCTAAAGTGACGACTGAAGAACGCGTCACTTCTGAACCTGTGCCGGCGGTAGTTGGGACACATATCACAGGCGCAACATTTTCATAACTGCAGGTGCCGTTTATATAATCTTCAGGTATGCCGCCGTTTTGACCAAGTAATGCGATGGCTTTGGCTGTGTCCATTGGACTTCCACCACCCACTGCGATAACAAGAGAAACCTTATTTTCCCTAAACAATTCGGCACCTTTTAAACACTCTGTGTCCCTTGGGTTTGGTGAAACATCGTCATAGGTAATCACCGGATATCCTGATTTTTCAAGATTCACTTCCACCGGTTCAATCAGTCCTGCATTTTTAATTCCGGGATCCGTGACGACCATCACTTTTTCGCCGCTTCCGATATATTCTGAAATCACTTCCGGAAGATTTTTCGATGCCCCCTGCCCCATGATAATATGTGTATCACAATGATAATGATATTGCATTGTATCCCTCCATTCTTTATTGTTTATACAACATTCCACTTCCAATATTTCTGACTACGCAGCTTCAAAATAACTATAAGAAGTAAACAAACCATGAAAAACGGCGGGATTTCCCCGCCGCTAAACAATCTATTTCATTATTAGACATAATAGCCTTTAATTGATTTCGTCTCAAGAAATTCTTCAATACCATAATCTCCCCATTCACGGCCGATACCAGACTGCTTATAACCGCCGAATGGTAGATCCGCACTGCCCGGATGATCATTAATCGCGATACTTCCTGCTTCAATAGAGCGGGCAATTTTCTGAATCTGCTCTTTATCCTGACCCATAACATATCCGGCCAGACCATATTTGGTATCATTCGCAATTTTAATTGCTTCATCTAAATCTTTATAAGTGATAATAGACATGACAGGACCAAAAATTTCTTCCTGAGCAATGGTCATTGAGTTATCGACATTCGTAAAAATAGTTGGTTTTACATAATATCCTTTATCCAGACCTTCCGGTTTACCGGTACCGCCGAGATAAAGTTCAGCACCTTCATCAATACCCTTTTGAATAAATTCCTGAACCGTATCAAACTGGTCTTTACTTACGAGTGGCCCCATTTCAACACCATCTTCGTTCGGATCACCGACTTTAACCTCGGACATATAATGCTTCGCCTTTTCAAGAAATTCATCTTTGATGGATTCCGGAATTAAAGTTCTTGTCGCGGCGGTACATACCTGACCGGTATTATTAAATACCAGTTTAACCGCTGATTTTGCGGCTTCATCAATATCTACATCATCTAAAATAATGTACGGAGATTTACCACCGAGTTCAAATGAAACTTTTTTGAAATCCTTACTTGAGTTTTCCATAATTTTCGCTCCGGAACCGCCGGAACCTGTAAATGACATCATGCGTACATCAGGATGTGATGACATCGCGTCACCAACAGTTTTACCTTCACCATTTACCAAGTTGAATACACCTTTCGGTACACCAGCTGCCTCAAAGATTTCAGCAAGTATCACCGCTGCATACGGTGTTTCTGTCGATGGTTTTAATATCACAGGTGATCCTGCCGCGAACGCTGCCGCCAGTTTTAGTGACGTCTGATTGGTCGGGAAGTTCCAAGGTGTAACCAGTCCGGAGACACCAATTGCTTCCTTCATCACCAGTGATTCCCCGCGTTTTTCTTCAAACTGGAAGTCATCCAGTGCATCACGGGCTTCTGCGAAATGAATAATACCTCTCATATAATGTGTTTCTTCTGATAATGAGCGCGGTGAACCCAGTTCATCCGTCATTGCATCTATTAAATCATCTTTACGCTTTTCATATTCTTTAACAATACGGTCAAGCATTTCCTGTCTTTCTTTGACTGGAGTACTTCTAAAATCAAGATAAACATCTTTGGCTGCTTTCACCGCTTTATCTACATCTTCTTTTGTTCCTTTTGCGATGGTGCCTAGCACTTCTTCAGTGGCAGGATTGATTACTTCCAGAGTTTCTCCGCTTGTACTATCGACCCATTCACCGTTAATGAACTGCTGATTGTAAGTTCGCATTTATAAAACTCCTTAAATAAAGTATTTGAATATTTTCTTTTACATCCATAGTATTACCAAGTTACGCCAAAGTTAAACATAGCGATTTACTCTATTTTATGGTGTAATACAGTGGTCATACTTCACACAGGACTGCCTGACGCTCCAAGCCCTCTCTTAAAATCAAAATCTCAAATAGATATTTTCTATAAAAAAACGGGTGCGTAGAAATCTACGCACCCGGAGACAATGTTAGAACATCGATGTTGAATGTCTCGGCTGTATCTTTGAAGTCGGATCAATATAGTTCATCGCATTGTTCACCGCCGTCGGTCCTTCACCAAATCCGGTCACAATCAAATTAACTTTTCCTTCATAAGTGCACACATCTCCGGCAGCATAAATTCCAGGGATATTCGTTTCCATCTTAGAATTGACCAGAATACTGTTTTTCTCTATCTCCAGTCCCCAGTTTTTAATCGGCCCGAGACTGGCAATAAAACCGTAATTGACGACTAAATGATCAATATCGAGCTCAACAATTTCTTCACTATCCGTCTCTTGAAGCAGTAATTTTTCAATTCTTTCATCCGCGACAATAGAGGCCGGCTTATATGGGGTCAGCGTGTCCACCGTTGAATCATGAAGCGCCTTTACACTCGATTCATGTGCACGGAACTTATTTCTGCGGTGGATAATCGACACTTTTGATGCGACTGTTTCCAGTGTCAGCGCCCAGTCAACTGCCGAATCACCGCCGCCCAGTACCGCTACATGTTTTCCTTCATATTGACTCAGATTCTTCACATAGTAATCCAAATTAATATCCTCAAAATCCTCACTCTCACCAATATTCAATCGTCTCGGCTGAAATGCGCCATTTCCGGCAGTGATGATGATTGTTTTTGTTAAATGGGTATCACCGTTATTTGACGTCAACTTAAATATGTCATCTTCCATACGTTCTACAGTCTCCACTGCCTGGTTTAATACAATTTCCGGATGAAATTCACCCGCTTGTGTTTCAAGCTGATCAACCAATTTCTGTGCTTGTATCTTTGGAAAGCCCGCAACATCATATATATACTTTTCAGGATAAAGTGCAGAAAGCTGCCCGCCCGTATGCGGCAGGCTTTCAATAATTTTGACACTTGCCTGTCTCATACCGCAGTAAAATGCCGTAAACAGACCCGCAGGTCCGGCACCGATTATTGTGACATCATAAACTTTATCCATTTCAACCAATCTCCTTTTTTCACTGCATGATTGTGTATACTCTGATGAACATTCTCTATTCGATGTTACTTTCGAATATACACGATATATTAAACAGTGACAAACGACTGAATTTATAACCTATTATACTGACTAAGAATCACACAGTCCTTCTGCCCAGTCCGGTCGTTTTATCCGCTTTAAAAGCTTAATCTCTTTTTCTCTATAGTCTAGATACGAACTTTGCACTCTTAAATCATCATCAACAAATCCCGGATGTGTCATTACTTCAACAGAGTCAGCTGCCAGGTCATGAATACTATCAAATATATTTTTATAAATCGTTTCACCGTAAAAATCGGTGTATAATGTATCCGTCAGAAGTATTTCCGGATACCGGGACAGATTCTCATGGTATCTGACAGGCACATTATATTCTTTTGAAAGCTGCCTTGTTACATCAATTATCGGCGACCAACCGTGTACATGATGATGGCTGTCAATGTGGTGAAGTGTCAGACCAGTAGCGAGAAAAGCATCAATTTGAGCTTTCCACTCCCGATAAACTTCTTTTTTATCCGGAGCATTTTGAGTTAAATAGTTATTTGTATACCGAAAATATCCAGAGTCATCGGTCAATGTATCGATCCCCGACTTAAGCACAGGTTTCCCCCAAGTCAAAACAAGATGAATCCCTACTGATAAAGTCGTATATTTCTTCGCACAGTCTACTGCATAACTGACATCACAACCATTCATCATCAATGTCGTTGAATCTACAATTCCGTTTTCATGTGCTTCAATAATACCTTCTGTTACACCCCGCGTCAGCCCGAAATCATCAGCGTTAATCATTACTTTCATCTACAGTTCCCTCATACTTTCTCTCAATTGTAAAATTCGTAATATCTCCTCTGAAATAAGCATTGGAATATTCTATGATTTTATCTGATGCACCATAAGTCGTTGTTTCAATATAAAAACACGGATGGTTTACTCCATAATCCAGTATTTCTGCCACTTTGTCATCTGCAAGGACAATTTCCACATGTTCCACCGTACGGACAATCGGCTGATGATATTTATCTTTTAACGTTAAGTATAATGAATGCTCAGCATCCTCCTTTGAAATTGCCGGGGCAATATCCCATGGAATAAATGATACTTCATATTGTGTTGTATGCATATTTGCTCTTCTGATTCGTTCAATCTTTTGAATCGGTGCATTGTAATCTACAGACAAACTCCCCATCAAAGCTTTATCTGCCGGAACAACTTCAATATTCAATAATTTATTTTCCGCTTTTTTACCTTGAACCGCCACTTGATCACTATACCGCTTGACAGTCTGAGTCAACGTCTGACTGACTTTCTTTTCTGCGATGAACGTCCCTTTTCCCCGTACTCTGTGAAGATATCCTTCCTTTTCGAGCTGATCCAGTGCAATTCTGACCGTTGTACGGCTGACTTCAAAAATACTGCATAATTCCTTCTCTGTCGGTAAACGATCGCCTGGCACATAATCACCGCTCTTAATCTTCTTTAAAATAGATGCTTTAATCATGCCGTGCTTTGACATATAACTGTCCCTCCATTCGCTCACTGTTTCTATAAATCATACATTAAACAATTTTTTAATACAAACACTAGTCGAATACTTTTTATAAATGTTATAGACATTTAAACATTTGTATGATACATTTTATAAAAGCGTTTACAAAGGAGAAGTCTTATGTCATTGAAATTAGTCGTTATCGGCGGCGGGTCAAGCTATACCCCGGAAATCATAGAAGGCATTATTAAACGGACTGACACACTGCCAATCAATAAAATTACTTTAGTCGATATTGAAGAAGGGATTGATAAGCTCACAATAATCGGTAATTTATCCAGAAGAATGATTCAAAAATCAGGACGCTCCATTCAATTGGACTGGACAACTGACAGGAAAAGTGCATTAAAAGATGCAGATTTTGTCAGTACACAAATTAGAGTCGGCGGACTGAATGCGCGTAAGATTGACGAACGAATTCCTTTGAAACATGGTTATATCGGACAGGAAACCAATGGTGCAGGCGGTATTTTCAAAGCATTCCGCACCATACCCGTTCTTATTGAAATCGCAAAAGATATTCATGAGATATGTCCACAAGCCTGGATGATTAACTTTACGAACCCCGCAGGCATGGTCACTGAAGCACTTCTAAAGTACGGATTACATAAAAAAGTTATCGGTGTATGTAACATCCCGTACAACATGACACAGTCTGTCAGTGAAATACTTAATGTAGCACCGGAGAAAGTACAAATTGAATTTACAGGACTGAATCATTTTGTATTCGGGACAAAAGTGGAAGTTGACGGGGAGGACAGATTAAAAACTGTCAAAGATGCATTAAAACACGGTGATGCCGGATACTCTCCTGCTAATATTGTGAGTTTAGGATGGTCTGATACTTTCCTCGATGCCTTTAATGCTCTGCCGAATCCATATCATCAATATTATTTTCAAACAAAAGATGTATTGGCAAAAGATTTAGCTGCCTACAGAGAAAACGGTACACGCGCGGAAGCTGTTATGACACTTGAAAAATCTTTATTTGATCTTTACAAGGACAAAAATTTAAATATTAAACCCAAAGCACTCGAAGAACGCGGCGGAGCCTATTATAGTGATGTTGCCTGTTCATTAATGAACAGTCTGTATAATGACTCAAAAGATATTCAGACAGTAAATGTTCAAAATAACGGTGTTATTTCATGGCTGCCTGATGATGCAGTGATTGAAACAAACTGCATCATTACAAAAGAAGGTCCAGAACCGATTCAAATTTCAACAGTCCACAGAAGCATCCGGGGACAGATTTATCAAATGAAAAATTTTGAACAGCTGGTAATAGAAAGTGCCGTTACCGGGGATTACCATACCGCCTATCTTGCGATGGTTAATAACCCACTGATACAAGACGAAGGAGATGCGAAAGTTTTACTCGATGAATTACTGGAAGCACATCGCAAATATTTACCGCAGTTTAATTAAAAGGGGATGTTCGTACTATGAATCGTTTTATTGAAATTGCCGGACGTATCGGCTCACAGAGACACCTGCTTGCAATCAGAGATGGATTTGTCGCAATTATGCCGTTAATTATTATTGGCTCACTTGCGGTATTGATTAATAATTTCCCGCCTATCGGACCAATAGATTTTGTAGCATGGTTGAATCATTTGTTTGGAGATGGAAACTGGCAGCTAGTCGGCGGAAGCGTATGGAACGCTACTTTCGCAGTTCTCGGACTACTTGCATCCTTCACTATTGCCTATAATCTCGCAAAGTCATATGCGGTGGATGGATTGTCTGCCGGATTAATCTCCATAGCATCTTATATTATGCTGGTGCCGGAAACTGCAGACTGGGGATTAAACTTTGCCTGGCTCGGTGCCCAAGGATTATTTGTCGGTATTATCCTGGCACTCGTGACCACTGAGCTATTCAGAGTGCTGGTAAATTCAAAGTTTACTATTAAAATGCCGGAAGGCGTACCTGAAGGGGTGGTCCGTTCGTTCCAGGCATTAATACCTGCTGCCGTGATACTCATCATTGTGGGTGTTGCCTCTGCTTTAATCACGGTATTCGCTGAGTCCAATATATTCGAAGTGATTTTCACATTGATACAGGAACCCTTACAAGGGCTCGGCAACACATTGCCTGCTGCTGTGATTGTGTCATTCACAAACCATATTCTGTGGTTTTTCGGATTACACGGTACTAATATTATCGGTTCTATTATTGAACCTTTATACCTGCCGTTAATTGAAGAAAATTTAAGAGCATTCAGTTCAGGAACTTCTGCATTTGATGTACCTTATATTGTTACAAAGCCGTTTCTTGATTCATTTGTTTTCATGGGCGGTTCGGGTACAACGATTGCATTGATTATCGCAATTTTTATTGTCATCAGAAAATATAAAAATCACCCATATCGTAAAGTGGCCGGTCTTTCTGCCCCGGCAAGTGTGTTTAATATCAACGAACCAATTATCTTCGGCCTGCCGATAGTCTTAAATCCGGTCATGCTGATTCCGTTTATTCTGGTACCGACCGCTTTGACTGTCGTTTCGTATTTCGCATTATCCTTCGGGATGGTACCTAAGACAGTAGCTATCATTCCATGGACAACACCGCCGATTTTAAGCGGATATCTTGTTACAGGTGGCAGCTGGCAGGGAATTGCACTGCAGATATTCAATATTGCCCTTGCAGTACTCATTTATATTCCATTTGTATATAGTGGATATAAAGCAATGAACAAAGAAATGGAGGAAAACATCAATGACCAATAAAGAAGACTTACAAATGACAGCCTTTAATATTATAATGCATGCTGGAAATGCCCGATCATGTTGTATGGAAGCATTGCAGTACGCAAGAGAACAACATTATATCGAAGCATCTGATAAACTGAAAGAGGCCGACGACGCATTTGTTCAAGCACATAACCAACAGTCATCACTGCTTCATGAAGAAGCAAACGGTCGGTCACATGATCTGTCCATTATTTTAATCCATGCACAGGATCATTTAATGACTGCGATGACAGTTAAAGAAATGGCCGAGGAACTCATCGAAATGTATAAGAGAATCAGTAAACTGGAGGAAAGGCAATGAAAATAAGACTCGTATGCTCTGCAGGTATGTCCACTTCAATGCTTGTAAAGAAAATTAAAGAAGAAGCAGATAAAGAAAGCATGACCATCGACGTATCTGCTGTTGGTGCCGGGCAGTTAAATGATCACCTGGACAGTCTCAATATTGTATTAATCGGACCACAGGTACGTTATTTAGAAAGAAAAATTAAAGAAAGCTTGTCTGGTACAGACATTAAAGTGGCAGTGATTGATCAGATGGCTTACGGTATGATGGACGGTAAAAAAGTACTCGAACAGATTAAGTCAATGCAGTAATAAATCAATTCTGCCGGAAATAAAATGCACCCCTACCAGTTGATTTTCAAAAGCTGAACTTTAGGGGTGTACTTTATTATCAACAAAAATATTTTATTATTAGAATTTAAAGTGTTTCACACTCATACATTCGAAGTGATTCACTATCATCACCTGTAACTATCACCTTAAAACGCCAGCCGTATTTTTCATATAACGATGTATAGTCTGTCACAAGATATAGTTTTTCAATCCCCTGCCGGCCCATATCTTTTCGTATAAAGTCGAGTATTTCCCCGGCAATACCAGCCGACCGGTAATTTTCTTCAACAAAGAGTGCGCATACATTCGGACTTAAATCTTTACGGTCATGAAAGTCATTGTCTATAATGCCCGCTCCTGCGATTATCTTATTATTGTCCATCACAAAATACCATTCGGGCACAATTTCATGTTTCAAAACACTCTCCCGCATACTGTTTACATAGGCAGACCTAGGAATATCCCAATGTTTTGAAAACCATTCGCTGACAGCATCAATTCTCTTTTCATGGCCACTGATTTTTTTAAACATGTATTTCATTACAGTATCTCCTATCCGGATTTCACGCCTAAATCTATTCTTCAGCTTCCACCTCTGTATCTATATTCTCAACATCTTTTGACCAGGCATCATCAATATCCGGGTCATATTCATCTGTTGCTTTAAATCCCACATAAAAACTCACCGCAGTCACACCCGCAATCCCAATAACCAGTCCTGTGAGGATAGAGAGTACCAGCTTGTTTATTTTTTTCATACGTTTATCCCCCATTACAGTGTTTGAATTGCTTCAATCATAATACAGGGTACAGAGAATGTCTATTACGAGTAACGCTCTGTGATGAGTGGTTCTATATTTTTAACGGGATTGAAGTGACAGAAAATCATGAATCGTATGCATCACCGCATCTTGATGATTATAACCTGTAATAAATGCCGCATTGTCTTTCAGCGCATCCACCGCATTTCTCACCGCGAAACTATATTTTGCACGGGTCAGCAGTTCCAGGTCATTATAACCGTCTCCAAATGCCATGGTTTCTTCCGGCGAAACATCCAGTAACTTCTGCAGATTCTCAACCGTAGTCCCTTTATGAACATCCTGATCCGCAATATCAATCCATGCAGCTTCTGAAGCAACCACATATGCTTTTTCAAAGAATGAAGACAGTTTCTCTTTAGTTTCAAAACAATTTAACAATGGATCATGGACCGTGATTTTCACAAAATCATCCGATACAGTATTTAAATCATCCACTTCAATGACTTTTCTGTATGATCTTCGGACAATCGCTTTTTCACTTTCCGGTACACTGTTTTTAATTACTGCACCAGACCGCGTACAAGCGATAATTGTAATATCCGCACTTACAGCTTCAAGTGTCTGAATGATTTCAAGACCGAGTCTGTTGTCAAGAAGTGATTCATAAACAAATTCACCCTTGTGCTTAATCCGCGTGGCACTGTCACCAAGAATATATAAATCATCTGCATCACTGCCGAATATTTCTTCCACGCGTTCACACTGTTTGCCCGTTACCGGTGCAAATACCACATTTTTCTCTTCCATGACTTGTTTAACACTCCGGTACAGAGTCCTGTTAAAATCCCCATCATCATTTAAAAATGTACCGTCCATATCTGTTAATATCAGCTTAATCATATAAACCCTCCATAATAATTATCATTTATCTATTTCATAGACCGTACCTTTCCGTACGAGCCATAATAGTCCTTTAGTGATACTCTCCTGAAAATGATGATTAAAATATATTTCTGCCCTGTTTGGCTGTCTTGATAACACATCATTTTCAGCAATCTTTTTTCTGATCAGTTTTTCATTGGTATTCTGTGTCGTGATAATAAATATATCAGGGGACACAACCGCATTATAAACTGCTGTTAACTCAGATATATTTTTCGACAAATCGGCTCCATTATCCGGAGGTGCCGTATCAATCAGCATCGGCAGATATTTTGCTTCCCCGGCAAGACCGTTCCTGCCTTCAATCAACTGATGGTTCGAAAACATTGTGATACCCGGCATACTTCGTTCAGGATAGTAAAAACCCGTCACAGTCCCTTTTAATGAGATGCCCAGGTTCAGACACGCCCCCATTGTAATGATATGCGCATCATTTTGAACTTTGAATGGAATCTCAGTCATTTTACCTACTTCCGACTCTATCTTCCATCCGTCAAATTTTTGGTGCCAGCTGGAGGTCACCACACCTCGAGAAATCTTACCCGGAATGGATAATCCAATTCTTCCGATGACATGTATGCCCTCAGTATACTCCCGAATAATATCCAGAATAGTCTCCATCTGTATCTCACTGAAATCCACACTTTGAGATACTTTCTCTTCATCGCATAGATTTACAACTTTAACAACCAGTTCCAGAACTTTCTCTGTTTGTTGAATGTCTTTTTCCTGAACCGAGATTAAAAGATCGTGGGTCTTATCATAATTAAAATGATACTCCATCGCCGGCCGGCCGGCGGTCTGTTTTTGATAACTGCCGCGCACTATATCCCTTGATTCTACAAGGTGTTTCACCAAAGCATTAATCGTCACTACGCTGATTCCTGTCTCTTTTGCCATCTCAGTTTTTACAGCACGCCCTTTATCAAACATCATCTTCAATAATCTATCTTCATTTTCTTTTCTAATTTTTGTACTTTCTCTACTCATATTAAACACCTCACTTAATTAACCACATTAATTAAATAACTTAATTAAGTATATATGACTGAAATTTAATTGTAAATATGAATCATCTGGTCATTTATAATCATGATGAAAAAGACATAACCTCTTTTCTGTTGAAAATATTTCAAAATCAGAAAAGAAAATTATGTCTTAAGCACACTAAACCTATCTCTATGAGAAATGCATCATTATGAGCCACTGCTCAATTAACGGATGCGCTGCTCATCTTCAATGTCAAAGAAATGGACCTTATTCATATCAAATGCCAAATCAAGCTGGTCGTTCGCCTGAACATTTGAACGTGCATCAACACGGGCAACAAATTCCTGACCGTCGATATTGGAGTATAATACCGATTCCGCCCCCATCAGTTCCGCCACTTCAATCTGAACTTTCAATTTTGATTCCGGAAAAGATTCCAAAAACAGATTTTCATCATGAATATCTTCCGGACGAATACCGAGAACGACTTCCTGGCCTTCATATCCGCCTTCAATTAAAGGTGTGAGTTTCGGTTTTGGAATATCAAATGCATGACCGCCGACTTTGAATTGGCTGCCTTCAATGATGCCTGTCAAAAAGTTCATAGAAGGAGAACCGATAAAGCTGCCGACAAACATATTTTCAGGCAGATCATACACATCTTTCGGTGCACCAATCTGCTGGATTACACCATCTTTCATGACGACCAGACGTGTCGCCATTGTCATTGCCTCTGTCTGATCGTGCGTGACGTAGACTGTAGTCGTCTGAAGACGTTGATGGAGCTTTTGAATCTCAGCACGCATCTGAACACGAAGTTTAGCATCCAGATTCGATAAGGGCTCATCCATTAAAAAGACTTTCGCATCTCTGACAATTGCACGGCCGAGTGCGACACGCTGTCTCTGACCGCCGGATAGTGCCTTTGGTTTTCTGTCTAAAAACTCTTCAAGACCCAGAATTTTTGCAGCATTATCCACTCGTTCTTTTATCTCTGATTTCTTAAATTTTCTGAGCTTCAGTCCAAATGCCATATTATCGAATACATTCATGTGCGGATACAATGCATAATTTTGGAACACCATCGCAATATCACGATCTTTCGGTGATACATCATTCATCAGTTGATCATCGATATAAAACTCACCCTCGGATATCTCTTCAAGTCCTGCGATCATACGCAGTGTTGTTGACTTACCACACCCGGACGGGCCGACAAAGACAATAAACTCCTTATCTTTGATATGAAGATCGAAATCCTTCACTGCCAGAACATCTTTTTCGTATCTTTTTTGAATATGATTTAATTTTAATTCCGCCATTTTAATAACCCCTTAAAATTCATTTGTCCACCGCATCATCTATTTGGTCCCCAACATGTTTTCCTGGTAATTATGCCCACCACATATCTGTCGGTGCTTCTGAAATATTGACCTGCTTTAAGTTTTTCACTGCTGCCTGGAATCCTTCATTCACCGACATTATCGGATCTTCATGTTCAATACTGATGACATAATCATAACCGTAGGTTCTTAGTGCACTGACAATATTCGACCATTCTTCAATACTATGTCCATAACCGACTGACCGGAAACTCCATGCGCGTGTCTGCACTGCATCGTAAGACTGCATATCAGTTAAACCGTACATATTGACATTATCCTGATCAATATAAGTGTCTTTCGCATGAAAATGGTGAATCGCACCTGCTTTCCCGAGTATTTTAATGGCTGACAGGGTCTATACCCTGCCACCATAAATGACTTGGATCAAGATTTGCACCAATCGCATCATTCGTTGCTTCACGCAGTTTCAAAAGTGTGTGCGGCGTATGTACGAGAAAACCTGCATGAAGTTCCAATCCGATTTTCACATTGTGTGCCTTCGCAAATTCAGCCTGCTCTTTCCAATACGGAATGAGTTTTTCCTCCCACTGCCATTTCAGAATATCCGAGTATTCTGTCGGCCACGGTGTCACCGGCCAGTTTGGATATTTAGAATCTTCATTGGATCCCGGAGTCCCTGAAAATGTATTGACAACCGGTACACCGAGTAATGATGCAAGCTTCACAGTTTTCACAAATGTATCATGACTCTCTTTTGCGAGTTGTTTATCCGGGGATACCGGGTTGTCATGACAGCTGAATGCACTGATGGTGAGCCCTCTAGATTCAACCTTCTCTTTAAATGCTTCTCTCTTGCTGCTGTCTTCAAGCAGTTCATCCAGATTACAATGCGCAGTTCCGGGATTTCCCCCGGTACCAATTTCTACTGCATCAAGTCCGGATGCTTTAACATAATCCAGCATCTCTTCAAATTTTTTATCTGCGAACAAAACAGTAAATACACCCAGTTTCATTGTTAGCCTCCTAAATAATTGAAATACTTCGTTTTTCCTCACTGCTTCTGTATACTGCATCAATTACTTTCGATACAGTCAACGCATCTTCCGGCCGGCTTTTTAAAGGTTCTTTTCCGAGACAGGCACCTATAAAATTTTCAGCCTGAAGATAAGCCGCTTCATGTTCCTGATCTTTCGTTTCTACAGTGGTCTCCATCATCCGGCCGTATTTCGATTGATACAGTTCATATGGAAATACATTTACTCCGCCTGACTCTCCAGATATCGATATATGATTTTTATCCGACTTAATATTCGCTGCCCATGAACATTCAAATAATAAAGTACTTTGGTCATCAAAACGGATATAGGCACTGACATGATCATCGACATTAACAGATTTATGATCGTATCGTCCCCAGTCATTAATCTGATTCGGCTGCTTACTCAACCGCTGATATACTTCCGCACTGACTTCAACCGGTTTTGAACCTTCCAAAAGCCACAGTGCACTGTCCAGTAAGTGGCATCCCCAGTCAATTAAACTGCCGCCGCCCTGCAGGTCTTTATTGATAAACACACCCCACCCGGGTACTTTCCTCTGGCGCATTGCACTGACTCGGGTCACAATCGGTGACCCGACTTCCTGCATGGACTGCTTTGAGAGCATCACCGACTCCATAAAACGGTAATGGTAACCAATCATCAATATCCGGTCATTTTCCTTTGATGCCTGGAGCATTTTTTCCGCTTCATAAGCATTCATTGCCATCGGCTTTTCACAGAAAACATGGACCCCATGGTTCAATGCTTCTGTTGAAATCGCTTCATGAAATTTATTCGGTGTACAAATGGTTACTGCATCTACGTGTTTAAACATATCTGAATAGTTTTCATATACATTCGGAATACCATGCGCTTCAGCCACTGCTTCTGCACGTTCAATATTAATATCATGGACGGCATACAGTTCCACATCTTCACTCATTGATTGATAGATTGGGATATGACGGTTCTCTGCAATACCGCCTGCACCAATCATTCCCATTTTCAGTCTTGCCATGATGGATCACTTCTCCAATGTGCAGATTCTTTTTGTTTCTACTGATTCTAATGCGCCGAGAATTATTTCAAGCGATTTTTTCCCTTCAATACCATCAATTAACGGTGTCGTATCATTTAAAATCGAACCAACAAAATGATCAATCACATGTGTGGTCGTTTGACCCCCCTCATCATTGGACTGGATACCTCCGAGTTCATAATTTACCGTTTCACCGTTTGTATACTGAGCAACCAGAGAATACTTCGGATCATTTCCCCCGACGAAGCTTCCTTTTTCCCCTAAATCATTGAATTGTCTTAAAAAGCATTATATCCCCCCTCGCTGCGGGGTTTTTCCCATAATCCGATTTCGTTTTAAAAAATGCTGCATTATCTCAATCGGGGTGTGCTTTTGCGCTTTTTTTCCCCCGGGGCTGACTTCTGTAAATTCATCCTGGAGTATATAACGGATTAAGTCCGCTTTATGGACACCAAGGTCTCCCATTGCACCGATAAACGCCTCATCTTTTTTAAAGAACCAACTGTCACTGCCGTCCGCACTCCAGCCCTCAGGACCTCCATGACCAAAAAAAATTCGGGAAACTGCCCCTTTCCCAAAACCCCGGGTGCATTCCCTTTTGCCTTCGGGGGGGGGAGAAAAAGCTGATTATGACCAACCCCGGTTTCTTTTTTTTTCGCGGAGTAATCTTCTTCTGCCCCTTTTTTTTTGAAGTCCCTTGGTTTTCACAGGTACGTTCCCTTTTTGGTCCCTAAATTTACCGGTGCATGCAGATAATTCGGCAGACATACACTGACTGCATCAATATCTGCGGATTCCAGCAGTGTTTTATAATCTGTATACGCCTCTGCTTCATATAGGTCCGCCGCAGCTTCTGCACGTTCTTTAACAATATCGCAGACTGCAGTAATCTCCACTTCACTGTTCTGACTGTATTCTTGTAAATGGCGGCATTTCGCAATACTGCCACATCCGATAACCCCTATTTTTATAGCCAATTCTATCCCTCTTTCTCTCTATTATTCTCAAGCGCTTCATAATTTCCGTAAAAAGGAAAAAATCAACTCATCCGGTGCCGGTATATCAAAATGCTCCCCGTACATTTCTTCTTTTTCAATCTCAAAATACTCTCCGATACCTTCTGCGATTGGGTCCATCCCTTTCCCCAAACCCTTTTTTATCACCCGACTCCCGCCTTTTTAAAACCCCCGCCTGTACCCATAAAATTTTTGAATATCTTAAAAAAAAGTCGGAAAAGGAAAACAATCCCATACCATCAAGCACACGTTCTTTAACACGCGACACTACTTCATCCGAGACTTCGTGATGTGCAAGGTGCCCCCACCATATTAAAACATCCGTCTGATTTAACACTGCTTCTGTTAAACCGTGTTCAGGTTCATCCAGTGTAGCGGTGGTAACATCATGCCCGGCTTCTGTTAAAAAAACGTTTTTTTGGATTATCTCCCCCCGGGGTAAATCGTTTCCCTTCATCATTATTTTGTTCAAAGTTTTATTCTTTCCCCAAATGTTTTCATTTTTTTCCTCATAATAAATACGCAAACGTTTGCATAATCGTATTGAAATATATAATAAATCATCTTCTATTATTCTTTTACAATCACTGAGTCACGCTGTACGATATTGTGCGGAATTATAATCCGCTTTTGTTTCAACATTCTACTCCGCTGCATTTCAATGATTGCTTTAGCGATTCTTCACCCAATGTATATATTTGAATATCCCCCGTCTTAGTTTTTGGGGGTATAATCCTTTAAAAAATTTTTTTTGAAAAATGCAAAAAAAATCCGAGGGACCCCCGATACCTTAAATTTTTGCGTCTTATCACCCAATACTAATTAAAAAGTCACCCCACGACTCGCCCGGGGTTTCTTTCCCTTTTAAAAATTTTTTTCCAGCACCCCCCCGATTTTAAAATTAGCATAAATAATATTTTTTTTTAAATAAACCCCCTTATTAACCAAAATTTTATATCCCTTAATCCGGTCTATCGTCACCACCAAATCATTCGCACCACCTATAAAGATGATATTACGATGACCGTTTTTAAAAAAAGATTTTTATATCTTCCCTGTTTTTAAAATTTTCATTTTCGACATGGATAACCCCTCGTATATTAAGCGGGTTACCGACCCACAAAGGGAAATAGTTTTTTTTGAAAAAAAAAATCGGGTCTTTTCCTAAACAAAGAAAAAGCCATCCACGTATTTGCCAAGCCCAAATTTGTTAATTTAATCTTTCTTCCCCTGTCTGCCCCGAGGCGGTAAGAGAATTCCCCTAAGATAAAATGATTCCTCGTATAACCTCAGAGAAAAAAGGATTCTGAAGCGATTTATCAGCTGAGGCCGGTAGAATAACTGAAATTGTTTTTGTAGATTTTGCGACTAAATTCCGGGCAGTTAAATTAGGATGATACCCTAACTCCTTCATTGCCGCCCGTACTTTTTTTAGTTTTTTTACACCCTTTAAATCACAATTTCTCGGGAAAGTGGACGGGAATCCTTTGCTTTTTTATCTTTAATAGTTACCATTCTTTTTCATCCCCCGTCTGTAATTAGTACATGATTAATACATATTCCTTAAAATCATATGTTTTCTTTTATTTTACATTATATATTAACCTTTTGTACCCCCGGATGCTAAACCTGATATTAAGAATCTCTGCAGGAATAAATAAATTGTGGCGATTGGTACTGCAATGAGTACAGACCCTGCTGCAAAACGGGTAAAATTATTTGCGAATTGGTCATTGATAAAATTATACAGACCAAGTGCCAATGTATAGTTCTCTTCACTGTTAATGACAATTGATGGTAACAGGAAGTCAAACAATGGTGCCATAAAGTTAAATAGTGCAACAACAGCTAAAATTGGTTTTGCGAGCGGCAGGATGATGCTCCAGAATATACGGATATGCCCTGCGCCATCTATCTTGGCAGCCTCGTCCAATTCTTTTGGTATGGTATCGAAATACCCTTTTACCAGCCACGCATTAAATGGAATCTGTCCGCCTAAATATATAAGAATCAGACCGGATAATGTGTCTAACAATCCAATCATATTTAAAAAGATATAAAGCGCAACCATTGCCATCATTACCGGGAACATCTGCAGAAGTAAGAATATATAGAGTCCGTTCTTACGTCCTACAAATTTAAACCTTGAAAATGCATAAGCAACAAAAGCTGTAATTACCACACTTCCGACAGCATTCGCTGTCGCTACAATGAGTGAGTTCTTATACCACAACAAGTAATCACTTTCCGGACTAAATAACCATTGATAATGTTCCAGGGAGAAATTATCCGGAATAATACTCGAAGAATATAAGCTTGTCCCCTGGTTTAATGACATTCCTATCGTCCAAAGCAGTGGATAAAATATAATCACCGCAACCACCAGAAGGATAATATAAATAGCTGCCACTTCGAGTTTCGACTTCAATTTCTGGTTCATTAAATGTCACCTTCTTCTTTATAGGATCTTGTTCTGCGGAATTGATAAAAAGCAAAACCGGAAACAATCAGTCCCATAATAATCGATATCACAGCTGCCATCGCATAATTATTTGTATCAAACGTCAGTTTATACACCCAAGAGATTAAGATATCCGTCCCTCCTGCATTCTGACCACGTACTGCCGGTCCACCTTCATTAAATAAATAAATGACATTAAAGTTATTAAAATTAGCAGCATACTGCATAATCAAGAGTGGTGCTGTTGCAAACATTACATGAGGAAACGTGATGTTCCTGAATTTTTGAAAACGCGATGCACCATCAATTTCAGCTGCCTCATACCAGTCTTTTGATATACTTTGAAGTATGCCGGTAAACAATGCGAAAATGAATGGAAAACCGAGCCATGTCTGAATCATAATAATCGCAATCCGGCTGTAGAATGGATCACTCAGCCATGGTATACCGTCACCGCCTAATAACGGAATAATAATATCTCTGTTAATTGCTCCGAAATCATCATTAAACATTGCTGCAAATACTAAAATAGTAACAAATGCCGGTACTGCCCAAGGCAGAATCAATATTGTTCTAATTAATTTTTTGAATTTCAACCTTTCATCATTTACAAGAACTGCCAAAAAGAAACCGACAGCAATCTGAAGTGTCGTTGCGACAACTGTCCAAACAATTGTCCAGATAAATACACTAAAGAATGTCTCCTGCCATATTGGAACTGTAAATAAATTCCTGAAATTATCCAATCCAACCCAGTCCACCAGATTTCTTGGTGGTGAATGATATAAATCATAATTGGTAAATGCCAAAAGCAAAGAAAACATCAATGGGAAGATGACAACAAATATCATCAACAACAACCCGGGAAATGTAATAAGGTATGGGAAAGAATAATCATAAACTTCTTTAGCAGTCTGTTTAAAGCCTGCCGGTACCCATCCGGTTTTAATTTTCTTTGCTGAACTCTTGCATCTCTGATATTAAACGCGTAAAGAGTAATCGCTATAACTGTCACAATTAAAGACAATACACCGGGACAAGTAATTGTATGGAATGATCGACACCAGGGATTGTCCCGAGCGTTCGAAGCCCCCATAACCCATAATTAATTGCATCTAAAAATGCAAACAGAAATACTGCTTCAAGTACTATAAATATAATCCCTTTTAAATATCTTCGATTATAAAACTGACCGAGCCCTGCAAATAAAACGGACAGGATAGTCGCAATGTTTGGATTATGCGCTTGATAATTCTTTCTCGGCTTTTTTTCTGGAGTAGTCAATTCTGCTCCCCCTTTACTTGAGCTTTTATATTTTTATTCATTTTCCTACTGGATAATAGAAATAAAAAGAGGAGTAATACGCTCCTCTTTATTTTTATTCGCCGCCACCTGCTGATTGAATATTGATTTCAATCTGATCACGAGCTTCTTCAAGTACTTCCTGTGCATCCTGCCCCTCCGCTAAGAACTGCAGTGCATTTTGCATTGGCTCCCACACTTGTGCAATTTCAGGAGAACTCGGCATTGGCACGCCATGCTCGATCTGTTCTGCAAAGCTTGCATACATTTCATCTTCAATATTATTCAAAGCACTTTCATGAGGCGGCAGTTCCCCAGCCACATCATAGTATAACTGTTGATTCTCTTCATTTGTAAAAAATTCTGCTAAGTCCTGTGCCCAGTCTTTATTCTCTGAATAATATGAAACCATCCATGATTTCACACCGACAAATGTCTGACTCGGCTCTCCATTAATTTCCGGAAAAGCCGCAAATCCTAAGTCATCTCCAAGCGCCTCCTGATAAGCCGGCACACTCCACGGACCGTTAATTACAACACCTATCTGTCCATCTGTGAATAATCCGTCAATAACATCTGCATTCGTACCTGCAGGGATTTTACCCGGTCCGAAAAACTCTTGATAAAACTCTCCTCCCTCAACAGCACCTTCATTCCCTAATCCAACGTCTGTCACATCATAATCTCCGGTTTCTCCACCGAATATATATCCACCATAATTTGCAATAAACGGATATGCGAAATAAAAATCATTCGGTCTCATTAAAAATCCATATTCATCATTAGAAGCATCTGTATTCTCTTCCAAAATGCTTAATACATCTTCCATAGTTTCCGGTGCATCTTCAACAATACTTTTATTATAAAAAATACCGTATGTTTCAATTACCGCCGGCAGACCGTATATGGCTGTTTCATCTTCATATGTATACGTTACTGAATCAGCAGCAACATCCACATATCTGTCTAGCACTTCATCCGATATTTCAAGTGGTTCTGCAAGTCCCTGTGCAACAATATTCCCTATTTGATCATGCGGCTGATAGAATAAATCCGGACCATTTCCTTCCGGACCAGCAAGTGATAACTGCTGAAGTTGTTCGACCATAGGTCGTGCAACAACCCGTACCGATATTCCCTCTTCTTCTTCATATTTTTCTGCTATCTGAGTGACTGCTTCAATTTGTTCATCCTGCTCATTCATCCAGACGGTAAGTTCTTCAGGCTTCTCTGTGTCATCTGCAGCACTTTCCCCTTCGCCTGGCACCTCTCTATCCGGTGCACATGCACTTAAAAATAATATAACCGCGAAAGACATCATTGACATTAAACGAATATCCCATCTCATACAATTACTCCCTTTTTATTATTTGTGCAAACGTGTGCACAACTTGGTATAAAATTTATTCTATTTCATATTTTTCATTTTTGCAAGGGCTTTCATTTTGAAATTTTTGAGGTTACTGCTGTATCCCTTGGTATTACTGATTTTATTTTTTAATTAAATTTCTTTCTTGACTTTAGAACTTATTTTTGTAAATAATATATTTAACATGAAATATGCATCATAAAATTTGAGGGCAATGCATTGTATAAACAACAACCCCTGTTTTCTTATTCACAGAAAACAGGGGTTGTTGTATTTAGGAGGAATAAAATGTTAAAAGAAGCAGTATACCACAGACCAAAAGGAAATTTTGCCTATGCTTATCAAGAAGAGACGCTGCACATTCGCTTAAAAACCAAAAAAAATGATGTCGAAAGAGTCAATTTAATTCATGGTGACCCTTACAAGTGGAATGAAAAATCATGGAACTATAAAACTGATTCCATGTATATCAGATATACTGATGATTTATTTGACTACTGGTTCATTCAATTAAATGTACCAACTCGACGTGTCAGATACGGTTTTGAACTCAGTAGCGGCTCAGAATCATTCGTATATACTGAAAAAGGATTTACGCAAGAAATTGTATCGGATGACATATCTTATTATTTCTGTTTTCCTTTCATTAACCCAGTGGATGTCTTCAAAACACCTGAGTGGGTAAAAGACACAGTCTGGTATCAAATATTCCCTGAACGCTTTGCGAACGGCAATAGAAATAATAATCCTGAAGGTGTGCTTCCATGGGGAAGTGCCGCACCTGAGCTTGATAATTTCTTCGGCGGCGACTTTGAAGGAATTATTAAAAATCTCGATTATTTATCTGATCTTGGAATCAATGGTATTTATATGACACCTATATTTAAGGCATATTCCAACCACAAATACGATACCATCGATTATATGGAAATTGATCCACAGTTCGGTGACAAAGAAACATTTAAAAAACTAGTGGATGAGTGTCATAAAAGAGACATACGTATTATGCTGGATGCGGTATTTAATCACAGTGGTTTATACTTTGGTCCTTTCCAGGATGTTCTTAAACATCAAGAGAAATCAAAATACAGGGACTGGTTCCACCTGCATGAGTTCCCTGTCAAAGATGTATATCCACCTAACTATGACACTTTTGGTTTTGTGGAATCTATGCCTAAATTAAACACAGAACATCCAGAAGTTAGAAATTATTTTCTCGATGTTGCAGAGTACTGGATTAAAGAATTTAATATTGACGGCTGGCGGCTCGATGTTGCAAACGAAGTAGATCATACTTTCTGGAAAGATTTTAGAAAGAGGGTTAAAGGGATTAATCCCGATGTCTATATACTCGGAGAAATATGGCATGACTCACTTCCCTGGCTTGAGGGCGACCAGTTCGATGCTGTGATGAACTATCCGTTTGCACTGCCGGCACTTGATTATATTGCAAGAGAAAAAATTAACAATCAAACTTTTTCCGACCTCTTGAATAAATCATATGCATCTTATAAAGAAACAAGTAATGAAGTCGCATTTAACCTTCTCGGTAGTCATGATACTCCACGGGTCTTGACTGAATGCCATAATGATACAGATAAGGTCCGTCTATTATATGCACTCCTATTCTCATTTCCGGGAACCCCTTGTGTGTATTATGGTGATGAAATTGGGATGACTGGTGGAGAAGACCCTGAATGTAGAAAATGCATGGTTTGGGATGAGGCAAATCAGGATAAATCAATGAAAAATTTTATTAAAAAATTTATTGATATTCGACTAAGTGAAAAAGCATTTACTAAAGGAAGCCTTACAATTAATCAAAATGCTGACGACGAATCTTACTTTTATTTTGAGCGTCAATTTAATAATGTCACCGTTCATTTTTTCATTAATCCTACAGATTCCTCGAAGAATATAACACTAAATAATGACTCACCAGCTAAAAATCTTTGGACAGAGGAAGTAGTAGAGACTGCAACGCATATAAATTTAGCTGCAAAAGATTTTCTGATATTAAAAACTCAAAAATAGGATAACGACCCATAGAGAGGCTGCCGTTCCTCTCTATGGGTCATTTTTAATACTAAGAATAATCGAGTAATAAAGTGGATTACTTACATAAGTCTTCCTAAATTGATTACTTAACTCTGATTAGTGTTAAACCATCTACACCCGGAAGCAACGTCGATTCCAATCGCTCATCAGAGATTACTTTCTGATTGAACGCTCTCATAGCCACTACCTTGGGATCTTGATCTGTTTCATCAATAACTCGTCCATGAATCAATGTATTATCAGCAACAACTATTGTGCCGTGATAAGACAATTGAAGTGCTTTTTCTAAATAATGCGGATAATTTTCTTTATCTGCATCAATAAAGACTATATCAAATTTATAATCTTCCTCATCGAGTTTGTCCATTAAAGCTAAAGCATCGCCGATTCTCACTTCAATTTTCTTATCAAGCTGAAAATGACGAATCGTTTCTCTGGCTACTTCTGCATGTTTTTCTTCAGACTCCAAAGAGATCACTTTCCCATTCTCTGTTAATCCTTTTGATAAATAAATACTGCCGACACCGCCTAGACAACCGATTTCCAAAGCATTTTCCTGCCCTATTCATTTTTCCAATCATGGTTAATAATCTTCCATACACCGGTGAAATTGATATTGGTCGTATTCCATTATCCTCAATTCTCTGTTTCGCAAAATTTATATCTTCTTCATTTTCATATAACGAAAGGATATAGTCCCGATAGTTTCGAAAGCCATTCTCTTCACTCCTTATATTTCTAATAGATTAAAACTTTTAACTGATAATTATTCTCAATTACATTCAAACTAAGTATATCATAATTATAAAGACATGATATAAAAACAACTGGCGATAAATTATAATGTACTTTTGCCATTCCTGAAATCTATCACTCTCAAAATATCATTATCAATAATTTATTAATATAAGAGACTAGATGCGTGCCAGTTTTTCTTTTCTCACTTACGGATCTCTTTAAATTTGTTCGTCTCAGATACAATGACACTTGGAAGCAGACAAAGCGCAATTAAGCTTGAAATGGCCATTAATGCATTAAAGATATCCGCAATATCCCAAACAAGTTGTATAGTATGACCGGCACGGAGTATTACAACAATACAAAATACCATTTTATAATAGATGGTATTTCTATCACCGAAAATATAATCGAAACATTTCTCATCATAATAAAATCCTCCGATAATTGTAGAACATGATACCAAATACAACAATATAGTCACTGATTCCTGGATTCCAATTTGTAAATGCAGAACACTCATTACAATTACAAGGTCTGTGACTGTACATACAATCATTGTGTCCAGAAAAATTCCTGTCACTAATACCAGATCCCATCTACTTTAATTATCAATTTTTGTAATATTTATTATAATTATTGCAGAATCCAGACCCTCTTCATTCGAGAATAAATCACGCACAACACCGTTGCGAATCACAATATCTATTACACTGCCTCCTGTCTGGGAATAAATATCGCTTCAAAAATAATGCCAAATGTTGTCGGAGCTTCTGTGGTATTTAAAATAATTACCAGGAAACCGCCTGTCAAATAGAATAATTGCATAAACGGAACAAATACAACATTTATCAATCGGATTCCTATGGTTCCGTCAAGAAGTACAAGTGCTATGAACACCATTAAAATAAGTCCGGTAACCCCAAGGGTTAATATTAAATGTTGATTCAAGTGTCTCTACCTATGACATTTTGGATATTTAAAATGCCATTCTATAAATTCTACAATAGAGTATGATAAAATTTTAGAGTATACACTGCTTATTAAGGAGAATGATTGAATATGAACATACTGATTTTGGGAGCAACAGGTAGAGTCGGTACTCAAATCCTGAACCTTGCCCTTTCCGACCAGCACTCCGTTACTGTCTTAGTCCGTAATCCAAGCAAACTTCAACATAAAAGTGATCATCTGCATATCATTGAAGGAAATGTACTGAATCCGGAGAACCTCTCACATGCTGTAAAGGACATAGATGTTGTAATCAGCACTCTAAGTACAGATCAGTCAACAGTATTGAGTGAAAGTGCACCGCTAATTATTGAGGCGATGAAACATGAAGGCATTACCCGTATGATATCTATCGGTACCGCTGGTATACTAAACAGTAGAACTCATTCTGATTTACTGCGTTATGAATCCGGTGAATCCAAACGTAAGCTGACGCGGGCTGCAGAAGAGCACCGCCACTTCTTTACACATCTGAAATCGTCCGGATTGGATTGGACGATTGTTTGTCCGACATACCTGCCGGACAGTGACTACCAAGGAGAATATCGTATTTTACGTGATTATCTTCCTGAGAACCCATCCAGTATTTCTGTAAAAGACACCGCTGCTTTTGCATATAGTCAAATCAATTCCAACACATATATTCATGCGAGAGTCGGTCTTACTTATTAAAAAAAAATCAGTCATTTAGACTGATTTTTTTTACTTACATATCATATTACTCTAATTCATATAACGGTATGCCATCAGCTGGTTCAGCATTTCTATTTCTTCCGTCAGTTCTTTACCGATATTTGTTTCACGTACTTTTTTCCGTTCCACTTCTTCATCCACCAGACGTTTGACAGATAATACATCCGCACCATTTAATACGACATCTTCTTTCGAATTGAAGTGCTGGTGTGCAACCAGCTGCATGCCGAACGAATTATATAATAATGTATAGCCTGCTATGCCGGTTGTAGACTGATATGCTTTTGAAAATCCGCCGTCAATCACAATAATTTTCCCTTCTGCTTTTATTGGATTTTCACCGTCTATTTCTTTTACCGGTGTATGACCGTTAATAATATGACCCTGTTCAGGATCAAGATCAAACTCTTTCAATATTTTCTGACAGAGCTCTACATTTTCACGAAGATAATAATATGGATTCTTTTCTTCTTTATGAGAGACCTTATCCGTAATAAAATAACGTTCAAAAGTTGTCATTGCCCGCTTTCCGAACAATGAAGAGAATTCTCCGGTCCATAAATACCAGACCATATCTGTCGCAAGATCATCTGTTCTATCTTTATGTGCGAAAGCATGGCGGAGATAGCCTTCAAATTTATCCAGTAATTCCCTGCCTTTATAAATCTCACCTTCAATCTCCATCTGCTCCATATCACCGTTTGAGTCCACCGGCATACAGCCGTGGATTAACAGATTTCCATTATACTTTAAATACAGGCTTCCTTTTTTCATGAGAAAATTCATATGGCGCTTCAGTTTCTCTGACTGCTGGACTGAGAGCAGCAGTTTATCAATCACTTCTCTCTCCTCATCCAGCATTTTAGATGGATCCTCCGGATCGATCGTTGAAAAACAAGTAGATTCCAGCGGATACGTGTTGTTGTAAACCGTAATTTCTTCTTTATCATAATCCGTCTTCTCAAGTACCAGGCGCTCATCCATATTAAAAAACGGACGGCGTTTTATAATCGGTGCCTCAAGCTTAAACTGAATCATCGCAATAGCCTGATGAATCTTTGTGATTTGAAGCTTTTCCTGGCCAGTCAAATTCTGTTCAGGATTTTTTTTCGGTCTGAATGCCGGATTATCCTCATAGTATTTTTCAGCTAAATTAAGGAGTGGACGTAAGTTAATGCCGTATGCATCTTCAATAATATCTAAATTATCATAACGTGCACAAATACGTATAATGTTCGCGAGACATACTTTCGATCCTGCATATGCACCAATCCAGAGCACATCATGATTTCCCCACTGAATATCCACAGAATGATGTTCCATCAATGATTCCATAATTTTATCCGGCTCTGGCCCCCGGTCATAAATATCTCCAACGACATGAAGATGATCTACTACAAGGCGCTGTGTTGTATAAGATAAACCGATAATCAGTTTTTCTGCCTGGCCGAGTGAGATAATCCGTTGAATAATTTTTTCATAGTAAGATTTTTTGTTGGTATACTCATCTGTTTTATATAACAGTTCTTCGACAATATAGACAAACTGTTTCGGCAGTGCTTTACGGAGTTTTGAACGTGTATACTTCGAGGATGAGTAGGATACTAAATGAATCAGGTGATGAATCTTCTCTTCATACCATTCTTCTAAATCATCTTTTGAATCAAACCGCTCTTTTACCACTCTCATCCGATCTTCCGGGTAGTACACGAGTGCTGCGAAATTCGTAATCTGTTCTTCTGTCAGTTCATCTTTAAATATGTCATTGATTCGTTCCAGAACTTTTCCGGAGCCATTTCTCAGCACATGTTGAAATGCCTGGTACTCTCCGTGTAAATCGCTTACAAAATGCTCCGTGCCTTTAGGCAGATCAAGTATTGATTCCAAATTAATTAATTCTGTGACTACTTTCTCTTCACTATCAAATTTATCGGCTAATAAATCCAAATATCTCGTATCCATATTGATTAATCTCCCCCTAAAACGTGCCGTCATTTACGAATTAGTATAACACATTCAAATGTGTTTTACAGTAGTTGTATTGGAACAATTTTCAATAATAAGAGCCCTTCACAGGATAATGAAAGAGGCCTCACACAATTTGTATTATTTTGTTTTACAATCAATATGGGTTTAAATCATATACTATCATCTCTTAAGTAACCATTAAATACTTAAGGAGTATAAGAGACAACTAGAAGTTATGTAAAATCCGGTGCTGCTACCGTTACACTAACAACAAATAACATCAAAATTAATACACTATATACCATTGGCATCACCTCCAATATACTTTCAGTAATCAAACTAGAAATGATATTTACACCAATTTCGTTTAATAGTATGCAAGTAACTGAATGTTCTCTTTGTTGTACAGGAGTCGAACCTATACTTCCGGAAGTATTTGAATGTAATATGAATATTCTTAAATAACATCCTCTAAATAAAAATAGTAAAACATAATCTTAAAATTTTTAGTTGAAACAATGTAAAAAAGAGCCCTTATTCAGAAGTAAACTGAAAAGGACTCTTCTCTATTAATCATCGATTGTCATTAACCAATTATTCTACTGTTACTGATTTCGCCAGGTTTCTCGGCTTATCTACATCATTTCCTCTGTGCAGTGCTGCATAATAGGAAACAAACTGGTACACTACAACAGACACAAGAGCGGTTAAATTTGGATGTACGCGAGGGATTACATACGCATCGCCTTCCTGATCCAGACCTTCCATGGATACTGTACATACATTCGCACCACGTGCTGCGACTTCCTGTGCGTTACCACGGATATTTAAGTTTACTTTTTCCTGAGTAGTCAGTGCAAATACCGGTGTACCTTCTTCAATCAATGCAATAGTACCATGCTTTAACTCACCACCGGCAAAACCTTCTGCCTGAATGTAAGAGATTTCTTTCAGCTTAAGTGCACCTTCAAGTCCTACATAATAGTCGAGTGTTCTTCCGATAAAGAATGCATTTCTTGAAGTTTCAAGATAGTCTTTGACAATCCCTTCAATTTTCGGTGCATCCTCAATAATTGCCGTGATGGCAGTCGTCACTTTTGCCAGTTCCTTCATCAGTTCAATACCTGTATCGTACCAAGTTCTCTTGCTGCAACCTGTGCAAGGATAGACAATACCGCAATCTGTGCAGTGTATGCTTTTGTAGATGCCACTGCGATTTCCGGTCCGGCATGAAGAATCAATGTTTCATCCGCTTCTCTTGAAAGCGTTGATCCCGGTACGTTAGTTACTGTCAGTGATCTGTGACCGCGTTCTTTAATATCCACAAGAACCGCACGGCTGTCTGCAGTTTCTCCCGATTGTGAGATAAAGATAAATAACGGTTTTTCAGACAGTAATGGTGTGTTATAAACGAATTCTGATGCGACATGAACTTCTGTCGGTACTTTTGCCCATTTCTCAAAAAATTCTTTACCAATCAGACCCGCATGATAGCTTGTCCCGGCTGCGATAATATAAATCCGGTCAGAGTTATTTAACTGCTCAATGATGGACGGATCAATTTTTAAGTTGCCCGCCTCATCCTGGTACTCCTGAATGATTTTTCTCATTGCTGCAGGCTGATCATTGATTTCTTTTAACATATAGTGATCATATGTGCCTTTTTCCGTTTCACTTGCATCGATCTCAGCAATGTATGAATCACGCTCTACAACATTTCCTTCATCGTTTTTAATAATGATTTCGTCCTGCTTAAGAATGACCACTTCACCGTCCATTAATTCAACGAATTCATTCGTTAAATGAAGCATTGCCATCGCATCAGATGTAATAACGTTGAAATCTTCTCCTTTGCCAAGCAGTAAAGGGGATTTGTTTTTCGCAACATAAATTACATCCGCTTCGTTCTTATCCATCAGACCGAGTGCAAATGAACCGTGAAGGACATCCAGTGCTTTTTTGAATGCTTCTTCGGTTGTACTCTTTTCAGCAAATTTCGCAATCAGTTCAACAATGATTTCTGTATCTGTATCAGAAACAAATTCAACATCAGATAAATACTCTTCACGAATTTGGCTGTAGTTTTCAATGACACCATTATGAACAAGTGTGAAACGACTGTTTGAATCCTGGTGCGGGTGTGCATTCACTACACTTGGCTCACCATGAGTCGCCCATCTTGTGTGTCCGATTCCTGCTGTCGCATTAAAATCATTATCTACTTTTTCACGGAGCGCTTTAATACGCCCCTTTTCTTTGAATACTTTCACTTCATCGTCGCCTCTGACACCGATTCCTGCTGAGTCATAGCCGCGATACTCAAGTTTTTCCAGACCTTTTAATAAAATTTCTTTAACATCGTCGTTTCCGACATATCCTACGATACCGCACATATTAATAATCTCCTTTTATATCCATCATTATTTATAAATGAACGGGTGCTCTGTCCGTCCGGTCTCCCGGATGTTTTAACAACACGTTTAACGAACACTTCAGTGTCCGGGACAGTATCCGCCGATTTCTCGATCACTGTCCTCCTCGTCAGCAGATTCATCTGCTCAGGCGCTATTCCGATTTGTTTAATTTCATGTTCACTCCTTTTCACATAGCATTCTCATTGTATAAGAAACCGGCAGCCTTTTCAATTATTTTTTGAAAATTTATTCACAAAGCCTATATTATCCCTTTTATTAACGCCGAAATACTTTAAAATGATAATAGAATAAAACAACTCATTTATGAAGGACTGATTCATATCTCTCATTTATCCGATAGCGATAAAATTCGTATATTAAATGATTATTCAGCATATCTCCTACCCGGACGTTACACTCTGGATGATACAGCCAGAGTATTTGTTCATGACACATTCATTACAAACCCTGTCGTATCCGATTTTAATTTTAGTCACATCCATAGCTGGGTGACATCGGATGAAAGAACGTCTAAAGGCGGATTATTCTGGTTTTCAATGAATGGCAGTATTAAAATTATTTCCGGCACCGAAGTGGTCACATTTTATGAAGATGGTAATGATTTTCATCATATACTGAATACACGCCGTTATTTCTCAAAATACTTTAATATTCCTGAAATTATAGGGACTGATATCGATAACAAGCGGATTATAGAAAAATACATACCTTTTAATCCGGATAACTTTCCATCCATCAAGCAGATCTTTAATCAGTACCTGCACTATTTTAAAAATGTGAGTGAAGAGAATATCCGGTATTTCTCATTACATGATTTGATGAAAAAAAGCAGAAACCTATCGAATCAAAGTGATTTTCAGGCACTTCTTGATATCATTCCCGATGCATTATACACACTTAAATTCCCCTTTGTTCCACTTCACGGTGATGTGTGGCGGGCAAACACTCTGATAGAAGAAAATAAAGAGAAAATATATTATATCGACTGGGATGAATCCGGCAGTTATATCTTTTTTTACGATATCTTTAAATGTATGTGGAATGAATATGATGTGAATGGATTAACTGAGTATTTTCAATCTTATATGAACGGCAGTTATGATAATGATCTTTCTAAGATGTTCTCCGCATTCTCTCTTACTTACCAAGCTGAATATCGTGCGGCATATTTTTCATTATTCTTTCTTAACTTTCTTCTTGCCGGCGGTACGATGCCCTACAATATTAAAAAAGAAGAACTCACAGATTTCAAAAAGAAAATACTCCCTGAACTGATAAAAAGACTCTGAGCCTGTTCATTTCACAGGCTCAGAGTCTTAACATATTATTTTTCAAGCACATATCTGTTTTTACCGACCTGATAGCCGGCAACAATAATGACCACACAGACACACATCAGTGTAATCAACGGCACTGTCCAGGTGTGTGTGACATCATAAATCGAACCGATAACAAATGGACCGGAAGCTGCCAGTAAATAGCCGATCGACTGGGACATACCCGATAGTTCTGTCGCATGTTCTGCATTACTCGCACGCAGACCGATAAAAGTAAGTGCCAGTGCAAATCCACCGCCGAGTGTGAGGCCGATTAATACAAGCCCCGGTACTAAAATCCACCACGATTCCCCAAAGAGAATCATACCGTATCCTGTTATCCCCATTAAACCAATGAGGCAGCCTAAAACAGACTGCTTCTCCATCTTTGCTGCGATAATCGGCAGGAAAAAGTTCCCCGGTATTCCGATCAGCTGTGTAAACGACAACAGCCATCCTGCGGTCTGCATTTCAACGCCGGAATCATGAAGAATTTCCGGCAGCCAGGAAATCGTTACATAAAACAGAATCGACTGAAGTCCGAGGTACATCGCAACAATCCAGGCAAGCTTATCACGCCACATTGGATTTCCGATAAATATACCGCCGGATTTTGTCTTCATTCCGGATTTTTTTGCGGTATATTTTTTTAATATCACAATCCACACAATAATCCCGATGACTGCAGGTATTGTCCATACTAAAAGCGACCATTGCCACCCGAGACCTGCACTCACTGTTAATGGATGACTGAAGCCGGATCCAATGGCTGCACATACACTGAGTACAGTCGTATAGATACTTGTCATAATACCGACCTTCAACGGAAAACGGTCTTTTATAATACTCGGGAGCAGCACATTACATATCGCAATTCCCGCACCGACAATCAATGTACCTGCAAGCAGAAGATAAAACAGTGCTGTCGAACGAACCAAAGCACCTGCGATAATCAAGACAAAACCGATAATTAGTGCCTGCTCCTTTGAAAGTGTCCGTGCGAGTTTAGGAACAACAGGTGAAATGAGTGCAAACGCAACAAGCGGCAGACTCGTTAACAGTCCTGCGGCACCATTTGATATGCCGATATCATCACGGATTATCCCGATGACCGGGCCGACTGATGTGATTGTCGGTCTTAAATTAGAGGCCACAATGAGAATACCCGCAACAAGTATGATTACGCTCATTTTTGTGACTGTGTTTGAATGTTCCAATGTATTCTTCAAAATGCCCCTCCTAAAATTCAATATTCCTCCATATTACCATTTATCTTTAAAAATTCTACAGGAACATTGTAACAATTGCACCGTTCAGTAAATTCGCAAGTGTCGCACCAATTAACGCACGGAACATCAATCGTTGAATCATATGTTTCTTTTCAGGTGCAATTCTTGATAACATACCCACAATACTGCCGGCAGCACCAAAGTTTGCGAACCCGCTCAATGCAAATGTTAAAATTGCAATCGTTCTGTCTGACAAATCATCAAGCATTGCTGACATTTGTCCAAATGCGACAAATTCATTCAGTAAAAATTTCTGTGCAATCAGGTTACCGGATACTACCGCTTCACTCCAAGGGATACCGATAACAAATGCCACCGGCGCAAGAATATAGCCGAGAATGAGTTCCAGTGATAACTGATTAAATCCGAATAAACCACCGATAAAACCAAGACCACCGTTCACTAGTGCAAGAAGTCCGATAAAAGCAATCAGCATTAAACCAACATTAATCGCAAACTGCAGCCCTTCTCGTGAACTTGTGAAAATGACATCAATGACATTGGTGCCTTCGTCCTGATTCTCCTGAAATTCTTTAGCGATTTTCCATTCATCCGAATTCAATTCTTCCGTTTCCGGAATGATAAATTTCGCAATCATTACACCTGCCGGTGCAGACATAATCGCAGCAGATAATAAAAACTCCAGCGGGATCCCCATCGCTGCAAGACTGATCATCACAGCACCGGATACCGATGCAAGCCCACTTACCATGAGTGAGAATACCTGTGAGCGGGTCATTTGTCCTATGTATGGTTTAATCACCAGCGGTGCCTGTGTGTTACCGACAAATATGTTCGCAGCTGCAACGGCAGATTCCGAGTAGCTTGTCTTCATAATTTTTGCGATAAAACCACCAATATACCTGACTAAGTACTGCATAACACCAAAATGATACAACAATGCAATCAGTACAGTAAGGAATATAATTAATCCCAGTACATTCACTGCAAATATCGAAATATCACTGTCTCCAGCAAGCGGGCCGAAGACAAACTCAAGTCCTTCCGTACCGTACCCTATCGCACCGTTTATCGCACCGGAAATATAAATCAATGCATCTTTACCAAACTGCCACTGCAGTAAGATATATCCAAAAATCACCTGCAGGATAAAACCAACAGACACTGTGTAAATGTTAATCATCTTCTTACGTTCGGACATCAAAAAGGCAATCAGGATGATAAACGTACATCCGCCAAGCCCCCATAAAATATTCATCGTGCACCCCATCCTAAAATAAATGTTTGATTTTTCTTACTTTTAAAATTAAAAAGTATCCAGGATGCCGGCAGTGCCGGATAACACCCTGGATGAAAACTGCCTATTTCTCAATTCTTCCGATAACTGTTTCAACTAAACCGATAAATTTGCCGCGGACCTGTGCTGCTACTTCAATGACTTCATCATGACTGAGCGGCTGATCTAAAATACCGCATGCCATATTTGTTAAACAGGAGATTCCCAAAACATTCATACCGCCGTGTACCGCAACGACCGCTTCAGGTACTGTAGACATACCAATCGCATCTGCACCAAGTGTACGGATCATTCTGATTTCAGCAGGTGTTTCATAAACCGGACCGCTCCACCAGCCGTATACACCTTCTTGAAGTTTAATATCCTGCTCACCAGCTACATCTTCTGCGATTTTACGCAGGCCTTTATTATAAACTTCTGATACATCCGGGAAACGCGTGCCGAGTGCATCATTATTCTGTCCGATTAACGGATTTGTGCCGACCAGATTAATATGATCTGTAATCAGCATTAATTCCCCCGGGTTAAATGATGTATTGACCGCGCCACATGCATTTGTAATGATGAGGTTATCCGCACCGAGTGCTTTAATCACACGTACAGGGAATGTCACTTCATCAAGCGTATAACCTTCGTAATAATGATAACGCCCCTTCATCGCAACTACTGTCTGATTGTTTAATGTACCCAGTACCAGTTCATTTGCATGCCCGACTGCTTTTGAGCTGGAAAAATGCGGAATCTCAGTATATGGAATGCTGACAGCATCCTCAAGTTTATCTGCGAGATCCCCAAGTCCGGAACCAAGAATAATACCGACATTCGGTACATGGCTTGTTTTACCTTGTATAAATTGTTTTGCTTCTTCGATATGCGCTGTTTGATGCATGATAAAACTCCTTTATATTAGTTTTTTATTACCTTATTTAATGCCTTATCCCAGTATCGCAGGTACTGTTTCGGCTGTATGCCTGAGTGGTTCGCCGCTGCCACTTGCCATGGCACTGATTAAAGCCCCCTGAATCATCGTATGAATCACAGGCCCGAGCGCTTCTGCTCTTTCTTCTGAATAACCGCTCTCCGAAATCTTTTTTGTAAACGCCTCAGACCATACTTCAAATGCATGATGACAGCATTCTTTCAACCTACTGCTTTGCGAAGAGGTTTCAAGAACCAGTGCCGCAATGGGCACACCTGTAAAATACTCATTCTCTTCAAATCTGTCGGCACTGTCCAGAATAAACATTTTAATGGCGGACAAGGCATCATCATACTTACCAAGCTGTTCTTTAATCAGGGAAAGAACAAACTGTTCTGTCCATTTCACCGCTGCTTCTGCAATTTGCTCTTTACCATTCGGAAAATGATAATAAATCGAGCCTCTCGGTGCACCGCTCTCTTTAATAATTTCATTCAATCCGGTGCCAAAGTACCCTTTTTTCTGCATCAGTGATGCGGCTGCACGGATAATATCTTCTTTCGTATTGCGTTTCATCTGATATTCCGCCACCTTCAACATGATTATGTAGACCAATCGGTCTACATAAATTATATTAAGTGATATTTTACATCAAGTCAATATATAATTTAAGCGTTTTCATATAAACTCTGATATAAAAAAAGAACCCGGTCTCCCGAATTCTTTTCATTGCACTATTCTAATCCCATTTCTGCTTTAACCACTTCTGCGATATCATTTGAATACTTTTCTGCGAGTGCTTCAGTTGCTGCTTCCACCATGACACGGACAAGCGGTTCAGTACCGGATGCACGGACAAGAATGCGTCCTTCACCGTTCATTTCTGCTTCCACTTCATTAATAATTTCTGCAACTTTACTGTTATTGACTACATTATATTTATCATTCACACGGACATTTACAAGTTCCTGAGGGAATGTTTCCACTTGTGACGCAAGCTGACTTAATTTTTTGCCGCTCTTTTTGACAATAGATGCAAGCTGAACGCCCGACAGTAATCCATCTCCTGTCGTATTATAGTCCATCATGATAATATGACCGGACTGCTCACCGCCCAGGCTGTATCCGCCTTTACGCATTTCTTCAACAACGTATCGGTCACCGACCTTGGTCTTGTCACTCTTCAAGCCTTCTGCTTCAAGAGCCTTATAAAACCCTAAGTTACTCATTACTGTAGAGACCACCATGTTATCTTTTAATTTATCTTCCTTTTTCAAATACTGACCGAGAATGAACAAAATTTTATCGCCATCGACAATTTCTCCATTCTCATCCACCGCAATTAAACGGTCACTGTCACCATCAAAAGCAAGACCAAAATCACAATTTTCTTCTTTAACCAGTTCAATCAGACGCTCAGGGTGAGTGGAACCGACACCGTCATTAATATTCAAACCGTTCGGGTTACAGCCGACAGTCACTGTATCGGCCTCTAAATCACCAAATAAATATGGTCCGATTGAAGACGCTGAACCGTGGGCACCGTCAAGCGCGATACGAAGACCTTCAAGATCTTCATCCACTGTGGATTTTAAATAACCGACATATTTCTGACTGCCTTCGAAGTAGTCTGTAATACTGCCAAGATCCGCGCCTGTCGGACGCGGCAGATCATCTGTCTCTTTATCGAGCAGTGCTTCAATTTCCTTTTCCTGCTCGTCATTCAGTTTAAAGCCGTCCGGTCCAAAGAACTTAATTCCGTTATCTTCAAAAGGATTATGTGATGCAGAAATCATTACACCTGCATCCGCATCCTGATCACGTGTTAAATATGCAACACCCGGTGTTGAAATCACTCCAAGCCGTATGACTTCTGCACCGGTAGAGATTAATCCTGCCACTAGAGCGGACTCCAGCATTTCTCCGGATATACGTGTATCACGACCGACGACAATTGACGGTCTACCTTCATTCTCTTTCTCTCCACTGAGAACGTAGCCCCCGAATCGTCCAAGCTTATATGCAAGTTCAGGTGTTAATTCTGTATTTGCCACACCTCTGACACCATCTGTACCAAAATATTTACCCATACTATACTCCTTCTATTTAACTGAAAAGTTTTTTATTGTTCTGTTACTGAAATCTCTGCCTCAATTACTGCCGGCTCTGTTTTTGTAACACCCTCAGGCAGCACCAGATCGACATCTTTTGTTTCTGAGCTGTCCATATTATCGATATCCACAGTTCCCTCAATCTCCGAAATCTGATTGAGTATCTCCTGAGGTCCAAAGATATCAATAGAATCATGATTCAGCTCAATATCACCTAATTCATAATCACTGTCCACATTCCCTGTACTCTCAACACTCACCGGAACCGTTTTACTGATTTCCGAGACATTAATCTCCACCCTTACATGCGCCGGGTCTGAAGTAACATCGAGCCTGTTGAACTGGAAATCAAATACACTGACTTCCGCCTCTTCTACTCTGTCCTCTGTAATTCTTGCATTATCATTTAAAGTCGCTCTGACATACTGAATGCGGTTGATTTCTTCTTCCCCGCCTCTTACAGTAATAGATTCAGGCTCAACCTCGACTGACTCCAGCTGATGATTCGGTCCTACACGGCTTTCACTGACATCTGCCTGAACGACAAATGTCCGCTCAACCATCTCCTGAATATTGACTGTCGCAGTATCAGGAATCACCTCAGCCGACACATTTTCGGGCAGACCATCGATGCTGAACCTGACTTCATGCTCACCGATTTCCTGATTTCTTAAATCAAGTGTGACTTCAAAATCTCTGGTGGTTTCAAGTCTGACAAGACTTGAATTTGTACCGGATATGCTGACATTAACCTGTTCAGGTGCACCATTCACATAATAATCGTCATTGTATAATATTTCTACAGGCACATCCTGTATAATTTCGGTTTCACTTGTCTCTCCCTCAAATACGTTGATTTCCTCAAACAGATTATTGACGGATAGAAACATAAACAATGCAAGCAGCAGTGCAATTAATCTAAGTCCCCATTTACTTTCTAGCAAATAAACCGCCTCCTTCTTTCGCAGGTGGTAACATCGTCCAATGCTTCTTAAACAGGTCATCCAGTTCCTCTAAAGATATTTCTTTAAATAATTTCCCGGAATAAGTCACGGATATATTCCCTGTTTCTTCCGACACGACAACTGTAAAAGCATCTGTCACTTCGGAAATTCCGACAGCTGCTCTATGACGTGTGCCAAGGCTCTTCGCAATTTTATTACTTTCAGAAAGTGGGAGGTAACTTGCTGCAGTATCAATTTTATCACCACTGATAATCATTGCGCCGTCATGGAGCGGAGTATTCGGTATGAATATATTAATCATTAACTCACTGGTGATGTTACCATCAACTGAAATGCCTGTCTCTGCGTATTCTTTTAACCCTGTCTCTTTTTCAAAGACAATCAAAGCGCCGATACGTCGTTTTGCCATATAGCGGATCGACTTTATCATTGCTTCACGCAGCCGGTCATGATTATCCGCAACATTCGGCGATGTACTGCGGAAAAGGCTCCCCCGTCCGAGTTGTTCAAGTGCACGACGGAATTCCGGCTGAAATATCACGATAATCGCCAGGAACCCCCACTCAAGCACCGAGTCAAATATCTCTGTCGTCGTTGCCAGGTTAAAGAAGTTACTGAGTGCACGGCCGACAAGTATGAATATAATCCCTTTAATCAGCTGGATTGCTTTCGTACCTCTTAAAACTGTCAGAAGCAGATACAACACATACCAGACAATTAATAGATCGACAACACTTGAAATGATATTCACTGTGGTTAAATTTTCAAAAAAATTCTCAGTCTGCATTATGCCGATCCTTTCTATTGATTAATCAGGCCTTCCAACTTATCCTCGAGCTCTCTATACAAAGTCTTTGATAAATTATCGGGTGCAGAATCATCAATGTTTATATTTAACTCTTTAAAGCAGGCTACACTATCTTGTATTTTCCCAAGTTTATACGCGCTGTAGCAGATATACAGCTGTATATCTTTTTGACCTGTCCTTGTCAGACGCAGTACTTCCTGGTAGTTTTTCAATTGTGTCAGTATTTTTGCTTTTAACAGAGTCCGCTCATCTTTTTTATAATCAATATGAATCATCATAGATTGTTTTTCCAGACGTTCAATTAAACGTTTTGAAGTGATGAACTCTCCTATTAAATAATAACATTTTGATATGATATGTAGTAGTTTAATTACTTCGAGGCTCATATCTTTAGATCTCACTACTTCTGATAAAACCTCCTCCAATAAATCAAGGGCTTCAATATAATCCTTATTTTCAATTAGTATCTCTGCTTTTAATTCAACCGCATCAATATGTGTCTGATTATAAGCGATGGATGCAAGTTTATCTATTGATTCATCGATATGGTGACTCACTTTATCCATTCGTTGAATACTGTAGTAATACTGTGCATAAATCAGATGAATTCTGCCGCAGTCTGCTGCAGGTATGTCTTCAAGTTTCTCATATTCTTTTTCAATAAACCATTCTATATTTTCAAAATCATTCTTTCTGATTTTATGCTCGTAATGAACTATCTCCCTTAAGACCTCTACATCATTGTATTTAAACTGTGACACTTCAGTCATAAAATCATTAATACTGCAGTTTAGACGTTCACTTAATTTAATCAG